>CM039515.1:43177239-43647239 GCA_022432975.1 Begonia masoniana
CACTTGTAGCGTGGAGTTGATCGATCTATTTGATTGAGAATTATGTATTTATTTATCAGGCAATGGTTGCTAGGGGAGATCTTGGCGCAGAGCTTCCAATCGAAGAGGTTCCACTCCTGCAGGTGATTGTTAGTTTGTTCATAAAAAAAGAAAAAAATGTATATTAACTCTTAAATTTATGTGCGAAGAGCAAGTAGGTCTTCAAAATTTATTTTTAGGCAAATAAATCTTTGAATTTAGGGGCGTTAGCAATTAAGCCTTCATCATTCGGGTTATTTTTTTTCACGTGACATCTTCTCTCTTCTCTGCTGGGCGACTTTCGAAAAGAAGTTGCAATTTTGGAGCAGAGGCGATTTCTACGGGAGATTTTGTTACAAATCGATACCATGAAAAAAAAAATGTAACAACAAAGCCTCCTCACCAAAATCGCAACTTTTTCTCTCTAAAAGTCGCCCAACACTGAAGATAAAAAAACGTCCATGATAGAGACGTGACTGTATTGACGCAACCCTAATGATGGACACTTGGTTGCTAACACTCCTAACTTTAAAGATTTATTTGTCTAAAAAAAAGTTCAAAGACTTGTTTGCTCTTCAACTCTAAATTTAAGGGATAATATGCAATTTACCCAATAATAAATAAATAATAACTCGCAACATATTCAAATTCTTAATTTTTGTTTTCAAAACATTTTTGCATACATAGGAGGAAATAATTCGGATGTGTCGAAGCATGGGGAAGACTGTCATTGTAGCGACGAACATGCTGGAGAGCATGATTGTCCATCCAACACCAACCAGAGCCGAGGTCTCGGACATTGCCATTGCAGTCCGAGAAGGTGCTGATTCAGTCATGCTCTCTGGAGAAACCGCTCATGGAAAGTAAGTTCCTCCACTTGTCTGGTGGCTTGTTTTACATGCATTACACATTATTTACGAGCCGTATCGTCTGAAAAATCTAAAATAAATGAAAAATTAAGATCAGTTAGTGGAGTTGGTTTGAGCTGAGTTTTTTTTTTTTTTACTTAAATTACTTGTAGATTTCCATTAAAAGCTGTGAAAGTCATGCACACTGTCTCGTTACGAACTGAAGCGACCATAACTGGTGGTCAAATGCCATTGAATCTCGGTCAAGTCTTCAAGGTCTGATAATAAATTCTCTATTTTAATGCAATTTTTTAACTTTTTTTTTTCCTGATTGTTATTTGATGCTCTTTGTTGCATTTAGAATCACATGAGTGAGATGTTTGCTTACCATGCCACCATGATGTCTAACACTCTCGGGACGTCTATCCTTGTTTTCACCCGAACTGGCTTCATGGCCATCCTTCTTAGTCATTACCGGCCTTCTGGCACCATATACGCCTTTACAAACGAGTGAGTTTCTTGTCTCGTTGGCAGCACAATATAAAAGATCTTCACGTCCAATTTTAGATTATTAACTATTAGTTTTGTTTCGTGTTGGCTTTTTTAGTAAACGGATACAACAAAGGCTGGCTTTATATCAAGGGGTGTGTTCCATTTACATGGAGTTCTCTGATGATGCCGAAGAAAGCTTTGCTAATGCCGTAACTCTCTTGCAGGTATCGTAAAATTATGTTATCATCCTACGTATCTTTGCGTAACCTCTAATCATAGGACTTGTACGAGAATCTATGTACGGAAAATGGGACAGCCCCCTCAAGCATCCTTAAGATTTCCTAATCTGATTGTTCTCCGCGCTGTCTCATCTCATAATATCTTCAATTTCCTATAATTTTTCGGCACAAATAGACAAATACTCTCTTAGATCCTTGAGAAACTAGATTCTGATGCAGTATTCTTGATGTTGCTGTCACTTGCCTAGAGTTTAGTTTCCTTACTCAAAATTCCATTTTTATGCTTGTGTTAAACAGAAGCAGGGAATGGTGAAGGCAGGAGAAGAAGTAGCTCTTCTCCAGAGTGGCAGACAACCGATTTGGCGGATTCCATCGACCCACAATATCCAAGTTCGGAAAGTATAGAGGGTGAAGAAGCCATACACACTTACCACTATTGTTTAGCTTCCTTCTTTGAGAGAGTGAGAGAGAGAGAGAGAGAGACAATCCATTGAATGATTTAGCTTGTCATCCTTTTGAGTTTTGTAGCCAATTTGTTTAAATGATTGTTGAATCTGGTAGTTTGAATTGAAGGTATGCTATGTTGATTCCTTTTCAGAATGTGAGTTTCCAAGACTAGAAATCTCTAAAAAAAGGAAGCACATTATTGCTAATCATAGAATTTTCACTCAAATTAAGGTTGAAGTCAATCTAATTACACTAAGGTTTTTCAATCATCGTCAGTGCTGCAGATGTAATTTGAATCAATGTATTTGATTAGGCTGTTCAAAAGCAACTGCAGATAAAGAACCTTTTCAAATTCCTCAATTCGATCTGGTTCGACTTTTGTAGAAATCGATGATGTCCTTTACTACAATCTAATTTCGAGGTATATCGGACTCAAAATTTTTGAACCCTGTTCAATTTGATCGGTAGATTATTCAGATCAAGATTTCATTCAAATGAGTGCACTCTCTTGAACAATGCTGTCTTAAGTGATTGGATGTCAAGACATTTAAAGACAAAAAATTGCTCACTTTTGCTTCACAATATTACAAATACAACCACTAAAGTGATCCATAAATAAGCAACAAATAGACTATTTAACACTTCACAATTATCAATCAAATATCTGCAATCCAAATAAATTTAGCCCATTTTACGATCAGATGAACCGCTTTCCGATTCTTCGTTGTAAAACGAAAAACTACAACGTGCTAATCAAAGTTTCTCATTGTTTGAAGAAAGATGAATTCTGTTCTATCTCAAGGCCTATAGTTTCAGCTCTATCTCATACGATCATGAGATTCTCCAATTATTTTCTAAGCACAGCATAAAATTCTAATAACAAAGTTGAAATATGAATTCCTTTTGAGAAAAAATAAAAAGAATTGTACAATTTTCAAGGGTTAAAACCCGTTGTGTTAATTCATCATTTACCTGGACAGAGCAACTCCTGAGATCTACCAGGCTTGGAATTTAGGCAGAATTGCATTAGTCTTTGTCCTTGAACAATACCTTGGAGACAGACCTGCAAGGATTATCACCAAAACCCGTCAAATATTCGTCCTGAATGCCTCTCACTCTGGAGCAGGAGCGTCTCTTTTCCGTCATTGGGGTCTCACAAACCATGTCAAAGCTTCCATTTTCATAGTCTTTTCTTTTAGATGATTTCCTTCGCAGACGATGATCAATCTTCTTTTTCGCCGGTTTTGACTGTTTTGGAGCCCAAACTCTCTGCAAATCAGGAACCCAGCTGGTAAAAGATGCAAATCTCCTTGCTCTGTCTCTCCTCTCCTGAGCTTCTAACAATTTGTAGCTTTGCTCCTTAGTTAAATTGAAGTTTATGTACTCATTTTCCTCAAGGGGCGTCTCTTCTGTTGAAAGTTGGTCGTGAAAATTGTGATTCTCACCCATCTCGTCTCTTTCGGGTTTTTCTCTGCAAGAGTGACTGCTATCTTCACTGTTGAGAATATGAATGGGGGGTTCATCTTCATCAGCAAATAATAACAGATCCATCTTCTCATATATTTTGTGAACTACTTCTCCAAGACTGTCACTGTACCTGTAATTTGAGGCATTTCACATTGTAAAAAAGTTTTTTGCTCATTACCCTTCATGAATATTTTATGTTTCCAATATAAATGAATAACCCAAAAGAATTCAGGAACATTTTACAGGAAATTACTGGTAAAAAAGAATGTTTAGAAAACCAAACTGTGCAGTTCACTACCCACTAGTCCTTTTTTTTTTTCTTGAAAAAGGCAGAAGATTAAAGGACGTTGGTTTTTAAGAAAATTGTATAATATGCAGAGAATAGTTTTCAACCTGGTTTGAAATATGGAAAAAACAAGTACCTGCTCTTTATAATTTTATCCAAATAAATTTCAAGGCTCCAATCCCCAAAAAAACCACCCTCCATCTGGCACTGAATCGTCTCTAAAAACAAGCAAATATGTTTAATAAACTTCTGTTTCACAGAGACTCCAACAGTTTCTCCAACCTCTGACCTTAGCACCTCCATCCTAAACAAAATCTGCAATTCATATCTGTAGCTCATTGAGGAATATCCTGTAAGTGATTGGAGAATTATTGTTCATATTATGGGACAGAAAAATAAAGAAATTGAAAAGAAAAAGAGCTTGAAAAGGATACTCTCTCACTAAGTTTTTTGAGGCTAATCCACTAGATCCAGGATCAGATGCTGCAGAAGATTTATTATTGTTCTTGTGGTTTGCAGCCAAATCCTTGAGCTCCCTCAAAAGAAGTTTCCTTAGAGTGGAAAGCATTATTTCATCATCAGCATCATTAGCATCTGAGGTGGTTGGATCTGGACCGTCCTTCTTTTGAGATAACCAATATATTGATGAATTTACAAGTCGCTCTGCTAAAGCCCCCAAGTCAACAGCTTCAGATTCAATTCCTTGTTTAATTTTATTGGAAAGATCACCAAAAAATGCTTGTGACGTTTCCGAAAAGCAGTTAGGAGAAGCTTCATCAAGTATTCTCGAAGCCTCAACCATCAAGTTTCCTCCACCCGAGGCTGATGTAGAAATTGGTTCTTCACTTTCACTTTCTTGGGGCAACCGAATAAATTCATCATCTGTTTCCTTTGGAATCTTGTCCAGCTCAGTCTTTTGTGAGTTCAGAGAGTAAAAACTGGATTTCTTTACTTGTTTCCTCCAACATTTCAAAAACTTCAACTTTTTTGAGCTCTTACAACTCTTACAAAAGTAGGCCTCTCCCAAATCCAGCTTAGAGTTGTCATATGCAGCCTGACAGAAGGCATTCCATGTGAGATCCAAGCATAAATTTGTGAACTTCTTACCTTTTTGGCTTTTTCCATCTGTTCCTTGACTAGACACGACAAATGTTGAAGGCCCAGAATCAGAATCAACGAAACCACAAGTTTGGTCTGAATAAACATCAGGCTTTCCACAGATGCTTTCAATGGAACGATCCAAATCTCCCGCACCAGAACCATTATTCATTTTAGGAGGATGAAATTCATCATCTATGATAAAAAGTAGAGATGAGGAGATTGTGAAAGGCCTTAAGACTCCCATGTATGATTTCTCATTTCCATTTGAAATGGTAACCATGGCAAAGTAACCTTCCTTGTAGAGAAAACTCAAGAAAATTTGCCAAATGGGGAAGGATTTTTGCAGCGGACAGCCACTTGTTTCAATAGCTAGCATTTTCAGAACCTTATCTGCAAAGAATTCACCAGAACTTTCCTTTCTATTTTTTCCAGAATCTCCCAAAAATTCACTTACAACTATGGGGTCGGATAAGCGCCCTTTGTATTTCTCGTATCCTCTATGATCTTGCACAGCTTTGACATGCAGTTTTATAATTTTAAATGGATCTTTCTCATGCTCACTACTATGAGTCAGTAAATCTAGATTATATAAGAGATCACCGCTTCTCATTCTAGTTGTTGTCTTCATCTGGACTAATTGAAGATCACAACTCTTGCACTCCAAAGGCTTCCCCTTTGAATCTATAATTTCGAGAGATAGCTGGGCTTGAACTTTCTTAGAACACTCATCATGGTCAAAAACTCTCGATGATATTCCAATTCTGGGATAAATCAACCCAAAGGGAACAAGAGCAGAACCTAAGATAATGGAGTCTGTTGAGGAAAATCCCCAGCCTAAACTCCTGATTCCAATCTTGAAAAACTCATAAATCGATTCATATTCGTTAAATCCATTAGAGTTTTCAGTACTTTCCCTAACATCCACCCAACTACACTGAATATCCCTACTAATAAATGCCTCATTCACACTTTCAAACAATCCACAGAAGCTGTTAGCAAATGAATCCACATTGTTCGGACATACATCTTCCTCACCCACATTCAAGAAATTTGCCAAACTATAAACAGATTTACAAAATTGAGAAAACAAAACTATCAAATTGGATCTAACACCAAGAAAGTCACAATTATCAGAAGACAAACCAGAAGCTGCATCTGCAGCTATAGGATCCCAAGTATAATCATATACGAGCTGACGCATCGACGCAGCTAGGCACGAAGCCTGCGGAGGCAGCTTAGGATGAACCAAGTCGGCAAGAGGGGTTTCACCATCCGAAATCAAATTGAAGATGTTGGAAAGAGACCCAAAAGTTGAACTGGAGTGGTTAAAAGAGAGGGAGAGGGGACAGCCGGGAATCAAACAGTTGAGTTTGGAGGAGGAAAGGAGAGGGGAGAGGGAGGAGAAGAACAATTTGAAAGCAAAGAGAGAAGGGGAAGGGGAAGAGGAAGAGAGAGGAGGGAAAGAGAGGAGAGTTTTGGCAGAGCAGAGGACAGAGGTGAGATATGGGGTCGGATTCTGAAGGTAAAGAAGCGGATTGAGATCAATCAGAAGGACTATACGTTGGGTTTTCGAGAAATCTCCGAATTCATCGACACCCATTGAAGAAACACTGGATCACAGCAGATCAAATGACATTTTTGGAGAATTGAAGAAGATGGAAGTTGGAAAGGGAGAATTATCGTTGATTTTCAGAGCAATTTGCAGTGCAGATGATTCGATTTCGAACAGATTGACTAGCTCGGGAAACTCCATCGAGGAAGGAAAAGAGAAAGACTAGACGACGTCGTTTAGGATCATATTCAGGCGGGAAAATCAAAAAATTAAGCGGCAATAAGCAACGACGTCGTTTAAAAACTTAAAAAATAAATTTTATCACTTATATTTTATATAAGTGTAAATAGCACCCTCACTTTTAAAGTAATTACATTTGATCCCTCATGATGACATGACTACTAAGAAGATCAATGAACCGATCAAAGTGTCATTTGGACCCGTTACTTAGGGGTGTGCAAAACCAGTTTCGGTTCGGTTTTGAGGAGGAATCGAACCGAACCGATCGGTTTCGGTTTCGGATTTATCGAACCGAAACCGGTCTTTTAACATACCAAAACCGAACTGAAAGTTTCGGTTCGGTTCCGGTTCGGTTTCAGTTCGGTTTCGGTTTTACAACTTATTTTTCAAAAATTTAAATAATGTAAATTTAAATTGTAGGAGATAAAAAACAATTAGATATATAGTCAAATATAAAAAAAAAAAAATGTATTAGAAGAATAAAAAACGAAAAGTAAAGTCAAAATTACAATAAATACTTTTAAGAAATAAAAGTAATATCATAACAAAAGTAATTTCAATTATTAAAAATATTCTTTATTTTTTTAATAATTAAAATTTCTTTATGTAAAACCGGTTCGGTTCGGTTTGTATCGATTTTGACCAATCCAAACCGAAAACCGAACCTAATTAAGCGGTTCCTACAAAATGAAACCAAAGATCGGTTTCCAAATGGTCAAAACCGATCCGAACCGAACCTATTTCACCGGTTCCGGTTCGATTCATCAGTTCAGGTTCGGTTTGCACACCCCTACCGTTACTAGAGCTAGAAATAAATACTTCAAGGAAGAACTCAAACCATTTAATTTAGAAGCTTCAAAAAGAGGAATTGTAATTGCTCATTAATGATGAACATCAAAACTTGGTCCCCATCACTAAAGTTAATGAAGATAAGGAAGCAAACATTAATGGAAGCAACCAATTTTATAATCGAAGTGGCCAAACTCATTAATCAAAGTGGTCAAGTAATAAATCTCGTATTTTAATTCAACAATGAGATATCTGCCGCGCTGTGGCTGGTCTGTTACAAAGGCGACGATTCTGGTGCGCACGACGACGGCGTTCGACGGCTCGTCTCTCTGTGCAAACGGGCGCTCGCCAGCGACAGTAGATTGGCTGGTCGCGGCGAGTTTCTTGTCAACGCACTCCTCTCTCAACTCGGAAAAGAAATTTTCTTATATGATTTTTTTATTCACATTTTCTAAAAAGATTGCAACTTTACTCTCCTAAATTGCAAACCCAAAAAAAAAGTTCAACCTTGCTCTGAATTCTTGAAACTAAAGCTCTGGTACCAATTTCGTTTCATCTCCGATACCGATTGTTGAGGATGGAAAGTTAATAACCAAAAAAAAAACTCTAGGCGAGAATAAATCTACCTACACAGGAGAAATTTTAAGAAATGTTCATATTAATTCAGCTGTCTGAGAACGAGACCAGTATTCTTTCACCAGCTGTCCGAACAGTGAATCTTCCCTCTTCATCAACTTCTTCGGCTCATCATACTCGACAATGTCACCTGAAAAACACGATTCAAACGTAAAGAACGAAACATCGGGAGAGCAAAAGTGATGTCTCAAACATGTTTAATCCGTTTTTGAAATCAATAAAATTTGATTCCGTTGAGGTTTTCAAATAAGAGTGTAATAGAAACTCACCATCACTAATGGCAAGAATCATCGTGCAATCCATCACCGTCGGAATCCGATGAGCGACTGTGATTACAGTACAATCTGCAAATTCCGATCGAATCGTTTTCTGCAAAATCATATCGGTCGCGTTGTCGATTGAAGCAGTCGCTTCATCGAGTATCAATATACGACTTCTTCTCAAGAGGGCGCGGCCTAAACAGAACAACTGTCTCTGCCCCATGCTCCAATTCGAACCTTCTTCCATAACTGGATTATAATATTTTAACAGCTTCTAAGCTTTTTTTAGCAATCAAAATAGTTTTTTGCTGAGTTTTATACATTTATTCGCTGAATGAGATTACCTGGTGAGTCCAAGCCACCTTTCTCTTGCACCGCTTCTCGGAGCTGACACTTTCCGAGAACCTTCGATAACACCAGCAACGGTAAATTAGTAGTTGGGTTGGAGATAATTCTCAAAGTTTCTGCTTAGAAAAACAACTAGAAAGCAGTAGAGCTGAATGGGTTCTAAAAGTTTTGAAGAACACCTCTGTTTGAAAACTGTTTCGGAAAACACTAAATTTTGTTTTTGAAAGTAAAAAAGTAAGAAACAATGCTGAAAACAGTGCAGTCAAACGAGTTTTTTCAATACATTCAATCGAAACATCATCAAAACAACAACAATCTTCTGTTGTAAAAGCATATAATCAAAGGTAACATTCTTTGAAGCAATGAGATTTCTTGTCAAGAATTCTATACAAGAGCAAGAAAATTTGTTACCTCCCACAATTGCTGGTCGGAATGTTGGGACAAGGGGTCCAAATTATATCTAACAGTTCCATTGAAAAGGGTTGGATCTTGAGGTATAATTCCGAATCGGGATCTTAGATCATGAAGTCCGATCGTGCATATGTCAATCCCATCGACAATTATCCTTCCTCCAGCAGGCTCCACCAACCGAAATAGAGCTCCAATAAGAGTAGTCTTCCCACTGCCAGTCCGGCCGACGATCCCTATCTTATGACCGCCTTCAAATGTGCAGCTAATCCCACGAAGAACGAGAGGCGCATTAGGCCGATATCGAATCTGTTGAAAACAAATATATTTGTTTACTTTTAGATTCGAAGAACAATATTTGTTTTTTTCAAAATAAAAAAGAAATTGTGCATTCTTCGGCATCCATCTTGTAAGTTACCTGCAAATCAAGTATTTGCACTTTGCCGACAGAAGGCCAACTGCTAGGCGGACGGTTTTGTTCGATCACTTCTGGAGCTTCACTGGGTATATGCATATATTGGTTTACTCTTTCAACAGAGATGATGTAATTTGCCAAAGTGCATTGATTTTGTATGGAAAAAACCCAAGACATGTTGAGAGAAAGTCCATAAGAAAGTGCCATTCCAATGAATCCTGCAGGAGCTCATTGACTTGATTATAGAAAATGTTCAAAATAAGTAGAATAAGAAGAAGAGAAAAATGGTTCCCACCAGGGCTGAAGGTTCCAGGAGGAAGCAAAACCATGGCAAGTGCAGCAGAGGTAAGAATGGTGGCACTGAGCATTTCTAGTCGTTGAATCAACCACTCGGTTGCCGAGAAATTGTGGAAGAAAGGACTCGCATTTACGTCAATGAGGTCGAGGTTTTTCGCAAAAAATCTATCTTCTTCTTCGAAAGCTCGAATCGTCATGGCCCCCGCCACAGACTCGGCCAGATGATTGGCTACTAACGATTTGGTCGTGCCATTAATACGCATCAATTCTTTAGCTGAGGCAAAGTAATATCTCTATTTCGACAAAACATAACACGTTATGGATGTTAATATGAATTTATGATAACAAAACAGAAATGATATTAGAAATCATTCAAGATATTAACCTTCAAGCGCATGGAGATGAAAAGCATCGGAATGGAGACGAAGAGAACTTGCCACGTTACGACAGCTAACACTGCAAGACCTGCATAAGCATTAATGGTGGCCCCACTGGCCCAAACAAAAGCGAATGGTACATCGAGATCGACCACACTTAGATCAGATGATACCTGTAAATATAGATACTAAAATTACTTCACAAATTTGAAGACATTTTTCAAAATTTTCAAATGTTAAACTTACCCGGCTAAGTATTCTTCCAATGGGTGTGGAGTCGTAAAACGACATAGGAGCCCGGAAAAGAGAGTTTAAGAGTTGAGAGAACAATGACTTTGACGATTGAAGGCCTAAAGTCACAGAAGAGAGAGATCAAATCAATAAGAAAACGGTTGAAGAGACTCCAATCACCAAGTAAACTACGATCAAATGCAATGGGGTGACATTCGGATTGTCGACGTTGGATGCCATCCAATAGTTTTGCGAAGTCTGTCCAATCACGAATATAAGATGAGCGAGGATGGATAAGGAAAAATACAAGAACCCTTTGTTCTGATTCAGATACTGAATGTAAGGCTTGAATCCAGTGTCTCCTATTTCTCTTTCTTCTTTCAAAATTAATTGATCGGCATTGGAGGATGTTACTTTTTTCTCCATGAAAGTCATCTTAATCTCTCGAGAAGGTGTTTCCCTATTTTGGGTAGAAGTAACATCTGCGAGCCGTTCAGTCCCGGCAGTCTCCTTGTGTGCATTGACTAGTTCTTGGAATTCTTTACTTGAAGCTAATAATTGATGGTAGGAAGAAGCTTGTAGGATTTCTCCATCTGACATTAACTGTAAAAAGATGAAGATAAAATGAAAATAATTTGAAAAACAACATTTCAAAGCTCATTAAAGCAATGAAAGCTACTAATTGATTAGCATAAAACTCCATTACAACACAAACTATAAAAAAAAAAAACCATCGAGAATTCTAAAACTAACCACAAATCTTAACAACAGTGTTATATTCAGAATTTTCGTTCAACAAATATCATCATAATCCTCAACTCACTCTCACTCTCTTCTATTTATAAGAAACTAACACGATATAAATACTCACCAAAACAGAATCGAATGTCGGTAGGAAATCAACTTGATGAGTCACAAGCAGAACGGACTTTCCCGAAAGTGTTTTCATAACGTAATCCTGCAAATCCGTCATTTGAGTTAGATTTCACAAAATATAGACTAGGAAATGTAATTTTCGTAAACATTTCATCATCGTTACATTGAACAAATTCGTCGCAGTATGAGCGTCAACGGCACTAAACGGATCGTCCAAGAGGTAAATGTCAGCATCTTGATATAGAGCTCGAGCAAGTTGTATCCGCTGCTTTTGGCCACCACTAAGATTCACTCCTCTTTCTCCTATTTCGGTTAGATCGCCATAAGGAAACGACTCGAGATCCTTTACCAACGAACACACCTCGAGTGTTTCTTGATATCTTTGCGAATCCATCTCGGTGCCGAATAGAATGTTGTCTTGTATTGTCCCCGTTTGAATCCATGCCGTTTGAGAAACATAAGCTATCTTCCCATAAACTTGAATCTAGAAATTCGATAGTTATATGATTAGAAAAGAAGCTTTTAAACAAATTTTATGAACTAAGAAACGGAAAAGAAAAAATTTGAAAACTTACTTCCCCTTTAAATTTTGAAATTTCACCGAGAATCGCTGCAAGAAGAGTCGATTTCCCCGAGCCAACTTCGCCGCAGATAGCAACCTTTTCGCTCGGCCTAACGACCAAATCAATATTCCTAAGTGTCGGCCTAGGGGAATTCTGTTCCCACGAAAAATCTGCTGAGTTTATGAAAATGGCATGGCTTAAACTCTCTGCGTTCCACTTTTGGCGAGCATTTGTGCTATGAAGCTCAGGCGCCTTTAGAAACTTCAAAATACGAGCAAATGAAACCTTAGCTTGAATGACAACTCCAATGACATCAGGGATAGATCGAATCGGGTCTTGAACAAGCCGTAAAGTAGCAACAAAGGTGAAAACATTACTTGCATATAGAGGAACTTTAAGGAAGTAACAAGCTCCAAAGGTAGCAACCGAAACCAAAACAGGAGATGTCCAAAAGAGAAAGCCATTATAAGACTTTCGAAGCTGCACTCCCGACAACCATTTACACTCGTTTTTCCTCAATTTCTCGATCGCTTGTTTGAAATGAGTCTCCCATGCATATAATTTAAGAACTTTCATGTTGATGAGAGCTTCATTACAAGCTCTCAACCTCTCGTCTTGGGCCAGCATGAGCTTGGTCTGATATTTGAGCTGCAATTTAGCGATGGGGGCATTGCAAAGAACACATAGAACAATCGTGATTAAAGCTGCAATCGTCGCCAACCCAACGGCACGGAATAGAATTACAAGTGCAATGCAGAGCTGCAGGCTCGTCGTCCAAGTTTGATGGAACCAATATGGGAATTCTCCGATTCGATAGGCATCGACTGTCGCATAATTCATAACCTCACCTCCTGAATGGATCAACTTTCCAGCATTTGATAATTTCAATTGCTTCTTGTAAATGGCAGCTGTGAGTAAAGACCTGACTTGAAGACCTATAAGCCTGCTCCTAAAATACCACTGTCTTTGCGAAAACGATTCGATGCTCTTCGAGAGAAAAAGAGACACGGCAAGAACATAGCCTTCATATTTAAAGCTCGATTTTCCTTCTGCAACTGAAATGAAGGCATTGAGAAGAAGAGGACCTGCAGAGACAGTGAGAATCTTCAAAAGTGCAAAGAACCCGGATAGTAAAATCTCCTTCCAATGGCATAGGATTATTGTCCTCAAGATCGACGGCTGCGACGATGGTTCTATTTGTTTTTGCTTGTTCAATTTTTCTAAGAACTTCATATAACAACTCTCTGCTCGATCGTTTTGGCGTAGTTTAGGAATATCTTTGTCCTCAAGAGTTTTTTCTCTTCCTCTTTTCATCAAAGAATTCAACCACCAAAACGACATTTGGCTAAAGAATCCGGCCTTAGCAAACGGAGTGACAGGATCTATAGTGCTAGTTCTACTCACCTCGCCGTTCAAAGGCGTATAGAGGTCCTTTTCCTCCAAACTCAACTCACTGGCTTCAAATTTGGACATCTTATAAGTTAAAATCATCAAGAGAAAAGCTCCTGGAAAAGATAAAACATTCAAAGCTATCTCCAATGATAAAACCTTGCCGGCCGTGAAAGAAGCCAGTGATAAAGCACAAATTATGGCAGAAAATGCAACTGCAAGCACAGACAAAAGGCGAAGAATCGCTCCCGGAAGCTGTTTGCCTCGAGTAATTATGATTATATTTACCAGAATCCAAGTCAAACCCTGAAAAACCGTCGAGAACCATAAACTCAGAGGCAGAGCAGTGTCCATTTTCCTCCAACTTTCTTCTAATTTCAAAACTCCCAAGCCCACATATGTCAATCCGAGACAGACATTGAAAAGCACTACACAAATTTCCCAATACGAATGGTTATGGAATCGAATGGTAGACATATAAACCGATGATTTCCTTCTCAGCATTACTAACACGAGCACAAGTAAAAGAACAACATTGAAGAACACGACAATTGCTTGATAAATGCATGAAGAGGGATTAGCCAGATAGTCAAAACTAGAACTACACTCCACTCCTCTATTGATACAATCAGAATCCCCACAAAACACAGAGGATGTAGCCTCCATCATGTTCTTCATCTTTCTTCACTCTTCAATCTACAAACTGCATAAAAAAAGAGTAAATCAAGACATAAACCACAGTAATCAAAATTAGGAATTGTTCATTACATTTTAGGATTTGCAGAATAAATTCCAACCACAAACCCCAGAAAGCTCATTGAACAGATTTTGAAGCTTTATTGTTCTACCTCTTGAACACAACCATCCTCACCGCACAGAATTCTTGGAAAAATACAAAAACAACAACTTGCATATTTTAAAAGTACAACAAGGGGAGAGAGAAACAAAAAAATAAGAGCGAAGTCAAAGACAGATGGCAGATTTAGTTACAAAACGACGATATAATATAATAATAATATAAATCAGTGAGCATTCGCAACGAGTGTAATAAGATAAACAATCCAAAATACCACGTAAAGTAATAGCCAACCAGAATCTCCTCGGGCTCGCCGGCGCCAACCAGAACAGTGTTTCGAGCGTTTCTTCCTGATCTCAAATGGGTTATCGTAAAATTTGATTTTTTCTGGTGAGGCCTTTTAATGGAAGGTTGGTAGTCACCTTCTTCTTCTCTCAGAACCCGAAACGACGAACAGAGAAAGCGACGAACATGGAAAATAATCTATCAGAACAGCGTCGCTTAGGCCTTCTTGTTGCAGACCGACATGGCCGTCTCTTTGCCTTCCGTAGAAGTTGAAATCATGGCCATCTCTTCTTCCCATTTAAAAAAGCCACGCCTTTTTGTCGCATTGCAGATGGGAAAAAGAAAATTTTCTTTCAAAAATGTCATTTTTTTTCAAGAGAACGATATCAGCCTTACATGTTTCTTTTGTAGCAGAAGTAATCAATTTGGATCAGTCTCTCCATGATTGATCCATAATCGACCAAACTCATAAATCCTATATTTATTTCCACATTTTAAAATAATAAAAAAAATAACAAAGTTGATGTGATTATGGATGGTATGGGTCAATATGATATAATTATTTTTATTAATTGTTACAATAAGTTTTTGAGAAACTAATGTGATGCGACAATAATTCTGGATATCCTAGTCTGAGCTAATCTACGAATATAACACGAACACAATGTTGTCTTCCTAACGAATAATTACAATAATTCTTAAGAATTAAGGTTTTTGATTGAAATTTTTCCGAAACAAAATTGCTAGAATTCGTGTAGAAAAATATCAACTTTTTGATAATCATATATTTTAAACCATTTTTACTATGAATGTCACTCTCTCTCTCTCTCTCTCTCTCTCTCTCTCTCTCTATTTGTTCTCTCAATTTTTTTATTTTTTTAAATCTATTTATTATTTCATTTATTATAAGATTGAATGGATGGGGAGCCATGTTATTTGAAGAGGTGTAACCCCATCGGTTGGTGACATAATTTTGCATTCAACTCTCTCACAAAATTCAAAAACTATCACCAAAAAATAAATATATTTAAATAATAACAAGGGGAAAGTGTAAACTAAATCATGAACTTTAAAGTTCATTCAATTTAAATCCTAATTTTTTTTTTGTTTGAATAAAATGAATCTTGAAATTTGGGATTTGTTCAACTTAAAGTTTTAACAAATAAATCTCAAATCGAATTTTAAGGTTTTGGTCGGTTTGGTTTTGGTTCGGTTTCTATTTTAGATTTTTTTTAAGTTTGGACTGAGTTTTTGGTCAATTTTAGGTTGTTTTACAATTATTTTGGTCGATTTTGATTTGTTTTATTTATTATATTTTACGTAATTTTCAAAATTAAAAATATATATGCATATATTATAATATCTATTCCGTTTGGTTTCAATCGAAACAAAACTCAGTAGAATCTAATTTGTTTACGATGCAAAATTCGATGTCCATTTAAAAAAAAAAAATCAAAATTTAATTTGAACGAGTTCTAAAGTTTGAAATTTATTTTGTTCGGTTTGATTTAACTTGAACGGAATTACAAAATTTCAGGATTTCTTTTATATTTTATTATAATAATAATAGTTTATTATGATTATTTTTATGGAGTTTGGAGAAGAAATCTGCAGCTTGCATGAACCCTAGTTGTAATATTTTATAAATAAAATCCAAAAAATATTATATTAATAACATCCCTTCTAAACTACTTACAAGTACAACATAATAAAATATTAAATAATTTAATATTCATTTATATTATCGTATGATCCGCCGTTGAAGGGATTACACATAAAGGTCACAATCAAACGTGATGTTGTCATGGCATTCGTCAATAAACTTTCAGTTGCCACGTTAACAAAATCTACGTGTGACAAGTATGTATATATTTAATTTAATTAAATATTATGCACGTTTTTTTGTGGTTTCGATTGCTTAAACTTTCGTTTTCTTTTTATCCTTTTATTTTTTTAATTTGCAATTTGATGATTGACTTAAGTGCTTAAGATATTGTTTTATGTTATACTTGTTACCAATTTTCGCATAACAATGTCAGGTCGATATATTTAATGTGTGATATCTTCGTGCAGATTTTAAGGATCCTTGTTTGTTTTTTTTTAAATTAAAAAAATAGATAAAAAATTAAAAATAAGTATAAAAATGACAAAAAAAGAAGTGTAAAATAGACTATTTATGAATTATTTAAGAGATCATGGAAGACGAGACGCGCTTTGTCTGCATGCATTTCTGGTGGTGGTAGCAAACATTCAAAACCTACCAGTTTGGGAATTGCACGTGCATGTAAATATTCTTCAAAACTAATAATAAATTTGTCTACTTCTTATTTTTGTTTTGTTTTGTGTAATTGAAAAAATAAATATTTATACGAGGAGTGGATGGTAGGGATGTACAAAACCCACCCGGACCGACGAACTGGACCAGAACCGACCTATTTGGTCCGGTTCTGGTCGTTTTTATTTAAAAAAAAATGAATTTCGGTTCTGCTTAAGCAGAACCGAAATATTCGGTTCGGTTTTTGGGTTTATTGACAAAAACCCAAAAAACCGACCCGGACCACATAAAAGAGGAAGAAGAAAAATCTACAGAAATTGAACCTCATTTGATTTTTCGTTTCTGTCGAACGCTCTGAACTGAAGTCGAAAAATCAGAGGAGAGGGGAGAGCCAGAGAGGAGGGTTGTCTCGCGCTCACCGTTGCCGTCGTCGTCGCCGTCGCCGAAGCCAAAGCCGAAGGCCCGAAGCCCTAATCTTTAGTTTAACGTCAATCTCCTCTCTCAGCCGTCGCTGTCGCCGACGCTGTCGCCGACGCCAACGCCTTCAATCTGAACCGGAGCACTCTGGACTCTGAGTAAGTACCAACAACAGCTATTCATTTCCTCGCACGTCGCACCCACCTCGCACCCACCTCTATTTTATGTTCACTGTGCTTCTGTTCTTGGGAGACTCTTCGGACGTGACCGAGAGCATTTATTTGTGTTACTTTTTCAGTATATTGTAATTTCGTTTTGCTCCCTTTGTTGCTGTTTTGTGATGGTTTGTTGCTGTTTTGTGATTTGTTTTTGCTGTTGCTGATTCTGTTTTGGCCCGGATGTTTCAGCGCCTTTGCTGTTTTTGTTTCTGTTTTTGTTAGTTGTTTTTGCTGTTTTTGTTAGTTGTTTTTGCTGTTGTTGGTTCTGTTTTGGCCCGGATGTTTCATCTTCTTTGCTGTTTTTGTTGATGTTTTGGAATGATTTACAGTAAATCATGTTTTGTTGCTGTTTTTTGTTTATGTTAATTTGGTGTTTACTTTTTTGTTAGATTAATAGGAAAACCGGAACCGGACCAGAACCGGAACCGAAACTCTGGTCCGGTCCTTAAAAATTTTTTGATGGTACCGGTCCTAAAAATCAAAAACCGAATATTATTGGTTCAGTCCTAATTTTTCTCAAAACCGGACCGGACCGGACCGGACCACGTACACCCCTAGTGGATGGAAATGGTTCAATTATCTGGCCATTATTTTGCAAAACGATGCACATAAAAAAAAAGACCAACGATTATGCATAAATCATTAGCTTTAAACGTTGTATAATTTGAAATCCTACCCATAGCAACGAAGAATAGAATCTCAATTTTTCTCCTCTTGTAATACCCTAAATTTTAAAAATTTATTTTTTCCAATTTCAAAGACAAATTGACGGATTAAGTTACAACACCGCATTATAATATAATAATAATAAATAAGTGAGCATTCGAAACGAGTTTAATAAGATATGGCAATCACAAAAAACTAAGAATTGAAATGGCCAACATGAATCTCCTCGTCGGCGCCAACCAAACCAATGTTGTCAATAACCATTATTCAAAGCTTATTCTCTTATTTCTTCTCTAATTGCCTTTAAAGAATTATATTTTTCTCCAAATAAAATTTTATCGAAATTTCTTCCCTTACCAATATGTTTTTCACCTCATCATCCTCCGAGTCGATCAATGTTCGAAATTCAGTGTCTAGAGTTTTTGAGGTCGAATGCACTTTTATTTCTTCATTACCTTCTAGGTAATCGAATGCTTGGAGATCATCATATATGGGTGTGGAGTATTCACTAGTCCATATTGGCATCACAAGTTATTATCTCGTCTAAATCAACTGATCTTCTCGAATCAGAATCTATCGACGTTGATAATACAGAGAAAATTCACCGTAGCAAGAAAATAATGTAGAGGTTTTAGGGTTTTCTCGAGCCGGGGATGAGAATGGAGAGTCGTTTTCTTATATAGTATCAGATATCAGTCCTCCGTTGTTAAGCGAAATATTTAAGAACGGGAGGCCGTTCCGAGGCGGGGACCCCTGCTCTCACTCTGCCCAAAAAGTAAGGCTAACAACGAGATGCCGATCCAGGGCAGTGACCCGTCGTTTCCGACCACACCATTGGGGTCAGGACCCCTCGTTCTTGAAACCTCTAAAAATGGGGTGCAAAGAACGGGGTCATTCCGAGGTGGTGACTCCCCATTCTTGAATCATGTGCGGTGCACGTTGAACGAAAGGTCTCCACCCTCACATCGATATCTCATATTCAATATGTCCAGTACCACGTAAGCACTAGACAAAACAGAGGGTGATCGGCACTCCGTTCTCAAAATAAGTTCAGAACGGGGGGTGATCAGTTACTTATTTGGCTTTGATTTGTTACATTTTAGATAGTTTAAGGTTTTAATTGTTAGAGTTTTTAGTTTAATATGAGTTTTAAATTAACCCAATACTTTGGGGTTTAAATTAATTTTTATTATTTTTTTTTTAGAAATTGAATGAAAAAAAAATCAATTTTTAAAATTATTTGATTTGAGAGATTTTGGCCGAGTTTTATTGGTTAGGAATCGAGTTTTATTGGTTAGGAATCGAGTTTTATTGGTTAGGAATCGAGTTTTATTGGTTAGGAATCGAGTTTTATTGGTTAGGAATCGAGTTTTATTGGTTAGGAATCGAGTTTTATTGGTTAGGAATCGAGTTTTATTGGTTAGGAATCGAGTTTTATTGGTTAGGAATCGAGTTTTATTGGTTAGGAATCGAGTTTTATTGGTTAGGAATCGAGTTTTATTGGTTAGGAATCGAGTTTTATTGGTTAGGAATCGAGTTTTATTGGTTAGGAATCGAGTTTTATTGGTTAGGAATCGAGTTTTATTGGTTAGGAATCGAGTTTTATTGGTTAGGAATCGAGTTTTATTGGTTAGGAATCGAGTTTTATTGGTTAGGAATCGAGTTTTATTGGTTAGGAATCGAGTTTTATTGGTTAGGAATCGAGTTTTATTGGTTAGGAATCGAGTTTTATTGGTTAGGAATCGAGTTTTATTGGTTAGGAATCGAGTTTTATTGGTTAGGAATCGAGTTTTATTGGTTAGGAATCTATACTGAATTTGGGGAGCTGATTTCATAATTGAATCAATTACATTAGTATCTTTGGGCTTCAAATTTTTTAGTCAAATATTTTGTTAAAGCCTTTATTTTTTGAGTGAAGAGTTTGTTCGAATTTGATATCTCATTATTGGACAATGAATCAAGTGAGAATTGAATAACAAATCAGGTAAGAAAATCAAGAGAGAGAAATGTAGTATAGATTCAATTTCCTCGTATATGAAACTTTATTAACGACGCTATAGAGACGCTATAGAGAAGATGCAGCAAACAAATTAGATAACTTAGAATATTTTTCATAAATCAAGTGTTGTCACGATTACTTGATTAACTTTTATAATATTTTATTCGTTACTTTATGAAAACAAATATTATAATAAACTCAATTAATTATAATTTTAATTAGTCATGCAAAATTAATAATTCGATATGAAAATATTCAACTTTACACAATTCAATATATTTTCTAACTCTATTTACGGTCACGTATAATAATAACCCTGATATTTATTCATGTTTTTTAAAACTAAATAAAATAGATAATAAAATCATATTGAATTATCTAAATAAGTTCATGTAACAAATCATAACAAAAATAAATAAATTTACATAATTGAGCATTCTCTTCTTGCGGTCACTAAATATTTAGTTCATGAAATAAGAAAAAATTAGCATATTAATCATAAAAATCATCATTCAAAATAGGAAAAATATAAAATTTTCTATGCGATGCGACGCTGCAGCAATACTGCATTCTGGTTTTTTTATTACTATTTCTGACTTTCTTCTCTTTTCTAGCATTTTTCCGTTTGGCTCCACTCTCTCATCAAAAGCTTTTCTTTTTTATAAAATAGTTGCTTTCTCTCTTTATAAAACAGTTGCTTTCTCTCTTTATTTCAGCTTTCAAAATTTTCTCCTTATCTTGTCATGAATTTCTTTATAAGATATTATGGTTTTCTTTATTTGTGTTCTTTCATCAAAAAATTTGTATAAAATAGTATTTCATGAGTTTTTCCTTAGAAAATATATAAAAATAGATTTTTCATATGAAAACGCAAATTCCATATTAAAAACTTGATTTTTATTTATTGAATCACCAATTTAAACAATATTTATATAAAATATATCCATGTAATAACTCTTTTTCATTAGTTATTAGTAATGTGCAACATGTTCTCGAATTGAAGAAAAATTTGATCTTGTTGAGTACTGTCATGACCCGTAGGTAGACTTAACAAAATGCCAGATTAGGCAATTCGATCTTCGGAGATGACCCGATCACCCAGCTTAAGACTTGGTTCACAGTGAAAGACTTGAACATTTAATCAAAATATAAATCCACACAGTGACTACAGATATAATAGTGTGATAAAGAAAATAGCAGTTTGATAAGGTTTACAAGTCCATATCTAAAGCCAATAAACTACTACAAGTTCAACTAAAGTTAATGTGAAATTCGTGTTAAGATTGAAATGGTTAATGTTCGGTGCGACCCGAATTCTAGTTGGATCAGGTCATATTAGAGTTTTTTGTTTTCTCTCTATATATTGATGTTTAAGTCTCGAAACTCAATTATATATTGATTTCTAAGAGTAAATTTCTCCTCTAGTTGTGATTTTTTTTCTGTCTACGGTTTTCTATATAAATCTTGGGTTCCATGTTCTTTCGCGTTTATTTTCTTTTTTCCGAATATTAACGTTCGATTCTAAACACATGAATGTTATTACTAATGTTGAGAGCATGCTGCAGTAAAACAATTTAAATGACGTAGAATTTTCAATTTATATAACTATATGTGAAGTTGCTTGATTAATTCTCATTATATTTTATTTATGCCTATAAAATACAAATATAAAAAAGAATTCATTTAAGCACAATTCTAATAAATCACGTGAATCAAACAAAATGATGTGTAAATGTTTGAAATTAACAACATAACATATATGAAGTTAATCTTTTCACACAATTCAATTTCGTTCTCAATTCATATTTACTTTTACGTATAACCAAAATTCAAATATTTATTCATGTCTTTTGAATATTGAATAAAATAAACACCAAACGCATCTTCAATTATCTAACTTATTCAAGCAACTAGCAAAAATAAATAACACGTAGATAATCAGGTACTCTCTCCTCTCAGTGATTTGAAATTTAACCCATAAAAATATAAGACATGATCATATTAATGATAGACATTATGTATTCAAAACGGGAAAAATATGATTAAACTCTTCTTTAACGTGATGTTGCACGCGATGCCGTAACAACTGAGTCTGGTATACACTCTTCTAAGTTTTGATCCGAGGAGTCTTCTTGTTTTTTTTTTTCTCCGGTCTCCTTCAATTTCTCATTTTCAGGTCTCCCTGTTTGGCTTCCCTCTTTTAAAATAAGGCTTTTAATTAAAATAATATTTATTTTCAAGATTTTTTCTTTTCATATCTAATTACAGTATTTGATTTAGATTCTCTTTTTTTCCCAAAATTTTGGTTGCTATCAAATTCTCCACCCTTATTTTCAACTTCTCTTTCTTTCTCACAATCTAGAATCTTCTTTTTTTTTTTTTAAATAAATCAACATAAAAATATAATTTATCACAAGATTTACAATAAAAATATATTTTTATATAGAAACACGATGCTTTATAATATATTATATTATGTCATAATAAAAGTATAATTTTTATTTATTAATTTACTGATTTCAAGCAATACACGCGTAAAATATACTTGTATAATAATTTTTTTCAAGAATTATCGGTTAGTCTTCTTCTTCTCTAAAGTCCTGAAATGACGAACAAAGAACATGAAAAATAATCTATCAGAACGAAAGAACAGCATCACTTAGGCCTTCGCGATGCACACTGAGATGGCTGTCTCTTTGTGTTCCATAGAAGCTGAAGTCATGGCCATCTCTTCTTCCCGTCTAAAAAGCCCTGCCCTTTTGTCGCATTGCATATGGAAAAAGAAAAAGTTCTCTAAAAACATGTCTTCTTTTTTTTAAAGAAAAAGACTAAGAGAGAAATAACCATTATTTTTTATAGGTCAATATCATATGATTATTTTTATTAAATGTTACGATAAGATCTTGAAAAAATTAATGTGAGTCGACAATAGTTCTCGATATCATAGTATGAGCTAATCTTCGAATATAACAGACACACGACGTAGTCTTACTAATGAATGATTACAATAATTCTTAAGAATTAAGGTTCTTGATTGAAATTATTCAGAAACAAAATTGATAAACTTCATTTGACATTATCATTTATCTAAAGTCATTATCTCTCAATAAATCTTCATTTAGTATAAGATTGGATTGGATTGGATTGGGAGACACCTTATTTCATCAGTTGGTGACATAATTTTGTATTCAAACCTCTCATAAAAAGATAAATATATTTAAATAATTATAAGAGTAAAGTATAATTTAAATCGTGAACTTTGAAGTTCATTCAATTTAATTCTTAAATAATTTCAAATTTTGAGATTCGTTCCACCTAAATCTTGAATTTTTTTTTAATAAAATAAACTTTGAACTTTGCATCGTAAACAAAATGAATTTCAAACTGATTTTTTTCGGTATTACTCGGTTTGTTTTGATTTAGTTTCAACTTTAGACTTTTTCTGCTCGAACTCAATTTTGAGTCAATTTTAAGTTGTTTAGGCTGATTTTGGACGGTCTTGTTCATTTTTTTTTTTTTTAATTTTCAAAGTTAAAATGAAAAATATATATACACATTATAATATTTAGTTCCAATCAAAGCAAAAATTTAGTAGGATCTAATTTGTTCATTGTACAAAGTTTGATATTCATTTTATTAAAAATAAAAATAAAGTTTAATTTGAACGAACTCTAAAATTTGAGATTTATTTTATTCAGGATAAAGTTTGAGTTGAACAGAACTACAATGTTTACTAGATTAAAGTTTCAATGTTTATTTTATTAAAAAAATAGAAAAAAATAAAAAATACGCATAGAAAAGAAATAAAAAAAAGTGTAAAAGAGACTATTAATGAATTATTTAAGAAATCATGCCAAGACAAGTAGGGAAGCTCTACTAAAGTTCTCTAATAAATATCGTTATGAGCGAGTGTCCGAAAATGGGTCAATTACCTAGCCATATTTTATAATCTTTGTCACGACAACTTATGACATCAAAACATGAAAGGAAAAAGAAAAAGAAAAAGTCCCTCCTATTTTCTATTTATTTTGAAAATTGTTGGTCTCCACGTTATTTTTAAGAGTAATGCTATATTTACCATCTTATTTACTATCTTAAAATATTCTTTGATGTGTTAAATAATAATTAGTGCAATTAAAATATAATTAATGTAATAAATTATAAATAGTTAATTTATACATTTATTAGATTAATCATTGTTTAATACGTTAACAAGTATTTTAAGATATTAAGATAGTAGAATAAGAAAATAAACGTTACATTATTTTATGTATAATCTCTACATTAAACCAATACATGTAGTATATTTTCTTTCTAAATCTAATCCAATAACAAATCCAATGGAAAATCCTACATTTCGTTCTTTGATCGAATCTAGAAGAATTATAGTTACGTGTGAAAGAGACGATCGAAAAACATTGACTTTTGCAAGTAGAAAAAACGAGATTCGTTAGCATTAGAATTTTAAAGAAATTTTGTTACGGGCATTCCACGTGATGGTTTAACAGGATTGTAGAAAAAAGTTGAGGTCTTTCTTTTTTTTTTTGTAATTTAAGAAAAGTTTCATGTGTCTTTTGTAAATAGTGTTGGTTTCTGGGTAATTTCGCATGACGTAATTACTAGTGTTCATAACATTGTTAATGTGCATAATTTATGTGTCATGAAAAATAATTTATCACGACCATAAACATATCGTTGTTATAATATATTAATAATCATATGTTAAAAATATTTTATTTTAGATATAATATACGTGATCAATAAAATATACATTTGTAGTTAACTTTGTACAGGTATAAAATTGAAAAACTTTGATGACGATCTTCGCAACCTTTGAAAAATTTTGATGATGATCAATTTTGTCGTTGTTATAAAATTGAAAAAAGTATCCATATGTGGGAGACTGATTGAACCGGGCTTAACCACATACTTGACCGCATGGGTTCACATTCAATTCGTCATAATCGAAATTATACAATAACATACGTTAAGATGTTCGATGAAAATTACCCCGTACATTCTACCTTTGATTTTATATTGTATCTTACATTAGAAAATAATAACATTATAGGTCACTGATATAATAATTAAAATAAATATTAATTATACCAACTAATTAATGTCGCTTTACGAATGCTAAGGTATAGAAATATAGAGTAAATATAACACTACTCTTTTTGAGTAATGCTAAACTTATCTTTTAATTTTGCATTGTCATCTTACCTTTTAAATTGACCTTATATGTCACTCATTGATAGATATAATAACAAAATAATAAACAGGTAAAACAAGATATTAATTACAGTAAATAATGAGTGTTACGTCAGGAGTCAAAATGAACTTAAAATTAGAAGATAAACTTAAAAGCTTTCTTTTTATTAGTGAGAGAGAAAAGAAACACGCCAAAAAATGCTCGCTATTCCCCTCACCGATAACCCCTAACCATCTGAAGATCATTATGTCTAAGTTTTTGTTGAGTTACTTCGAATTGAGTGCAAAAATTACCTCTGTCATGGTTGGAGTTCGCTTCCCGTATAATATAGTGTCGACAAAATACTCACTCTGCTTCGGTAAAGAACTCAACAGAATAATATATTAATCATCTTTCTTCTATCTTGACGCTGGCGCTATTCACCCTTCGTTATTAATCTTTATAACTAGATGGTACATGAACCATCGCTATTCATTGCGGGACTTAGAAGGCAAAGAAGGCAATTAAAATTGATTAACTTTGTACTTGAAACGACATGTATATGATCAATGTTCACTACTAGCTATTCCAGAAGTTAATTTGAAAGAGCATAAACTGTTGTCATCAACAAAATTAAAATAAACGGTCCTGTATAAATATGAGGAGATTTCCTCACTCTTTGAACTAATTTTTGGAGTGAGTTTTACTCTCTCACTTTCTGTCATAGTGTCAGAGTTAAACCTGTACAATGTGAAAACCGATTAAATACGATGGAAAGGATAGAAAAATCTATAACAGCAGCAGATCTTGTCTCACCTTAATAGCTAGCTTTTAGAAATAGTTTTTTGTACGGTAAACAAGTCAAGTCATTCCTTTGAAAGTAAGACACAAAGAAGAAAGTTTCAGGGTTCGAGTGAAACATAGCAGATCAATTCATGCGGGAAGAGGTCTAATCTATCTGATTCGAAGATCGATTGGGTGTACGAAGTGTCACCCTCGATCTTAATTTTCAAAGCAAATGCAGAGTCGGGGATCGAATTCTCGCCTTTCAGGCATGGCTTTTAGGTCCCGAGTTCCCACTCTTTTGCTCTCTATGTTCGCCACGTTCACTTCCATCTATGTCGCCGGCAGGTTCGTCATTTTTCACATCGTATTACGAATTTCGGGGTCGTCTTGTTTTTATTGCACGAATTTACTCTTTCTCCATCTTGTTTTTTTTTTTTTGGGTATTCACAGATTATGGCAAGATTCGGAAAATAGGGTTAATGTGATTAATGAGCTCGACAAAATCACTGGTCAGGTTAGTTTATCAAATTAGTGCAGGGGGATAGTGGTCTCTAGACTCTATATAGTGGTTTTCTTTTTTCGTTTATAGCATTTTGGGATTTATTTAATCAGTAAAGGATAGTTTGTTCAATTTTCTTATCATCCCACGATGATCTTTGTTTTGAGCATCTGACGTTTCAGCAATTTTATCATGATCTAGCACGTTATAATGCCATCATTTTCAAAAATTGTTTTAAGATCTCTATATATATAAAAATGGAGAATAGTTTGAGTATGTGAGGTTTTCAGCAGGCTTTGATTTGGGGTGTTCCACTTTTGAATTCCTTACCTTGAGCTCCCTGACTTCCAGCATTTTTTTTTTTGTAAATGATTTTTTTTGGTCGGGCACATTATTTATGGGTGTATCTTTTGAGTATGATGCATATTCGTAGGAGTCTACCCTTCTTGACAAGAAATGTCCATTGAATTGAGTTCTTGAATATAGATGTTGATGTAGAATATGAACCTCCGTAATTTGTACATCTTCAATGCATATTTCCTTTTATTAATGATTTATTGTTCATTGAGGACATCATACGGCTTTGTCATGTGGCTATAATGGATTTCTACCCTGCAACAAACTTTATGAAAAATAGCCATTCACGAGTGTTCTTGAACATGAATGTAGAAGTGGAATGCGCAGCTCCTCTGTAGTAACTCTCTAGAAACTAATTATCTTTTTTCTTCAAACTTCATTAAATTTTAGGGACACTCTGCAATATCAGTGGATGATACATTAAAAATCATAGCCTGCAGGTATGGTGATGATCATTTAATTTAATTTTTTCCTCGTCGTTTTATTAATATCATTTTTTTTTGAGTTTATGAAATTGATGCAATTTTTTTTTTTATTCTTTAGGGAACAACAAAAGAAGTTGTCAGCTCTTGAAATGGAGTTGGCTACAGCCAAGCAAGAGGGTTTTTCTTCAAAGTACTCAAGAGAGATGGATGGAACTAGTTCTAAGAAACGTGCATTGGTAGTCATAGGAATAATCACTAGATTTGGACGCAAAAATAATAGAGATGCGATTCGTAAGGCGTGGATGGGAACTGGTAGACTGTAATTTCTCTTTGTGGCCTAAACATTGTTTCTTAAAAGGATTTAATCATTTTCCTATGTGGAAATTTTCTTTATGTTTACTCCCTTAACCCTCTGCTTGTGGTATAGCCTACCACGACTAATCTAGGACATCCCTTGTTAGAAATAAATGGTTTACAACCTATGATTTATTAACATAAAAATCATATACGAATGAATGATTATTGTTGGCCCCTAATCTATCTCTTTTATAATTATGCATTTGAATTGGAGGATAAATTTTTTCTTTTACTTTCTTTTGATGAAGCTAGTATATTCATCAATATGGCATTCATCTTCAGAGCTTTCTTTTCAGGTGCTACATTGAAAAAACTGGAGAATGAGAAGGGTGTAATTGTGAGATTTGTCATTGGAAGAAGGTTAGATTTTGTTTAGATTCTCGTAACTCATGCCAATACTATCGTGATTCTCAGTTGGAGGCCATCCATATTATGATCTTGTAGTGCAAATCTTGGGGACAGTTCAGACCGTGACATTGACAATGAAAATAGGCAGAATAACGACTTCATCATTCTCGTGAGTCTTTGGAACTATATTTTTGGTTTTTAACCTTATAAATTTATTTATTTTTTATTTTTTAAGAAGAAACAAAGTATATTGATAAAGATAGAGGATACAAGTAAGTTGGGGAGGTTCTCAAAGGAACACATAATTTTGTTTCTCTTGACACATTTTTTACTGCTTTAAAGTCCCACCATGGTTAATATATGATTACTATAAAACATCTTTAAGCATAGGCTTATCTTTTTGAATTGTTTCCATGCGTAAACCAGGTCATGCATAATTATCTCTGTGTAAAAAAGCCAGATAATCTGAACAATTTGGATCTTAAAAATTACAGGATGACCATGTGGAGGCAAATGGGCAGCTTCCAAATAAGACAAAATTGTTCTTTTCTCATTCTGTAGATAAATGGGATGCTGAGTTCTATGCCAAGGTCAATGACGATGTATATGTAAATATTGGTTCGTATAATTACTATTTGCATTAGCAGTTTTAGTGCACTTGTTGAATATATGAATATTGCGTATGTGTTTTCATACATTAATCGCTTCCTTTTATTTTCTACGTAGATTCCTTGGGCAGTGCACTTGCTTCTCATTTGGACAAGCCTCGTGTATATATTGGATGCATGAAATCGGGTGAAGTATTCTCCGAGCCGTGAGTATGGCCTATAAGCTGGATAAATTGTATTTTTTAATGAGTTGAATAATAAGTTAATCATTTCTACTCTTGTGGACCTTATTAGGAGCCATAAATGGTATGAAGCTGACTGGTGGAAATTTGGCGATAAGAAATCGTGAGTTCTTTAAATCCAATTAAACATAACCCAACATATTATCTGCATTTCACTTCATATTTGGAAGAAGATATAATGTCTCTCAAACTTGTTCATAGGATGACTGATTACCTCTTAACATTGACATACAATTCTACTACATTTCAGCTACATTTTCCTCATCTATTATCCTTGTTTTCTGGTAGTAGAGTACTTTCTAGTTTGTAATTGTTTTTTTTTTTTTGTCGAACAGATACTTTCGTCATGCCTCTGGTGAGATTTATGTTATATCGCGGGCACTGGCCAAATTCATATCCATAAATAGGTGAGTTTTTCAAATTAATGTTCGAACTGAATGAAGATCGATATCTATTTGATGAAATTATAATCTTGTTTTTAAAGTAATTCCAATTCAATGGCTTGCATGCAATGAACAAAGTGCTTGTCAAGAACTTAAATGTCTAATTTACAGTCTTTTCGTGTACAGATCGATTCTTCGTTCTTATGCCCACGATGACGTCAGTGCTGGGTCATGGTTTATCGGACTCGATGTTCAACATGTTGATGAGGGAAAGTTTTGTTGCTCATCGTGGTCTGCAGGTCTCTCTCTCTCTCTCAGTCTATATTTGAGTCTCATTCTGGGTATCACCTCGCTCTCTCTCTATCTAATCTGTCCATCTCTCTGCAAGTCTCTCTTTCTATATCTCTCCACTGTTGCCTGTCTCTCTATAAGTCTCCCTCCATCCAAATTTCTCTCTCTCTCTCTGTCCATGAACACAAACAAGTAGAATAAACATAATTTTTTTTAGTTTGTTTTAATCATATTATTTGAACATCTGCCTAACAAAATAACAGAACAACTCTTCTTTTATACGCAGGAGCGATCTGTGCCGGTGTCTAAAGATCGTACTGAACCATGTCGGGCACATTGCTTCAAAGCTGTTTGTCAAAATCTCTAATCTTAACCGACCAACCGACACTTTGTTATGAAAAAAAAAGGGCGATACTAGATGGGAAGAATCAAAGTAGATGAGATCTATAGACAGTGCAGAAGGAGAGTTAATGAGGTGAAGCATCCATTGCTTCACTTCCTTCTGCTTTCCTAAGCATCGGATTGTCGGATTGCTAACCTGTTGTACGCGTTTTTCGTGCCGACGGTTTTCAGATTTCTGTGGTGTGCCTTGCCACTTGCCACTTGCCACTTGCCACTGCATACTTATATAAACATCTATTGCTTTTTCTTGTTTTTTTTCTCGCTGCATTAGATTTTATGTTGTGGATTTTAATGAATGGTAAAATACAAACTGAATCATGAATTTGAAGAGTTAGATCGACTTAAATCTCTTTTTTTTTTAACAAAATGAATCTTGAACTTTGCGATTCGTTCAAGTTAAACTTAGAATTTTTTTTACCAGAATGAATTTTGAATTTTGTTTCGTTAACAAATTAGACATTGTTTTTGAAAACCGTACTGAAACCGAATAATTTTTTTTTATTTTATTTTATTTTTTTATTTTGCTTGGTTGGACTTGGTTTTTAGGTCGGTTTAAGCATAATTTGTGTTGATTTTTGGGTGTTTTATTGTAAAATTGAAAACTAAAAATTTTTAGTGCTGGTTTGATTTGGTTTTGACCGTTTTCAAAATAATATTTTAATTTATTCACGGTGCAAAATTAGAGATTTATTTTGTTCAAAAAGAGAGTTTAAGATTTAAGTTGAATTAATCCTAAAGTTCGAGGGATATGTTAAAAAAAAGAGTTTAAGATTTATTTTGTTCGTGCCGACGGTTTTCAGATTTCTGTGGTTTGGTTTGTGCCTTGCCACTTGCTACTGCATACTTATATAAACGTCTATTGCTTTTTCTTGTTTTTTTTTTTTTTTCTCAGTGCATTAGATTTTATATTATAGATTTTAATGAATGGTAAAATACAAATTGAATCATGAATCTGAATAGTTAGATCAACTTCAATCTCTTTTTTTTTAACAAAATGAATTTTGAACTTTGAAATTCGTTAAATTTAAATTTTGATTTTTTTTTTTACCAGAATGAACTTTGAATTTTGTTCCGTCAACAAATTAGACATTGTTTTTGAAAACTGAACTGAAGCCGAATAATTTTTTTCTTATTTTGCTTGGTTTGATTTCATTTTGGTTTGGACTCGGTTTTTAGGTCGGTTTAAGTTTAATTTGTTTTGGTTTTGGTCGATTTGGATTTTTTATTGTAAATTTTAAAATTAAAAATTTGTAGTATTGGTTTGATTTGGTTTTGACCGTTTTCAAAATAATGTTTTAATTTTGTTCACGGTGCAAAATTAGAGATTTATTTTATTTAAAAAGAAAGTTTAAGATTTAAGTTGAATTAATCCTAAAGTTCAAGGGATACGATGATTAAGTGACGTGTTAATCATTAGTTGGTCCAAGTAATGACTTATGTTAATTATTTGTGATCTACCGTATTAATTGCACTAATTAATGATTTTTACGTCAAAATATAAGAATTAAAAGATAAAATTAAACGAGAAATGTAGCATTACCCTTTATTTATAGTATGTTAAGCTTACGTGTTATTCTACTATATTAAAATATTTAATGACGTGACAAATAATTATTAGTGTAATTAATATAATAAATAATTATTTATAATTTATTATATTAATGATATATATTATATTTTTATATTTTAATTTTTATTTCTTAATATGACATTTATTTATTAATGTAATTAATTATTTATAAGTGTAATATTCATGAAAAGTGCTGCTTTCCGCGATGAAATAAAACGATTAAATATTTTATGGTGTGAAACAGGCCACCAGAATAAAATTGATTATCCAATGAAATCCATACGCTTGGCATCTGGTTCCCACACGAAGTCTGGTCCACCAACCGCGTTTTAACACCGAATCGCAAGTTCTCCGTCGCCATTTTCTCTCTTATTCTTCTTCTTCGTCGACTTCCCTTTCATTCTCATCGAACTGGTCGCATCGTCGGGGGGAATCAAGAACAAAGAGGAGGAGAATCTTTCCGAGGTTTTGATTTCTTGCTTTTTTGTTTTTTATTTTTATTTCTGGCTTCTAGGATCTTCTGTCTGAGACGATTTTCATTTCGTTTAGCTACTTTGATCGGTTTATGTTATGGCGTCGAAGCGGATCTTGAAGGAACTTAAGGATTTGCAGAAGGATCCTCCTACATCTTGCAGCGCTGGTATTGCATAATACTTTCATATTTTGAAATTTGCTTTAGCTCAATCTCCTTATTAGCCTTTGAGTGTATGGTTGTTTCTCCAGCTATTTTCGTGTTTACAGTATGTCAATTATCAAAGATAGATAGAAGTGAGGAACCTCGGGATTGCTTCTCCCCATTTTTTTAAGAATCTTGATCTTTTGAGTGTTTGAAGAACCTATGTAATGATTCCCCCCTTTTTTTTTGTTAATGGAATGTTTTTTTCGTTTTATTTGCATACATACAGATCGTTGATCATAACATTCCGTCTTTCCATTCTTGATCGAAACATTTGGTCGCTGTGATTGAGTGTTGTGAAATGAGAGATATTATATATGGAAAGATTTTGTCTATGGATGTGATTAGAAGTGTGAGACTTCAACCTCTTCCCATGAGGACCGTGAGAGGCCATAGCCGTAAGGCTTACAGGGAAAAAGCAACTCACCTAGAGCTGACCAACGCTATCCACATAATAACTCGTGGGATGAATTCAACAGAAATATACGCATCTGCAGTGAATATTTCACCAAATTCATAAACTAGAGTTTGTCTTTTACTTGTATCCAGACACACGATTGACTTTTCTTTCTTTTTAAGAATTGAGATGTAAATATGTTTGGAATTAGTGCTTGTGAAGCTTGAATCATCACCATGTTCATGTCATCTCACTTCTATATCCCTTGCTGTTTAACAAATCTTAAAATTCTGTGGTGAACTTAGTTTGATTTTGTGATATTGATACTTGGATTAATTGATTCAGGTCCAGTTGCAGAAGATATGTTTCACTGGCAGGCCACCATAATGGGCCCTCCAGACAGTCCTTATGCCGGTGGCGTTTTCCTCATCACTATCCACTTTCCTCCAGATTATCCCTTCAAGCCTCCGAAGGTAATTTTTTGTTCAGGTTAAGATTCTAAGTGAATTATAATTTTTCAAGTCAATATATATTATGGTCTCAATTAATTGATATGAATATATTTGATATGTTGGGTTATATCTTGCTTTCATATTTATTTGAGGGCATTTGTTTGGTTCCTTCACTGAATTTGGCACATATTCATGGAGCTGTTTTTCATAATTGTCTATGTGTAGGTATCAAAACAAGAACACAAACTCTAAAGAGAATTTTTCAAACCACAATAACTTTTTTCATAAAAACCTTGCATTCCTACCCCTCTCCTAATATAAACCTCCCATCAGCCCTTTAACTTCCTCATACAACTGCAGAATTTACTTTTAACCAGTAAAACACTAATACAAAACAGTTACAAACAACTACAAACTGCTCTTATCGCTGTAGCGGTACAACACTCTATTTCTGTGCGTTTACACAGAGAGCCAGCCCACCAGAGCTGCCCTCTAGATGCTCTAGTGCTGGTTCCTTTCCTTCTTTCAGACGCCTTAGCTCCCTCAATCTTCTTCCTCCTTGAGTCCTTTTTCCTTCCAAAAGTTAATTTAATTTAGAGACCTGTCACAATGATTTACTTTTGTTCCGCTGAACTGCTCCATAGTTGAAACTGTATTTTTGCGTGCGACATCTAGATCAGAAGAGTGAGATAGCTGTATGGATGAATATATATGTGAACTGAGAGAATATAGAAATGGAAGAATTAAACGACAAAAATGACTTAAGATTGAGGGATGAAAATTGAAAGATACAAGATTTAGATCTCTGATAATGGGGAAAATACCTTATAGAAATTAGAAAAACGATGCTCAATATATAAGTAAGTGAAAAAGGTGGGCTTTTCTGTGACATTTAGTGTCATATTATGAATGTTTTGTGACATTCATTTTTATGTTATCAATGGAATGAATTTGCAGGTGGCTTTCAGGACAAAGGTTTTTCATCCTAATATAAACAACAGTGGAAGTATTTGTCTCGACATACTGAAAGACCAGTGGAGCCCAGCCCTTACTATCTCCAAGGTTTTGTCCCTTGACTTAGTACTGTATATAATAGGCAAAAGAATTTCATCTTCGCAATTTATGATCACATAATGTTCACAAAGATCTACCTTTTGCCCAGCTCATTTCTGACTCTGCAAAATCAAATACTGGAAGACATATTTTAGATCATTGGGTAGAAGATGATAAATTGTTACTGCTCTTGAATGATGTCATTTATCCGGATAATTACTTTTGTCTAGGAGTTTATGTTTCTAGGTCATAGTTTCCATCCCATCAACTGTGACAGCATTTAATATCTCATCCAATATTCATCCCTATTGGTTGTGTTTTTCATTTTGTGTTATATATCGATTCAACTTGGGTTCCGATACCTATTGTATTTAGGTCTTGCTTTCGATCTGTTCTCTGTTGACGGACCCAAATCCCGACGATCCATTGGTTCCTGAGATCGCTCACATGTACAAGACCGACAGGAGTAAGTATGAGACAAGCGCAAGGCTTTGGACCCAGAAATATGCGATGGGTTAATCGAGGTTTGATCAGTCATTTATCATTCAAGTTGATGTTTTAGTTATATAAATCAAAGCATGCTGCTTCCGAAAATGATTTTGCTTTATATTGTCTTGTGGAGGATAGTGCGTGCTTTCAGAACAATGATATGAAGCCTCAATTTGGTATGTTTCACTGACTTTATGCATCCCAAGGGGTTCTTGTTTAGATTGCTCAGATAATTTGTACAAATGCTGATGGTTGAGATTAGATTTGTGTTGGGACTGGCTCGAGCCCATTTGTTGATGTTCTAATCTTGGGCCAGCTTTTTTAATAACAAAAATTGGGAATTTCCCTTCTTAAACTTGTTTACAAAGTTTAAATTAGGGAAATTATCAATTTTAACCCTGTACTATACACGTTGTTTCAATTGGGCCCCTGTACTATAAAAACTTGCAAACCGAACCCTGTACTTTGATTCTGTTATCAGTTTTGACCTTCTATCAACAATTTCATTAAACACTCATTGAAAAAACTAACAAACAATCTTGAATTCAGTTAAAATTTTTACCACATGCTCACTACTTAATGAAAAGATAATATAGAATTTTTCGTTATTTTTTAATACATGTACGATTTATTGTAATTTTATTTTAGTATTTTTTAAAAATATTATAATAAATCATACAAGTTTTAAACAATTAGGCAAATTTTTGTATTATCTACTCATAGTATGGTAAACATCTGAAAAAAGTTTCAAATAAATCTAATAACGTTTGGTATTCTTTTAAATTAATCTCAGTTTCTTCTTTATTTTATAAATTAATTTTGAAAACAAATACCAAACAACAATTAATTTATTTGAAAACTTTTTCACATGTTCACGCTATCATGGGTAGATAATAGAAAAAGTTTCGTGATTTGATGAAATTTGTATGATTTATTATAATATTTTTATAAAATACGAAAATAAAATTTTAAAAAATTATACATGTGTTAAAAAATCACGAAAATTTTCAGATTATTTTTTCAATAAGAGTTTAATGAAATTGTTAATAGAAGGTCAAAACTGATAACAGAATCAAAGTACAGGGTTCAGTTTGCCAGTACAGGGGCCGAATTGAAAAAACGTGTATAGTACTGGGTTAAAATTGATAATTTCCCTTTAAATTACTAACTGGTAAATTAATTTTTATTATAATGAAAATGCATGAATCGAAACATGAATTTGCAACGTGATCCTTAACCAATCAAGCATAATTAGCAAATATATGTTATATCTTTATACAATTTTTCACTAGCTCGTAGTAAGTAATTTCATAAAATTGAGGATTCAAACAGAAAACCTAATTTTTGGGTGGGTCGAACTGATTGAGTTTAGCCTAGATCAACAGCTTGCGGAGTCTTAGCACGGCCGCACCTAAACTAGTTTCTATATCGGGTCTGGGCATGGTTTCATACTCGCGGGCCAGTTCAACGGCTAGCAGTTTTCACGAGATTCTCTGGTGAATCTCCGATGGCCGAGGCCTGCAAGCATAACCATGGACCATCCTTTAGGGGTGAGTCCAGTCTACTCGAGTGAAAAACTAGTCATTTGGACATGGTGATCAACACTCATTTTGAATATTCAAAATACCACACATTGGATTATTCATGTGCACTAGTGGTTGACGTCCAATTACATTTATTTCGTATATCGAAAAAAAGAGTTACAATCTAGCCTTGAACTTCTCCGGCAGGCGGACTTTTGGATTGTCGGCTGTTGGTCTGGCTCGCTTATTGCTTAATACAAAATCTAATAACTTTACACATGCTTGGAGCACATGACACACTACTGTTTAAACAAAGCCATATGGTTGAACCGATGCCTTAAAGGCCGAGTAATTATATGGTATACCAATTTCAATTGCACTGATATAATCAAAACTCGGAATGCATGTAATTCCAATCTCGTTAAGGTCGATCCACATAATTACTTCTTCTAACGAGTAGTTGATGCAAGACATTGTGATACCATTATAATAGTACAACCTCTTTTAATCGCTCGGTGATCGAGATGTGTTGTAGATGTAGCAAACGTTGTCTTTTTTTGTTTTTTCTTTCCTTCTAGAATAAATTGAGCATTGGTTAGGTTTGATGAATGGTATCGCAAAACCTTCCATCACGGATCACACGTGTTATGAATGTATATATGACATCGTGTTTAATCCATTATTGTGTTATATATTACGTTACCTTTTTACTTTCTTATGCTTGATCACATTAAAAAAGAGATATTAAACATAGGGGCGGCGATCTCTCATTTTCACTCTTACAAAAAAATAGTGCCAATAATAGGGGGCTGTTTCTAGACGAAGACCCCCCCGTTTCTAACAACCCAATAAAATGGAGAGGCAGGGAACGGAGGACGGTTGCAAGGCGGTGACCACCCGTTCTCAACCATCTTGTAAAATGAGAAGGCACGGTACAAAGGGGCGTTGCGGGGCAGGGACCCCCTGTTGTCAAATTATGTTTGGTGCATGTTGGATGAAGGGTTTCCGCCTCCCATATCGACCCTTCGACCCAATACATATAGTGCCACGTAAGCACTTGACAGAACAGGAAGTAATCGGCCCCGCGTTCACGACATAATTTAGAACAGGGGGTGATCAACCCTCCATTCTCCGCGTAAATTCAAAACAGAGGGTGATCGGCCACCCACCAGAGTTTGAATTGTTACATTTTAAATAATTTAAAATTTTGATTGTTAAATTTTTTTTTTAGAAGATGTTTCAAATTAACCTTATACTCTGGGTTCAAATTTATTTTTACCTAAATTAGAAATATGTATAATATGTTTTCATTAAGATTTAAGATTATTATTATTTTTAAAATTTTTCAAGTATTGAAGTTAGAAATATGTTTTAGGAAGATATTTTTTTAAGAAATGGAAGATATTTTAAACAATTATAAAATGGGAAAAATATTATTATCATGCTTGTTTCTGTTTTCTAATTCAAGCAAGGTATGGGTCGGGTTTTCCATGCAATTGAGCTAGTCTGCGCATGGGTCGGGCTAGGTGTGTGTTCTGATTTTGTTGGTTCATTTGACTTTACTTGTTTCTATCAATTTTCTTCTTTAAAACTAGAAATCAAAATGGTAGAATCAATTTCATTTGAATCCAAACCAAAATTTTGATTTTAGAAGTAGAAGAGAGATCCCCTTTTGAACAGGAAAATTTGGTCACGTAAATCTTCTATTTTGCAGGAATTCGTTAATTGCTCCGTACAAATTTACAATGAAAAGATTTGTGTTCGTTGTAAGATCACTGAAGTAAAGGTTGTTCATAAATTAAGGGCTTGCTCCTACTCCTACTTAGTCCTTTCTTCCCTAATCTTTTGTACAGCTTGTCATTGGTCCTTGCCCTTCTTTTTGCTTATACACGAGAATCTTACTCTTACTCTTATTTTATATGAATAATACTACGATTACTTTTTAATTTTACTCTCTAGATATATTTGTGATATCATTTCTTTACAAGAGAGAAATTCGACAGTGTCAAATAGTAATCAGGGTAAAATACATTTTTTGGACTGAACTATCGAAGAAGTGCAAAAAATGGATTAAACTTTGTTTTCGTGCAAAAAAATTGCTTCAAGTATTGAAAATGGACGAAAAATGGCTTTGCGGCAATTCGTTAACCCCCCGCGGGGAGTATTCTGAAGAGAACGGATTGCCGCGTGAGACGAACGACAACCCATGTCCCCTCGGGGGCATTTCAGAGGGTGAAGACCCCCGCGTGCACGTCCGCCTCACGTACGTGGGGAGGTCTTCACCCTCTGAAATGCCCCCGAGGGGACACGGGTTGTCGTTCGCCTCACGCGTCAACCCGTTCTCTTCATAATACTGTCCGTTTCGTCCATTTTCAATACTTAGAGCCATTTTTTGCACGAAAACAAAGTTTAATCTATTTTTTGTACTCCTTCGATAGTTCAGTCCAGAAAATACATTTTACGCTAATAATTAATACAATTAAGAAGTAATTAATATATAAATTATATTTACTAATTGTAATTATTATTAGTCACGTTATTAAGTATGTTTAAAAAATAAAATAAGAGAATAAAATAAAATTTGTTGTCTTAAAATAAAATGATAATAATAATAATAATAATAATAAATTTCAATAATTAGAAATCCGAAGAAATAAAATAATATATAAGATAAAAGAAGTAGCAGTAAATGGAATATTAAGAAAGGCGAAGAAGGGTAGTATAGCTATAGCATTCTTCAATATGCCAAATTCGGCGGATGGGATCCTATAAAACAGCCATTCCAGTTCTTCTGTTTCTACTTCGCCGGAGCTTTTGATCTCTCTCTCTCTCTCTAGATTTCCCTTGACTTTCCATGGTTTCGATCCAAGGATAAGCCCCACAGCAGCCAAAATTAGTAGATTGAGCGGAAACGGCCGAGGAATTTTCTGGGTGTCATCTTCATTTCAATCCGGTCATCTCTTTCGTTTCACTTCCCTTTTTTCGTCCTGCCTTCCTTTTCTAGCTTCCCCCTCTCTCTCATCATTTCTCTCTCTCTCTACTCCTTTTTATGGTCTCTCTCATTCTCTCTTTTTTGAACTGGGTTTCGAGCCCTTCTTGAGTGTTCATCCATTTAGATTTCTTCTAATAGATTGAATGATGTTTCCCGTTGAAAAAATGGAAAGAGAGATTCTCCGTCCAGTTAAGCACAGTGAGCACCGAAACTATACGAAGAAATTCGCCGCCAAACAGTCAAAAAAATCTTCTGAAACATGCCCAGCTGTACCGAAAGTTGTACGGATATCGGTTACAGACCCAGACGCCACAGATTCCTCCGGAGATGAAGCAGAGGAAGAGTTTGTTCATCGGAAGAGAGTGAAGTCATACGTAAACGAGATCACAATCGAAGCCAGCTTAAAAGACAGTACTATTGCAACTAGCCGGAAAAATCCCGCAGGTGAAACTCAAGCGTGCCGGAGGCCGATGAAAGTCTCTCCGGCCAATGGTAAGAAGTTTCGGGGCGTTCGACAGCGGCCATGGGGAAAATGGGCTGCGGAGATTAGGGATACGGCTCACCACGTACGGTTGTGGCTCGGAACTTTTGACACGGCGGAAGAAGCAGCGATGGTCTATGACAATGCAGCGATTAAGCTCCGGGGACCAGACGCTCTGACGAATTTCGTCATTCCACCGCAGAAAAAAATTCCAGAGACGAACGTCTCGTCCATTTCCGGTTCTGGTTATGATTCCGGCGAGGAGCCTCACAACTTATCTTCTCCCGTTTCAGTTCTCCACTTCAGAACTCAGTCAAACGACGACCAATCGAAGCCTCAAAAACTATCCCAAAAACCCGTTCATGTACCAGAAATCTGCAAAATCTCCGCCGCCGAGGAGAGCTCACCTCAGTCTCATAGAGAAACGAGCTTTTCCGACGATCTAGAGTTCGTACCATTCGACTCTTCTTACTTCACCGACACATTCAACTACTCTTGCCCTGGATCCCCGCTGCTTTTCGAACCACCGCTGCTTTTCGGCGAGATAACAAGTGAGTTGCCGGAAAAAAAACAGAAAAACGATTTCACCGCGATTCTCTCCGACATGAGTGCGGACTTCGGAACGCCGGTGCCAGACGAAGACTATTTCCAAGACATTTTATTTGGGTCAGAACCATTAGTGGTCCTCTGAGTGAGAGCTTCTCTTAGTGTAGTTGACAATCTCTTTAGAATAAGTGTCGCCGCCGATTACTTACCGATATCTCGGCAAGATTTTGACCCGGCCGCCACCAAAAGAAATCGGCTTTTCTTTTTCCATGTGTATTATTAATATAGATTTAATATATATTATAATTTATATTGATCTTTTTGGTGATATTTTATTATTTGCTAAATTAATAATAATTCGGCTTCTATTTTTGGATTTAAGATTCTTATAATATATTTAGGCTGAAATAAGATTGAAATTAGGAAGGAAAATAGTTCCAACTGTAAGTTTAGTAGTAAAAAGGGCAATAAAAGCTACATAAATGCAAAGTTAATAATTAAAATAATTATTGGGGTTAGTTAAAGTTTATTTTTATTTTTGTCATTTAATGAGTTAGAACGGTCCTGTTATTAGAGCACGTTATGTGTCAAGTTCATAAAAATAGTTAGTGATGAATCATCCACCTTTAATAACACCTCTTTTTCATAATTCTAATTATAATTTTGAGGTCAAACATAGTAAATTTAAACCCTAAACTTTTTTTTTTGAACAAAATAAATATTGTTCTTTGCACCGTGAATAAATTAGACTATATTTTTGAAAACCGAACTGATAATTCTAACTTGCTCGGTTTGGTTTTGTTTCAGTTTTAAGTTTTCTTTTATTTGGATTCAGGTCAAATCGACTTGATTCATTTGGATGTCGGGTTTAAACTCAATTTGGGTTGATTTGATCCAACTTTTGTAATTTTAAAGGGTAAAGTGTAATTTGGCCCCTACAACTAGGTGAAATGGGCAATTTACACCGTAAACTTGGGTAAAATGCAATTTGGCCCCTACAACTGGGTGAAATTGGCAATTTACACCGTAAACTTGGATAATAGGCAAGAACAACCTTAATGTATTGATAATGGGCAATATGGCCCTTACCGTCATAATTTCGGTCAAAAAATAACATTTTTTCACTTGTTCATTTTTTTTTCTGAAATGCCCCTCACTGGACCGAACCAGACCAGACCGGTTCAGCTAATTTCACTCTTATTATTTTTTTTTAAATCATATTTCTCGAAAAAGAGAAGACAGGTGAATAGAATTAAAATAAAAAATAAAAAACCAAAGTGTAATTAGCCAAACCGGTCCGTTCGGTTCGGTCAGTGAGGGGCATTTCGAGAAAAAAAATGAACAAGTGAAAAAATGTTAATTTTTTACGGAAATTATGACAGTAGGGGCCATATTGCCCATTGTCAATACATTAAGGTTGTTTTTGACTATTATCTAAGTTTACGATGTAAATTGCTCATTTCACCTAGTTGTAGGGGCCAAATTGCACTTTATTCAAGTTTACGGTGTTAATTACTCATTTCACTTAGCTGTAGGGGCCAAATTGCACTTTACCCAATTTTAAAATATAATTAAAAGATCAATAAATTTTGCAATCTTTGATTGGTTCTTGTTCCTTTGATTTTTGAAAAAAGAACTAAAAACCAAATCAAGAACACTATAAATCCAAACAATGTTATTTTCTTAAAGCCAATTTAATTTAAAAACAGAATAATTTTATCATTACAAAAATAAAATGTATAATTTAGACCGTCGATCAATAACCTAAACCAATATCATAACTTTGGACATTCTTCGACAATTGAAACATAAAATCTGTAATAATCCTATTCTATTTCCACTCGAAAATAGGTAGACTAAAATAATCTACCTGGTCTCTAAAGTCCAATCTCAACCTATTGAGAAATTGAAAATCTAGTTACAACATATACTACATGTGTTATATGTCAATCTACCATTATTGACCTCCAAGTCATGATACATTTTAATATTACAAGAAGGTATAACAAATCCTTCCTCAGGAATTTCAGCAAGAGCTACCAATCTCAACTTCGAATAGGTAGGCATCAATAACAATCATTCTACACTAATCTCTTATATGTCACATTGATAGACATTTTCCAATTGGTCAAGTTTCTCCTCAAACTCAACATTAAGCTTTTACATCTAAAATCACAGCATAGTGGTAGGAGTTGCCATCAAATTTTACAAACATATGTCATTCATCCTCTCAATATTGTATATCATAATCACCAATTATCATCACTTTCCTTAAATTCTCCAACGATAAAATGGAAATAAGACTCCAAGAATTCTGATTAGCCACATCACTGGTTCAACTATGATGTTCATGTTATTATAGAGCATAGTCATAATTTTTCATTCACTATTTGAGATTTCAAATTATGTCGTGTGAACAATTATTTTAAACTTTCACAACAAAAGAACCTCATTCCGTGCCATAAAAGTAATATTGCTATAAACTTAGCGTGAAAATGATCACTACCAACATCCATTGTGGTTGGAATAATTTGGCTCATGGGATGTTAGAATTTTACATATTGTTATTGCCCCATTATTATTTTTATTTGGAAGGTAGTGATAGTAAAACTTTGATATTCCCTAGAGCTTGTGACAGCTAGATGGCAATGGTGAGTTTATTCATTATAAAACAATTTACAGGTGTTAGATCTATAAAATAGTAGTATAGTACCGTGGGATTCATCAAGAAGTTTGATTGTCAGATGTTAGATCAATGTCAAGCAATTAAAGAGTTTCAGTATTGAATGAATTAAGATAATTTATTGAGATTAAATTATGGTTTCACTATCATTAGCTAAAAACTTGAGAGTGGAATGTCAAGGTAACTATTTTTTTTTAGCATATTTGATGTTGGCGTACCATATGTCAATTATATAAAAGATTTAGTGTTAGGCTTGGTTATGTGTTAATAAAGTCAGATTGAATTAAGGTGTTTGCAGTGTAACAATGAAGATTACTTTGGATATGGTCTATTGTTTGCAATGAATTCCAGTGATAGATTTATTATAAAGTTATTGTAAGAATAAAATTTGAAATTTATTATCGTTCGAAAGTTTAGAATATTGTTCTAATAATGTGATTTAATTACCTGAAAAAGAGTGAGATACATCATGTTGTTTGATGGCAAAATATAGAAAAATGTTGTCAATGAGTGATAAAGGTACAATTTATTAGATGAAAAATTCTCTAGTGGTGTTTTTGCAATGGCGATCAGTGTTCTTCTCCAACAAGTAAAGATTATAAAAGAATTAGATGGTGCATTAAAAAATAGTTTTGATTTAATGCAAAAGCTTCAGTTGAAGTGTACAAATATATGAAGCACAAGGTTTGAGATGTCAGTGCTGAAAGATTTTTTTTTTTTTTTCTCAACGGCCCTGGATGGGCCAATCTAGTAACTAATACCGATCCAGTTTAAGTCACACTTAAACTTGAGAGACGTATTTGAAAAGAAATCACATCTCATTTTCCATGATATCATTGAGCTATCAGATGTTTCACAACGAGTTGCATGTAAGCGTGTTGAAGACTCTCCATTAGAATCGTTATCATTGAACACATTCAACACATAACTCACAGAACTAATTTCACCATATCCCACTGGAAGCTTTAATCTTCCACTTGGTTTTTCTTTTTGCGATACCATTTTGACGTGAAACTGAAGTTAGTGGCTGAATATTTGTAATAGGCTGACTCACCGGCTCTGATGTACACTCATATCCCAACTTGAACTTCATCTGAGAATCTAACTTCTTCCGAGTCTTATAAAACAATCTTTTAGAAGGTGAATTCACAAACTTAGTAGCCTTATTACCTATCACTATAGAATCTTGTAATACGTACAAATTTGAAGACTTCATGTGTCCCTTTAACATGATGAGAGCATTCATACTGATCTTCACAACTCCATCTACAATGTTGTACTTGTACTATTTTGTTTCCAAAATATTCAAGGAGATCATATTTTCTTCAACTTGGAAACACGTCGCACATTACCCAGTGTCCTCACAACTTCATCAAACATCCTGATTCTGATGGTACTAATCTCAGCTACCTTACAATATGTGTTATTACCCATTAATACGACACCCTCTGAAATAGTCTCATATGTCGAAAACCAATTTCGACTATAACTCATATGAAACGAACAAGCTGTATCTAGAATCTAATTATTGTTTGTCTTTGAGCTTTACTCTGACACAACTAGAAGATCTCCAACACTATAATCTTTTGTGACAAGAACTTTACCGAACATCATCGGTTGTTTGTCCTTTTCAGCAGCTCTCTTAACACTCCGTAATTTTTGGCACTTAGATTTAATGTGCCCTTTCGTGTTACGGAAGTAATATGTTCTATCCCGATTCCTTGACTTTGATATGCCTTTCAAACCCTGAACTTTATCGAGTACCTTCATCTGAGAATCAGATCCAACAAAAATGTGATTTATCTTCTAATTCTATAACAAAGCACCGTAAATATCTTCTAGAGAAAAAGTCTCCCGAAAGCACCATATAAGCCTCAATAATCCATCGCCAAAAACTTTTGCTAAAAAATCACCACGTAATCAAACAAATAGATTCCCCAAGACAATGAACAATTCTGAAACAATGTTTAGATTCGGATCACGTAGGAGAATGGAGACCAGCACACGACAGATGGCAGATCAGAATGGTTGGTAGCGCTGCTAGTCGAAAAATCGCAGCTTGGCGGAAGAGGAACGGAGGTCAGCGGACTTCTCTGCGCAATGGATTTCTTCTGTTCATAGGAGCAACGGAGATCGAGAGGCAGAGGCGCGACGTTCTATGTGCGAGCGCGAAACACAGCCGAGTGACGTGTGGCGGTCTGAACAGAGGCTGTGACTGAGGGAAGCGACGAACCACGCTACGATCTCCTCTCTTTGGTCGACGGTCGGCAACAGCAGCGAACAAGGGGAGGTCCTCTTCTTCGCGATCGCGGCGAGCATGGGAGGAAAGTCTTCTTCTCTGTTGAAGAAGACAGAGACGCGTCAGGAAATAAAAACTTGGATTAAAATCAAGTTGAAACAAAAACGCGAGATTAATTTAAAATATCTAGTAACAACTAAAATTTTAAACTATAAAAATATAAGAAATCAAATCCTAACAAGTGACCGATCACTCCTTCATTCTAAGTATAAATTGAAAACGTGGTGATCGGCCACCGGTCAAGCGGCCAATATTTGATCGGTTATATTTTTTATTGTTTAAGATTTTAATTCTTAGAATTTTTAGTTTAAGGAGTGTTTCAAATTAAATTCATACTTTGAGATTCAAATTGGATTTTTTTTTTCACAAAATTAGAAAGCCAAAAATTAGTTTGATACCTTCGATAAATCAAAACTAATTTTCAGAAACCTCAACATTACTCTGATACTAATTGTTGAGAATCGAATGCTAATAATTGAATGCTAAATAAAATAAACTCAGAAACACAAGAATACCAAGATTTACGAAAAAAACCCTAGACGAAAAGAAACCATACGCAAATGAGAAATTCACTATTAAAAATTTAGGTACAATTGAGTATCATTTTGTTCTCATCTCACAACTTTTAACTATCTCAAAAACAAACCGAACCATTCAAAAGAACTGAACTGTCTGACCTTAGCTTTAATTATCTCAAATAATAGTAGAAGACTTAAATAAGAATACAAAATTTAGCTAAAAATACATATGGGCTAAATCAAAAGTTCAGTAATGATATCGAAGATAAAGTGATAATATAAGTACAAAGAAAATTAGGTTGAAAATAAAATATAAAATAATAGTATCTAACTAAGTCAAAAATAATAAAAATAAGAATTTAAATCGACGAGCCTAAACATGTGTCGAAAACGAGTAATCTCCCTTACTAAAAACATGAAAGGAGTGAGACATTTGGAGTGAGTCGACAAAACTCTGTGATGATAAGATTATTACATTCCACGTTAGGGTAAATAAAAATGTGTGAGCATATCAACACATAATATTTTTATAAAAGTTGAGTAGAAACGTTTAGTGAGACTAGTTTCAAATCATTTTACTTTAGTGTAGTATTTACTTAAAATAGACATTTACTAAATAATATAAAAATATCAAATAAATTGGAGTCACTCATGGACTCTGGGACACATCATGTCATAGTCATAAACAATAATAACGATGATACTCGGTAATCGCAAAGCCACGAATTACCTTGATCTAATTTAGAGTTTTGTACTTAGAAACATGTCACTTACAGCTGTTTCATTATTCTAGTTAATAACAATCAATTAATTCCTGTAAATGTCGAATTTGCTTAATGAAAACAGGATCCCAACCATAGGTCAATCAAATTTGGTTCACACGACCAAAATAATCAATAAAAATAAATGTGCATGCTCGAAAAAATTTCTCCAATGACAACATATAAAAACTGACGAGCCTTAAAAATGCACACGTTATTTTATACGAGAACAAGTCTCAAAATAATATTTTAAAAAATAATGGAATGTTTTGATATAAAAATAAATCCTTACTTCAAACTTGTCTATCAAATCCAAGGCCAAGTATACAAAAATTCAAAGAAGTTCAAATCTTGGGTCATAGCTAGATAAGAAATCAGTATTCTCCTTGAAATCTGAAGGTTGTTTTGCGAGATGTCGGAGTAAACCAGGGGAAAGTTACCCATTACTTGAGTAACCCGTCCTCTAAAAGGAGAAAAGTTGATATAAAATATAACTGTAAATTTATTACCTTAATTTTTTGTGGAGTTGCCATCATCACACACAAGCTTCTTCGGCATTCACTTCAGAATTGATGTGTGGGCATCGTAAAAAATACAAATAAAACCCTCACTATATTTTATTCATTAAATACCTATTTCATTTTCTACTAAGATTTAAAATAGAACTAGGTTTAATATTTGTTAAACTCTTATATTATATTTTTATGATTGACTACAATTTATTTTTTGTTAAATAATTAATTTAGTCACGACTCGGAGGCAAGTCAAGACAGAAATGTTTGGTCGAACGACCCGATTGTCCAGCCTAAGACTTGATTATAGTGGAAGATTTAACCAAAAATAAAGCAAACTCACACGAGATGAGTCAAGTCTACGTAGTGATCACGAATTAATATGATAGTGTAACAAATTATCTAAAAAAATATTGTGTAAGAAATAAAATATCAAATACTCAAATATTTATGCAAACCAATTTAAAGGAATTCATAAGTAATTCATAAGTAATCTTATACTATACTCAATCTCAATGTATAAGAAAATTGATTTTTATCATTTTATTTAAAAACAATGCCAATGAAAAAAATACAGTGCATAGATTTATATTTATTAATGATCTTTTATCATTTTAAAAACATGTTTCACAAGCCAACAGTGGGACAATATCAAAACATTACTACATATATAGATAGCTATAAATAAAATAAGTCTCCACTGATTTTTCCTAAAAAATAGCTCCAGTGAAAACTAAGGTCACCCAGAGATGTTTGCACATTGAATGCTTGTATGGTGATTGGTGATGTAAAACGAGATAGTCATTAAAATCTTTATGCTATTTTAATTTTTATCTTTTATTTCGGTCATATGTATAAGGCCTTAAGTTATTGTTTGTGTCTCGTGGACTTTAGCCATAAGACTTAGTTGTTACTTAATAATTTTCCAAGTGTCATATGAGTTTTAGCTCATTAAGTTTGTAAGCTTAAGTTGGAACCTTTAAATAACTCACTTGGTGGACATTTCTAGTTAGTTTTTGAATATCAAATTTTTGGAAAACTCCTTGTAGAGAACTTCTACTTCCTTCTTGGTGGACTTCCATGAAGAACCACAAGACTACTCGGTGAGCCAGTCCGAGCAAGCAAATGTAAAGCCCTCGCTCATCTTTGTGGTACCTGTCAAATATGAGTGTTGGTGAGTAATATCCAATACTTATTGATCGGATTCATCTTCACTCCGGTTGTACCTATCCGGCCATGAAGTTGGAGAAATCATTCTATTGAGCTCGAGTTGGTGTGTTCTTCGAGGAAGAACATTTGAAGTTCTTGTTGCAAGTTATCGCATCAAGGATCCAATTGGAAATCATCTCATCCCATTTTTCACCCCACATTGAAACGGCTCACTTGGCGCTGCTTGCGTTCAATCCGTGTGCATTGCACCGTGCCCCTGTCGTCCCATCTCGCGCTGTCAACGCGCACACTCTCGCACATCCTTCCCCACACTTACTAAAACTCTCACATTAGTCAACTCTCTCTCATTGCCATGTCACATCTCTTCATGTCACATCTCTTCACGTCACACCCTTTCATGTCACACTCTTCCACATCTCACCCCTTCATCTAAATCCTTAATCTCCCAACTTTATCCCGGCTCTCCTTTTAGGTCTATCACCTTTTTCCTCCATCTTCTAACATATCCCTATTCCTTCTATAAATAGGCCCTTTCCCCACTTTTTTGTTTTTATATCATAAGGTGGGTAAAACGAATGATAGTGATCCGTAGATTCATCTCATCATATGAGTGAGTAAAAGAATTGTTTGAAAACTAGTCAATTGTTTATTGAATGTAACAACAAACACTCTAACCAAGTTTAGGAATTTGAACCCAAGAACACGTCATCACTGCTCCGATCCAACATCGTGCGTATAAATAAATATCTTCACATAGTAAAAGTTGCAAAGGAAATACCATTTGGTTGCTTTCGTTGCTTACTCCCAACGCTATTCAATGCAAGCCAAAACAACCAAAGGTCCAATAAAGGATTGACCCAACTCTGCTAAAAAATGACCGAAAATGCAACTGATACATATGTCAATTAAAATACAATGCATGCATAAAATACGTGTAAAAATGGTGTAATATAATATAAAAACAGACATGTTGTTAGACAAGACATGTCAAGTTTTGTATTTGATAACTCCCAAAATAAATTTTTAGAAGACTATGATGCATTGCAATACATAGATAAGCCTTCTACCTCAATGGTGACAACAGTCTTACTGACTAACCAAAACGTGCTATCTTGAATAGACATAAAATTTGACAACATCGTTGGGACTTAAAGCAAAACCAACGTTAAAATCTCAATCAGGATACTAGAGAAAATAAATAGATTCTAAATTGGAACTAGGGATCAAAACTGGAAGTAAATGATAAATGGACGCTTGGAGCGGAAGCCACTTAGCTGCTGCGAAAGCCATCAGTAGGAGTTCAAATGTTGTCGCGAACGAATGAACCATAATGTGAAAGCCTAGTGCAGAAGCCCATGCTACAACCGCTGACTCCTTACTTAGATAGCGGATGCCTAGCTCGAGCCGTGGACATCTGGTGTCGAGATTCTGACGTTGGACTTTGCAAAAAACGAATCCTCCTTAACAATTTTCATTACCAATCGGTTCAAGAACTTTTAAAAACTATAGATCGACCAACATAACGAAAGGAATCAAATTATTTCGAGTTTCCAAGCTCGAAATCTCAATCCTGCACACTAAGAAGAAATCAAAGAAAAAAATTAATATAACAGAGATTAGATTCATAAATTCAAAAGATATATAAATCCCTCCAAAAATATACACGAGGAAAATTCCAATTTACCCAATGCTATTTCGAATTTATCATCACGTGGAAAATTTAAAATTAGTCGATTAAACCATTTGAAGGAAAATTCACACATGTCCAAACGTTTAAAGTTTACAAAAAAATTTGAGTCAACACGAAACAATTTGATCTCAAATAATGTGAAAAATTTGACTCGAAAATTTAACCAATTTACAATTTACAAATATTACAAATTCATAACATTTGTGAATTGCAGACTCTTTATTCGATCTTCAAATTACAAACAAAAGAATTTTAGATAATGGAACAGTGTTAGTATTATCAACTATTTCTTTAATTTATTCTCAAAATACAAGGTACAAATAATGTAATTTATAAAAAAATTTATCGAGTAAATCAAAAAATAAATTAAAATAACATAGGAATCTTCTAAATACAATAGATTAACATCATACATTTATGACTATTATTATGATGAAATTAATTATTTTTTTATCTAACGAAATATATAAGAACAATAAAAATTCATCTAGCTCAATCCTATATAATCATAATATATAAAACATATATTTTCTATATCTCATCACATATGTAATGAGGATATTTCTATACAGTCTTAAAGAAATGAGGTATGTTTGACTTCAATATAAGTTATGAACTTATTTACGTCATTTCAACAATATATATGTTAATATAAAGTATGCGTAAATAAGTATAGAATTTGCATTAATGAAAACATAAAAATTTATTTATTTATTACATTCACTAAATTTTCATTATATCGTTTGTGGAGCACATAACTCCCAACCAAAAGAAACTGGAACAAAAGATTCAGTAAACTGTAGAAACATTCTTGGTTTTATGGCAAAGACAAAAGCTAGACAAAACTAAGGCAGTACTGTCTCTCTCTCTCTCTCCCCTCGATTTTTTTATTTTGTTAATCAGAGTTTGTCCCTCTTTTTCAGACATTGATACAGGATCTGATAGTCCCGATGCAGCTCCCCATTAGTATTTTCTTTTTTTCTTAAATATTTTTAAAGAATAAAAAAATAGCCTGGCCCACATCCCTGTCTTCGTTGACTGTGTTGGGGCCCATAATCCAAGGCAAGCGGTACCAGGCCTACTGTGATTTGACCGACCATAACGGTCGACCATTCTCCGTTTCGAAAAATATATTATATTAAAAATTAGGGTAAAACCAGGAGCCATAAAACAACTCCTATTCCTTGTGTTTCTGCTGAAGACTATGATCTAAATCTAGTGCGGGTCTGGACAGGATCCCACGGTCAGGTGGGTAAATCGTGAGGAGTGTATGGGGCTACTGCACCCAATTAACGCTGTCTGTTCCAACTCCACGTGGCAATGATGATGAAGAGTGACGTAGCCTAATCATTGTACATGTGGCAGTCTTGCAATCTCCGTCACTAGACTGACACGTATCACGTTCCAAGTCAGAGTGTAGTGAGGACATTATAATGACCAAACTTGATTCGGTCCTTCTCTTTTTGAGAGGCACGTTTTTATCTTACACGTCGCTAAAATAAGTAATAAATTATAGGATAAAGAATAATTTGGTCCCAACAACTAAATAAAATGAACAATTTACACCGTAAACAAGTTATAGGGTAAATGTCCTCACATTTTTAAGCGGAGGATGATTTACTCTGAATTAAATGACAAATTGAAGTTTAAACGAGTAAATGTTTCTAAATCGATCATTATAGATGACGATGTTAGAAATATATTAGGGAGTAATTTAGTGATATTAAGAATATGTTAGAGGATTAGTTTATGTATTATAATTACTTAATTTTATTATCAATAGAGAGTGAGTGGAGCGATTTATGAAATTGAATGTTGTTTAATTGAAATTTATTCTATTTAGAGTGTTGTCTTTTCCAAGCGGCAGCTCGTGATTGTTTCGAGGCCAGTTTCCCGCTAGACCGGTGTCTTTATTTTTCATTTTTGTGTTCTTTTACAGTTTTATTATAATGAATTTATTTTATGCTGATCAATGGTATCAGAGTCGATCAAATCCCGGATCGGAAAATATGGAATCGGTCCTACCCAACCTCGACGAAGAGAAGCTCAAATTTGCTATGGATGTACTAGCAGAATTTCGAAGGTTGATAATGGAATGGGAGCGGACAAAACAAAACCAACTTCAGAGTGTTTTACGCCAATTTTGGAAAAAACATGGAAGCCCAACCAAGTGCACCTCTGGCGAGCTTCCACTCTTCCGGTGATGTAGAGGACAAAAGGCACGTTAGTTTCAAGGGTGAGGTCTTTTTTGTTTCAGCCAATGCAGTCAGAGAAGATTTGGATGGGGCAGAGAAGGAGAGTTGCCCTTCCGATCAATGCAAACTGCTGGATTGAACCCTTAACGAAGGAGAATAGACATTTTCTACTGGACCGAGCTGAAAACTTGACGGAGAAGATTTTTTTTTATTTGGGTGGGGGCAGAGACAATCCAAACTATACAAGGAAATTTTGAGGGTTGGGCTCTGAAGTGGATTGGATTATTGAAGCAAATATACATTACCTTATGGGCTTGAAATCAGATCACCTAGTAGGATGAGTTAGAAATTATTTTGCATGGACTTTGAAAAATACAACAATTCACGACCTTGATTTCAAGGGAAAGTAATGCTAGGAATATACTTGGAAAGCGATTTAGTAATATTTGAGATATATTAGAGGATTAATTTATATATTATAAATATGTTCCTTTATTATAAATAGAGGTTTAATAAAGTGATTTAGTAAATTGAATATTGTTTAATTAAAAATTACTCTCTTTAGAGTGTTGTCTTTTCTGAGCAGTTGCTCGTGATTGTTTCCGAGCCGATTTTCTATCGGACCGGTGTCTTTATTTTCCATTTGTGTTTTTTTACAGTTTTATCGGACTGGATCCATTTTATGCTCATGAAACAACTCTAATTTTGTGGTTTTTTCTTGGTTTTGAAGATTAATTTTATGTTCTTGTTTGGGAGTCGAGGGAAGAAAATCTAATAATTATTATTTTATGTTTGTACTTGGTGGGACGAACAATGACATAAGTGTAACTTTTAGAAGTTATTTCTTTAATAAATAGGTTTGAAAATAAGAGGTTCGTATGGAAGTAGCTTCATGCACATTCAATATTTCCTATTTCATAGAAGAATAAAGAGTTTACTTTGACGTTGCACTCTCTAAACATACTTACTGACATGTCAAACGATGATTGGTACAATTAGTGTAATAAATTATAAATAATTAATTTATTACAGTATTTGCACTTTAATTGCACTAATCATTGTTTGTCGTGCCAGTAAATATATTTAGAAAGTAGAATAATTGAATAAATATAACATTATTCAAGAATAAAATACATGAAGAAAACTAAACAATCTATCTTTTTTATTAACTTAGTTTTCATAAACAAAAAACTAATATGAAAGCAAACTACTTTTAGTCTCAATCTATGGGAATAATTTTCAATGACAAAGCATGCTGTTCCTAAAGCAGTGCAGCACAAACAAGTTGCATGTTCAGACTTAAAACTGTTTCTCTACATAGAATCAATTTGGAAACAAATAAATGTAGTCATCAAAGTTGTGCAATCTCATAGAAATGCAGAGAGTGTGATTAAGAATTTTATTTTCAGCTAGTATAAAACATTAAATTTAAGAACAAAGTCATGCAAATCTAGATCCAAAACCGACAATATTTGATGAGGATCGGGTCGTTACTGCGTAATTATATTCTTAAAATTGTAACAAGGAAGCATAAAACTTGACGTGGAAGCTGTGATTACAACATAGAGCTGCTTAATTCAGAAACTAGCAATTAAAAATTTATTAACTTTAGCAAACATCTCCATAAAAATAAAATAACGAAGAAATAGAGTGTTTCGGAGCAAAAAAAGCTTCATATAAACAACAATCAATCAGATAATATTTCAGATTTCACACAGATCTACAATTCTGTTGGTAATTTTCACATACATGATGAATTTCAAAGGGCAAAAAAAACAAAGAGAAGGAAAATCAACAACCCGTGGGCTAGACGATGTATCATGATGCCAGTTTCAACAAGAAACGAACGATCAAAACATCAAAATCATGAAACTCTTGTACTCTACTCCCTGTTTCTCGTGTCAAGCTACAAGATAAAAACCAAAAAAAAAATAAAATGAGGCTAACCTTTTGCTGATAACACGTCAAAGTTGCTCAGTTGACCATTGGAAGAAGATCCATTATGCCGAAAAGTTCTTCTTCCGGTCCTGTTTAAGTATATATCCTCTCCTCTCTCCAGAGGGTGCTCCTTTTGTGAAACTTGCTGCAGATGCAGAAACACGACCATGCTAACTGCAACCATGGCAGCATTTCCTAGAATGCCACCAATATGATCTAATTTGAGGGATTTCTTCGCAAAATTAAAACTTGAAAACAGAAATTTGAATAGAAAGTTAGGCCTGTCGTCTTTGCCGGACATTGATTTTTCTCCATTTAGGCTAAAAGGATGACCACACTTGTTTTCAGGTGAAACATACTGAGCTCCATCATTGACATTCCCTACAAAAGCTAAAGCTTCTTCAATGACTTTGTACTTTCTCCCATGGTGTTCGGCCAATCTCATTGCAAGAACAATTCTGCTTTGTTCTAGTCGTGCAATCGCTGAATCTCTTTCAGCTCGCTGCTGCAACTGTACAGTCTACAGAGCAGAAAAGAAAACATAAATGGCTGGACGGAATTACAAATCCGTAACTTGATTGTAAAAATAAAGCTTTCTATAAGCATCTGTAACAAATAACAAATCTTAATCTACACTGGAAGACAAGAATCTTTTGCATTTGCAATTAATTGGACTACAAGCACAAGATTGAGAAATTTCAAGCAGACAACCACCATTAGTGGTTCCACTCTAAATACTCAACATCACACAAGCCCATACTCTATCCTTCTTAATTCTATTCAGTTAATTGAAGAAACACGGACAAACATATTGTTCTCAGCAGTCTTTCAGTGCGTTGTAAACTGCATAAAACAAAAAAAGCTTTTGAAATTATTCATCGATTTCACCTGTAATGAATTGTTTCTGTTTATTAGAATATTCGCACAAACTACACAAAATTCTGTGCGTCTAATGTAATACAAAGCTATAATCCGAAATCAAATCAAACATACAGTTTTTTGGAAACTATTGGTCAAATGTTTCACTTGTACCAACCGATATCACAGATAAGCAAACATCGTTTCTCTTTTCCCACCTTATGCCCGTAGAATTCATTGCTAAAATATTCAAACGGACTACTAAGAATTCACTGCGTTGATTGAAATTTCAACATCAACAATTATCGATATAAACCGACAAAGTCTGCCTTATTTTATTTTATATAAAGAAAACAAATTGTCAAAGAATCTTCGTAATTTCCACCAGCCATTTCACTTTCGTAGAACTTCGAGGGAATCGTAAACAGCGTGGAAAAAATCCAGAAAATTATGCAGAAGAGAAAACTACAAAATGTAACTCACATGGAAAAATTCAAGCTGGTCCTCCAGGTTCTCGAGCGCAGTCCTAATCGCATTAAGGCTCTTCGCCTCATGAATCGCCGATTCATCTTGTTCAATACGAAACTCCTTCACAAACACGAAACCGGAGGTCGGATTCTCATTCGCGCCATCCGGAGAAAGCTTACCGTTCTTCTTCTCCACATTCCTTAGATTCTGAATGGAATTGAGGAAGTGAGATCGGGAAATTAAGTGAATAGCTTCACTGAATTTATCGTGGAGATCCCAAATTTTCTCGAGAATCGCTTCGATTTCGTCGATTTCCATGTCCCATTTCATCGATTTGGAGTAGGAGGAAGAGATGCAAAAATGGAGGGGAAAACCAAGTTAGGGTTTGATTCGGACAACCAACCCAAGTGCGCGAAATTGAGATTTGAGTGGGAAACCACTCCTATCTTTTGTTTTCCAATTTTGTCCCTAAGTTCAAACATTATTATTATTTTATTTTTGAATAATTTTAATTATCTTCGATTTAAAACATTAAACTTGTTCTTCCCGTCTAACTATATCACTCTAAGCGATTATGTTTGGACGCAGACGTAAAGTCTTACGCGATACAACGTGTAACAATTTTCTCGACTTTATAATATCTTAAAATTTTAAGTAATGACCTATCGCGTTAGAAATAACAGACATCTATTTAAATTATGGAAGAATTATCCGACACACTTGCTATTAACCTAAGTTCATAAAAAATTCTATGAAGCGGATCGTTTTTTCCCGATTTTATTGCAGGTGTCCTATCGGGTGTTGACAATATTAGCTTAGCATATGAGAAATCTCAAGAACAACAAAATGAAAATGAAAGAACCAAGTACAAAACAAGCCCTTTTTGGAATTATAATTTTCAAAGACATTTAGCACCTTTTATTGCTACCTAATCCAACTACACAAATTAGTGCCAAAACCACACCAATCCTTTTTGCTCCTTTATTCAGCTTGTCACATGCCATATACATACATGCATACATACACACATACATACATATATAGTCTTATTTGAGCAAGTCTTACCTTCAATGATCATGAAATATATCAAAGGATAATGGATCCTATTATCTTATCTTTCTTCTTCATATTCCGTCAATGCTCCTTTCTTGTTTAGGAGTTTCATTATCGCCACAATCTTCGCCGGAAATCTCTTCCAACGACCGGCCTTTGGTCTCGGTCACTAGGAATGTGAAGCAAAACCCTAGCAAGTTGGTGAATGCTAAGATGATCATGGCCCTCTGAATCTTGCCTGGATCGCCATCCAACGTATAACCTTGAACTCCAAACGCTCCGACGATGGCCCCTGCTTTTCCGGACGCTGCGCTTAAAGCATGGCATGTGGACCTAACCCTCGTCGGAAAAAGTTCTGCCGGAAGAACAAACGTAGTACTATTAGGGCCAAAATTTGCAAAGAAAAACGTTAGCCCGTATAATGCAGCAAATTGTAAAGGGTGTTGCTTGAGGTGACTGTATCTGATTCCGATGATAGCCATGAATAACGACATCATGAAGAATCCCATCAGTTGGATTTTGAATCGACCGAGTTTTTCGATGAGCGCTACTGTAAACCAGTAGCCCGGAAAAGTTCCGAGCAAGGCAATAAGAAACATGGCTTTCGAAGTCTCGTAGACTTCTTCGAGAGCATTAACTTTATCAGCGCTCTGCGTCAGATGCATCACCGGAAAAATATCTTTCTGAGTCAGATTACTGCTGTAAAAAGCTATGTCTAACAAGAACCAAGTGGTCGTCGTTCCGACCAAATGCATTCCATGGCGACGAACAAATTCTCTAGAGAACATGCCGTAATCATTTGCCGATTTGAAATGAGAAACCTTATCTTGATCAGCTTGAATTTCGATGTCCAAAACTTTGCCCATATCTGCAGCAGCTAGCTTTCCGTTTCCTTCAATAATGGCGGTGTAACGAGCTGTTTCCGGCATTTTCATCCGCCAGTAATAGGTTACGATTGCGGGTAAAGCTCCGAGCATTAAGACGATTCGCCATAGAAAATCTGCTTGAGGCTGAGTGGAGAAGACTTTATCATCATGATAAGCTGGAGCGGGGTTGAAATGCAGGAAGATTTTGGAGAGTGTCAAAGAAACTAGACCTGCAAATAACATATCCATTTTAATACTTTCATTTCAAATATTATGTAATAAAAGTGACTGGCTTCATGGAATCTAACAAATTAAGTTTTCAGAATGATTCATAATTTTCTTAAATTTGTATCTTCAATTCCAATACTGGTTTGGTAATTTTTCAGAATGAGATCTCTACTTTTATTCAAACCTTGTACTTTAAATAACTGGATATGAAATAAAGACGTCGTTATTCCCTTCAGAAAAATACCTGCAAATATTATTCCGACTCCTTGCATGGCGAAAACGGCGGCAATGAAAGCCCCGCGAGTTTTTTTATTAGCATACTCCGACATGATCGTCGCCGACAGAGGATAGTCTCCGCCGATTCCAAACCCAAGCCAGAATCTGAAGAAACAGAGAGTTCCGATGACGGATTTCGCGGTCGACCCAAATGACAAACCCGAGCAAATAGCGCAAATAACCATCAGAATGAGAGTCACGCCGTAGACTTTTTTCCGGCCAAGTTTATCGCCGAGCCAGCCAAAAAACAGCTGCCCCATTAAAGTTCCGACAAGGGCAACCCCGACGACGGCGTTGTTGATATTGTTGGGGAGCTTTCCAGGTTTTGGACTGGAAGGATCAAAATAGTAAAGACGACCTAAAAGCTTGGAAATGGTGGAGATACAGAAGAGATCGTAAGCGTCGGTGAAGAAACCCATTCCGGCGATCACGATTGCAGTTACGTGGTACCATTGAGTTCGAGCATTGTCAAGAGCGCTCAGCACCGCGATCGCCATAGCTGCTCTGCGCTGCTTCTTCTTCTTCTTCTTCTGGTTTGATTCTTTCTTTCTGCGTTTGTTCTTGCTTTATACCATGATTTTGAAGGAGTTTCCTGGACGAAATAATGATTTAAATGGCGTTTAAATCAAGGTTTTGGAGAACAACAAGAGAATTCAAGGATGGCAGTGAAGTATATTCTGCAGAAACAATTTTTAACACATGAACAAGTTGTCTGCCACGCTGCGTCTTGAGTTTATCAAATATGTCACTAACTCCGCAAATTGTTGAAAAAAAAATAGCATATTCAACATAATTGCATGAACTGTGTAGACCAATGTTCACGTGAAGTCTTAATTGTTCATGAAATTAATTATTGAGGCTACCTATTTAGATTTCACCGTAACATCTTTATTATATTATTTGATTAAAAAACTCATATTTTAAAGTTTTAATAAATATATAATTATTTTTACTTTAATTATGTGATTTTAAATGTTTGTATTTGTTGAAGCACTTCTTTGAAATCATCTTTCGACAATTTTCAACGTGGACATAAATAAACATCATCGTCATAGTTTCTTCCAACAATATAGTAAACTAATTAGATGCTTTGATTAAACCTATGATGTCTAGCTTGTTATTGTCCTTTCAATTAATATTGAATTTGAATTTAGTCTTTATGGACTTTTTTTATTTATTAGAAGATAAATTATATACTAATTGTGCTCTTCAAATTGCATTCATGGTTAAAATATATACTATCATCGCTACATTTCCTCAATATTAGCTTGTTATTGTCCGTTCTGGAGATTAGGTCGTAAGGAAAACGGATCTCATAAGAACTCCGAAGTTAAGAGTGCTCGGGCGAGAGCAGTACCAAATTGGGTGACCACTAAGGAAGTCCTCGTTGAAAAAAAATCTGTGAGTACGATCGCGAAGCAAATCTCGGGGATCTAAGCTTGACTATAGGTAAATCTTGGAGCCGAATATAGGAAAATCTCAGATCGTTACAAAGCGAACAATATATTACTAGAAAATATGGGTCATTACACCATGTCTGGGCTCATGAGTCTACCTAGGTTAGGACAAGCTCACTGAGCCCGCCTTAGCTTTCTATTCATTGAATAATGTATATTTTAGTTTATTATTTTATATATTTTTTCATTATCATTAATTTTATTTATATGAGTTAATATTTTTTGTGTTAATTTTTTTTAGATTTCGTATATGTGGAAGTAGTCCAATTCACACCATCTATAAGTTATTATTGGTTTTGTGGTATTAAGTTATTATTTAAAATTCTATTTTAGATATTTAATTTTAACTATTATAGATCTACACAATTATAATATTAAGAATATCGATAATGATATTGAAAGAATTAGAGAATTAGTTCCAACATTTTCAATGGAACAATCATATGCACAAGCATTCATAGCTTCACCTAGAAAAAAATAAAACATCTGGTGTATGGAATAATTTTGAGTTAAAAAAGTTAAAATTGGTAGAAAAATAGAAATTAGAACTCAACGTAAATATTATGTTAAAAATTTTGTGTATAGTTTCTGTAGTTCAATTAGAACAATTAATAGACATTTTTAAAAGTACCACTTAAATGAGCAAGTAAGAGGTTCTACACAAACACAATTAATACTAGTGGTAGTAGCACTTTTACGAATTCAAAATTTTAAAATGAGAGAAGAAATAGTAAAACTTGTAGCATAATTGGAATTATCGTTATCATTCATCGATAGTGAAGTATTTGAAAAACTTTATCAAAGAGTATGCTACTCTTACTTTTAAATGTATATCTATAATTACAATGAGAAGCGACATTGTTTGTGGAGTGCGATGTTGAATGTTATATAATTGTAACTTCATATTTTATTAATGAATCTTGACAATTAAATAATAGAATTTAGAATTGTGTAACTGTGAATATTCTCTCACTAGTATCACTATATATAAATATAATGTGAAAATATTACAACAATATTCTATTAGAGATAAAATTTCTAGTATAACTCTTTATAATACTAGTGCTAACGATACTGCTATTTCTTATTCAGAAGGAAGATTATTTTCAATTAGATATTGCTCAAAACTCTCTTTTTTATATGAGATGTCTGTGTCATATTTTATATTTAATTGTTAAAAGTGATAGGACTTATATTGTCGCCTCATATTGAATTAATTAGACTCATAATTTCTTGCACAATGACTTTAATCAAAATCAGTACAATGAGTTTTACGGCTTAAACATATATTTACACATTAAACCAGAAATTTTAACCATAACGAGACTCAATGCGTGCGCCGAACTGATCTGGTCCGATTAGAATTCGAGTTACACTGAATCTAACAATAATATTTGAAATTCCTATTGAGTTTGTTCAATGCATCCAAAACGACTCCTTTCTTTACATTTCCTTTGAGAGTACATTCTTTTGATGAGACATTATTAGTTCTTCTATTTTAGTCTCCTTTACTTTGTACTTGTATTTCATATCATGGTATTATTTTTTTTCCACAAACTATTTTATTTTCGATATTATTATCCTTATGTTATTTTTGACAGCATTCAACCATCGAATTGGCTTCACGTTTTCGAGCACGGGATTTTTCTGAATTATTATTGGGTTGTTTAGATTTTCCACTGCGAACCACGTAATTCACCGAGTGTTAGATTATTTGATCCTTTCAAGCGGTCAGAATGTTTCTCAATTTTGTCGCGGTCCCCTCCTGAGTCGTGACAAGAGAAGAATGGTCTAACTTGCCCGTTGTAAAAGAATGAGGATCTAACCATTCGGCTCTGATTTATTTACCGGTTTGCCGAGGAAGACTTAAAAACTATGTTTAATTAATTCAACAACATAACCTACTTGGGCTAAATCTCAGATAGGTGATCGCCAATCAAATAATAAGATAAGAAGTAAAAACCAAACCAACAAAACATCATAAACAATACACGCCAATAGTGGTATTATTATCATACATGTGGATGTCCTTCCTATTTTTGGCTCCAATACACACCCTGTATGAGCTTGAGAAGCGGCCATGAAAATAGTAAACAAACCCTCTCTCTCTCTCTCTCTAGAAGTCTATCCCTCTCTAGAACTCTCTCTCTCTAAAGCCAGCTAATCAAACCAGAATGAGAAGAGCCTAAATTTTCTTTTCGAAAACAATGCATGAGAGACTCTTTCATCTTCTATCCTAGTTTTAAACACTAAATTTCTTCTCAGTTATCTCTTTCTCTCTTTAAACCTTGTTTCAGTGGAGGAGAAGCTTGAGGGAGAACGAGAGAGATGGCTGTTTTAAAATCTTCTTTAGCATTGTATTTTATTGTCATCGCTGCCATTCACGCCGCCGACAGTTCTGAGGCTGCGTCTCCTCCTCCTCCACCCCCATTTCCCAAAACTCAACCATTACTGGCCAAAACTCCACCTCCGTTACCCAAAAATAATGGTTAGTTTTCCTTCCATTCTCTTGTTTCCTGAGAAGGTAAGTAATTGTCAACAAAAATGAACATTTTCTCAATCACTAGTTATTTCTATCACTAATGAAACCAATATTATCACTCATGATGTCAAAAACACAATAACAATTTGATGAAGGCTAACTAATAGAGGGTAGTTTTCAATCTAAAATTTTTTTTGCATGAAAGTTCAACAAGTTGAGAAAATGATTCAATTGCCAATGATCTCAAGAACAGTACCGTTGACGACTCCACTGTTAACTCCATTGACATTGGTTTGTGAAGATATGCTGTCGAGAAGTTTAATCCAAATTTGTGCTCCAATGAAGGTAGGGGCAGTGGTAATCCCTCCTAGTTGCCCTGATAGTACGAGTGAATAAAAATGTTAGATAGATGTAAGGTCGGAAGGAAAATTTTCAGGAGTAGTTTATGATTTCTACACGAAAGGAGATTGACACCCAGATGAATAAACATAATAATCTCACACCCAGCATAATTCTCGATTGCATAAGAAATGGCTGCGATCTAGGAAGTCTAAAAATTGTTTACACCATTAGAAAACTTAAAACTAGTTAATCATCTGAATGTGTGCTACTAAGAACCCAAAAAGCTAGACACAGATTTATTCACTCGTGATCGAATGGGGAGAACCTGAAATAGGTTTTTTTTTTTTTCTTTTCGAAAACAATGCATGAGAGACTCTTTCATCTTCTATCCTAGTTTTAAACACTAAATTTCTTCTCAGTTATCTCTTTCTCTCTTTAAACCTTGTTTCAGTGGAGGAGAAGCTTGAGGGAGAACGAGAGAGATGGCTGTTTTAAAATCTTCTTTAGCATTGTATTTTATTGTCATCGCTGCCATTCACGCCGCCGACAGTTCTGAGGCTGCGTCTCCTCCTCCTCCACCCCCATTTCCCAAAACTCAACCATTACTGGCCAAAACTCCACCTCCGTTACCCAAAAATAATGGTTAGTTTTCCTTCCATTCTCTTGTTTCCTGAGAAGGTAAGTAATTGTCAACAAAAATGAACATTTTCTCAATCACTAGTTATTTCTATCACTAATGAAACCAATATTATCACTCATGATGTCAAAAACACAATAACAATTTGATGAAGGCTAACTAATAGAGGGTAGTTTTCAATCTAAAATTTTTTTTGCATGAAAGTTCAACAAGTTGAGAAAATGATTCAATTGCCAATGATCTCAAGAACAGTACCGTTGACGACTCCACTGTTAACTCCATTGACATTGGTTTGTGAAGATATGCTGTCGAGAAGTTTAATCCAAATTTGTGCTCCAATGAAGGTAGGGGCAGTGGTAATCCCTCCTAGTTGCCCTGATAGTACGAGTGAATAAAAATGTTAGATAGATGTAAGGTCGGAAGGAAAATTTTCAGGAGTAGTTTATGATTTCTACACGAAAGGAGATTGACACCCAGATGAATAAACATAATAATCTCACACCCAGCATAATTCTCGATTGCATAAGAAATGGCTGCGATCTAGGAAGTCTAAAAATTGTTTACACCATTAGAAAACTTAAAACTAGTTAATCATCTGAATGTGTGCTACTAAGAACCCAAAAAGCTAGACACAGATTTATTCACTCGTGATCGAATGGGGAGAACCTGAAATAGGTTTTTTTTTTTTTTTTTCATTTTCAGGTCAAAAACCATAATCATTTTTGGAGTGTAGTAATTTTTTTCTTTTTTCTTTTTGTATAATTATCTCAACATTTTGGAAAAGTAAAATCAACCCAGTAGAGGTTGAATAACAGATATTATCTTTGATTTTCTTTGTAGTTAAAGGAATGACAGCGAATTCTTCATCATCAGCCAAAAGCAAAATCCCATCCAAATTCAATGTATGCAGGATATTTCCATCAGAGGTGAACTCTGAGGGGTTTTGGGTGAAGAAGGACAGCACTGGTTGGTGGCTCAACAATACGTTACCTGTTCTTGAGTTGCAAATGATACTCTTTTTCTTCTCCACTCAAGCTTCTTATTTTGGTCTCAAACGTTTTGGCTTCCCAAAGTTTGCTTCTCAGTTAATTGTATGCCTCTCATTCCAATATCTTCATCTATGTACTCTACAAACACATAATTTAAACAAGCCAATCAATATACAAGCATAATGTGTGCGATAATACAAAAAAAAAAGTACTGCAATTTTCTTGTTTCGAGATTGACATGATCGGTTTTGATTGTTTGATCAGATTGGCTTGGCTTTTGGGTTTTCCTGGAAAAAATTCAATGCCATAACAGCTCCCATATTTAATGATAGAAGTCAAGAATTACTTGGTCTTGTGACGACTTTTGGATACGCACTCTTTCTGTTTCTCACGGCGGTGAAAATGGACATGACCATGACTTTAAGAAATGGAGGAAAAGCCACGGCTATTGGTGTTCTTGCCCTCCTTGTGCCATTGATGTCTGGTGTAGGAACTATGTTTTTTGTTCACAAAGACTTAACCAGACCTGAGATAGAGGAGCTTCCTTTTCTGATTACAGGGTATTCTTTATCATCTTTTCCTGTAATTTCAGCTCTCATTAGTGAACTCAAGCTCGTAAACTCAGAACTTGGTCGCTTGGGCCTGTCGTCTGCCATTGTTGGTGAATTTCTCTACCAATTTCTTTTCCTATTGGCTTACATATCAAGAATTTGGATGATGGCACGTACCAAAGCATATATGGACATAATCTGCACAGTTGCCTTCTTCCTCTTGCTCATTTTTGCTGTCCGACCAGCAATGTTATGGATAATCAGGCAAACACCAGAAGGAAAGCCTGTAAAGAACGGCCACATTCACATCATTATCATCATTGTGATGGCATCATCTTTGTTATCGAGTCTTTTTGATCAATTTGCTCTGTTTGGTCCTTACATGGTCGGTTTGTTTACACCAGATGGACCTCCTTTGGGATCAACTCTAGTTGATAAGATGGAATGCTTTGTTTCAGACATTCTATTGCCGATATTTGTAACTACGTGTGCAATGAGAGCAGATTTGAAGGAGATGGTCCACGACTTGAGTACTAAGATGATGAAAACCCACGTACTTGTTGCTTTTGTGATTCTGGTGGCTAAAATTTTGACATGTTTAGCTGCAGCTCTGTATAGCAAATTGCCTTTCAAAGACTCGTTAGCTCTAGCTCTTATCATGAGCACCAAAGGTGTAGTAGATTTGGCAATCTTTACCTTCCACAGAGACCTTAATGTAAGATTTTCTCTTTTTGAAGCAAGCACTCAGATCATTTATAGCTTCAGAATATATCTTCACTGATATTTTTTCCACATTTTTTTACCTTTGAAAATTGCAGATGATAGAAGATGGTGCTCATGCTTTCGCTACTATTTTTATCCTCTTTATTTCCATCATCGTTCCGACCACCGTTAGACTACTCTATGATCCATCAAGGAAGTACGCTGGTTATCAGAACAGAAATATTATGCACTTAAAACCCAATTCAGAGCTCCGAATTCTGGTCTGCATTCACCGGAATGATAATGCTCTCCCTGTCATTAGGCTTCTCAATGTCTCGTGTCCAACTGAAGAGAGTCCCCTAGCCATTTATGTTCTACACCTAATCGAGCTTATCGGGCGATCCTCGCCCATTTTCATATCTCACAAAATGCAAAAGAAGACCATCAATTCCGAGTCCTGCTCAGAGCACTTGATTCATTCCTTTAGTCAGCTTGAGAGGGAACAGAGAGGAGCTGTTTATGTTGAACCCTACACTGCAATCTCTCCGCACAAGTTAATGCACGAAGATATATGCACTTTGGCGCTCAATAAGCTTACTTCTCTCATCATTCTTCCCTTTCATCGAACATGGAAGAGAGACGGAACCGTCAAGTTAGATGATAATAGCGTCAGAAATTTGAATTGCAGTGTTCTCAAGATAGCTCCATGCTCCGTCGCCATATTTGTAGACCGAGGCCAATTAGGCCGATCGGCAGTGACATTGTCATCCAGATCCTCCGAATATTCCGTCTGCGTGATCTTCATAGGAGGTAAAGACGATAGAGAAGCAATGACCTACGCTAAGAGAATGGCTACGGAGGACTCCAAAGTTAACCTAACCGTCCTTCGGCTTCTCTCGATCGGCGATTCAGGACTTAGCGATTGGGACAAAATGCTAGATTCTCTAGTCTTAAAGCAAGTTGAAATGAATCTATCAAGAGATGGACTATTGATTTACAGAGAGCACACAGTAAAAGACGGACCGGAAACTGCGCTGCTCGTCCGATCAATTGTGAACGATTACGATCTGATTATCGTAGGAAGAAGAGACAGAATGCCGTCTGCTCAGACGGCAGGGTTGACGGAATGGAACGAATTTCCGGAGATTGGAGTGATCGGCGACCTGCTGGCGTCGCCGGATCTTCAGAGTAAGACTTCAGTTCTGATTGTGCAACAACAGCTCCAAGCGGCTAAAAGTCAGTAATCAAAATTAGTGCTAATTTTCTTTATTTTGTTGATTAAGAGACTTTAGCTCGTTAATCCGTATGCTAGATTTCAAATAAATCACCTCAAGAGATTCTATGACTTCTCTAACACTTGCAAGAGACCTATATTATAAATTATTTTCTCTCATTATTACAAAAATTCAAAACGAAAAACTGAAAAATGATGATGGAATTTTGAATTTTCTCTTCTCTTTGCAACCAAATTTCATTTTCACAACGAATTTGTCTTTTTATCGATAGACTTAATTCTATAAATTGAACTCCATAAATCCAAAGACCATATTCATCACGTTAAAATCACTCCGATGAAATAGTTACATTACGTGCCTAAATCCATAGAATCATATTTACTATTAGTTTCCATAAACCGTTGTCAAGTTCGGGTAAGTGATTTTAATTTTCTAAGTCAGATCGATTTTTCTCTAAAGAAAATCAAACATTGTATTATTTCAATGGATGGGCTACTAAGCTAAAGACACTAGTCATTTGACCTAGAGACCATAACCTCAAATTTATATTTGGTAGTAAGATAGGACCCAAGTGTCGACCACTGTGGAAGGTCAGTCGACACTTCGAACCCTGTTGTTGGAAACAGAGGCTAATAGATGTCGACCCATTAGGAAGGTCAGTCCACGTCTTGAAGGGTCGAAATTTTGGTGAAGGTTTTGACCATGGCTAAACCCGAGAATAACAAGTATCAACCGCTAAGAGCAACAATCAATGCCTAGTGGAACTCGAGAAGATTAAGGGTCGACCCTTACTTGAAGGTTTTAACCTCTTCCTATAATTGTCGACCAGTGGGTCGACATCTGTTCAAATAGAAGTGAACAACGGTCCACCTCTGCATTGAAGTGTCGACAACTGCAAGGTCTAGATGTCGCATAGTATTATATTTAATGGAAAATTTTGTCGCTCAGGCTCGTAGCGGCTCGGCAAAATTTGTGGTCGTTTATAGTGTCTCAAACTAGATGTCTAGTCTCGGTATAGGACTCATCCCTTAGTTTAGTGTGGAATGATCATGATACTGATTTTGTTTTAGGCTCGGACAAGTTTGTGGACTACAAGTCGTTATCTGAGGTTGTTGCTCCCGTGCGTAGGAAGATCATTTCTCGTCGAGTGTAGGAGTTCTATACATTTTGCACTGAATGCATGGTTTTTATGAAAAGCTTATTTTGGTAAGTTATCACCTATGAAAAACCTAATGGAGTTTGGTCGCCAGTACATTAGCTTTCACATATATGTACATATATTTTACATGTTTACCATTGATGCATGATATTTTATTTTTGATGTTATATATATGTTGGAGGATGAATCATCTTGATGCTTTGGACGGTTTTAGTATCAAAACATCACAAAGCTGTCCTAGTACACCTTCTATTATGTGAAGGTTGTCTAGTTTGTACGAATACAAAAATGGTAGTAGGACGATGAAGACGCGCTCTTTGGGTTTTAAATCCCTAACTTGATCAGGGTGTGTTTGAGTTATTACGATTTTACAGGTGATGTCACATTCTGGTCTTTGGATCCCCGGTCACCCTTGTGACGTTGTTGGACTTTTAGATCGTCGTCATTTTTTACTAACTTTCTACATTACTGTGCTGGAGGAGTCTTTGAGTGACCATCTTTTTTCACTAGGGTGATGTTTTTATTAAAAGTATGATGATAGTTTATTTTCATATAGTTGTCTATGTATATAACAAATAGTTGACTTATTACCTCGTTAATAGCTTGTGAAGCTTGTTTTTCTTAAAATGATGGAAATGAGTTTTCTTATAACGATGTTTGAAAACCACTTGATATCTCATCATATTTTGAAAGGAAAGGTAAATAAAGTATTACATGCATTGCATTTACTATAACTTTCTTACTAAGCTAGTCACTCACCCCAACGATCTCCTCATTTTCCAGGCAATAACAATAACAACGAATAGCAGAGGTCCAATGGTGGTTTCCTTTTATATGATTCTTTGTCTAAGTGTTTATTAATTTCTGGCGAGGACTTCTATTTCATATTTAGGTCTATACGAAACTATGTGATTTGGACTTGAATATTTATACTTTGTTAAACGGTTGTTTATTATCACACTATTATATTTGTAATCATTGTATGGATTTTTGGGCTTTGATAGTGTGTTCAAGACTTCCGCTGCCAACCAAGCCTTGGAGTAGAAAATTAGGTCGTTCGATTCAGCGTTCTGTTTGACCCGCCTCTGAGTCGTGATATATATATATATAATGATATAGATGACTTAACATTTTCACGGGGACTTCTTGAGCTCTATAACATATAGATAGTTATGGGAACCATGAGTATATCAAACATGAGACTCTTCAACAATGTGGAATAGAAACTCAAGAATATTTTTTAATCAAGTATGAGGAACTTGACCCCAATCGAATCTTCCTGACGAAATCAAAGTTATCAAACAAGTTTGACCCGTAACCAAACTTGTAGTTAGAACCAAAACAATTAAGTTGATCTTTCAAATTTTGACTTGAAGAATATCTAGTTCTTCACAAAGAATCAAAGAGAAAATTTTCACAAAGAGTAAACTCAAAATCGTGTATATTGATATAATAATTTTGTAGGATTTATGCCTTTAAATAGATTACAAAAGTAATTAAAATATTCAAAATATCCTAAGGTAATAAAGAAACAAATATTTAATAACTAAAGATTAGAAACCTAGACTTAACAAAATCATAAAAAGGAAACAAGTGCAAGTTACCGAGGCTTTTAGGTTTTAGATAATTGTTGTCCACGACTTTACTTTGATTGATGCTCAAGTTTGATGATCCTTGCACGAACTTGCCTTCAAGGATTAGAAAATAGGTACTTGACAAATTAGTAAAAGAAAACTTGGATCACTTGGTGAAAAAGAAGCTCGACCATTGCTTGAAAATCCACTAGGTTTAAGTGTGTTGCAGATAAGTGCTTACTAAATTTAATAAAAGAAAACTTTGCACGGATTTGCATGTGCATGTCTCCTTGCCACGGAACATCCTTCATCTTTTAAATATCTTTGGCCTTTATTTCCTCTAAAACATCTTCTTCAACACTTAGCATATTTATTAATTTTAGTTAATGTTGAAAAGAGTCTCTCTAGTTAATGTTGAAAAGAGTCTCTCTTGGATTTTCATAATTAATACATGTAAGGCTTCATGCATTTTCTTGGTCTTTGATCTTATCATTGGTCCTTCAATATCTTGACATGGATCTTTGTCTATGGACTTAAGGTTGTTCGCAACTTGATTCGCATCAGATTGTATTGGAGACATAATGTAACGTCCATTCAGTGCTCCTAGTGAAATATTGTCTGCTTTGGGCCAAAGTCTGCGTGGATTTATTCTTGAAGTTAGCCCAAAAGGCATTTATTAAGTAGGAAAGGAAACTCTACTTATATACTATGCATTTTTCACTTCTCCAAGCGATATGTGATTGTACACCCCCACTCATATGGGTCGGTCAATTTTTTACCTCCAAAATCGAGAACCGAATGGTGGACCACAATTTTGGAGGTCCCGGACTGTTCCCGACACCAAACATTTGCATAACCGGCCCGGACAACACCAAATCAGACGGGTCAGTCTAATCCCCTAGTTCCAGGTTGGTTCTGTCCACCCCTACTGTAACACCCGGCATTTTGCCATGTAATTGTTTCCCCGAATTGTATAAGTGGAATTAATATTATTTTAATTCAATGAATGTTTTGGTTGAAATGATAGGATGTTTAAGGGAGAACCAAACTAATGGCCAACTAACCAAAACAAATTAAATTGGTTGTAGTTCAATGGAAGGGTAAATGTGGAAGTAATTAAGGTTGGTAGAAACAAGCCAATTGATGGTTGACACTTGGCAACTTGTTGAAGAAGATATGTCTTCTCTTCCCTCCTACGTAAAAGTTTCCACTTCTCCATCTTCTTTCCCTCTATTTTCTCTCGGCCAGGCGACGAAAGTTCACCCAAACACCTTTGATCTCCTAGGTTTCTCCTTGTTTTCTGCCTAAGGTAAACATCTTCTAATACTAACTCATTTGGACAAGCAAAAAGTATGTGTTTTGCTGAAGTTTTAGGTTAAGGTATTTAGGAGAAAACCATCGGTTTTTTTTTATGGGAACACATTGTGACTTTCTACATGTCTGAATGGAGTTTTCTGCATAATCTTCCAAGTTATTTGTTAGCATTTGCAGCTGTTTGATACCTCTTCATGCATACTACAGATCCGAGCATTCCAGGGACATTCGAGCATCTGACACCGCCGCAAACAGGTAAGTTCATGCATCTACGTTGGCCCTTAAGGCCCTACAACTTGGAGGTACTAGGTCTGGTCTGGTTCGGGTAGATAGAGTTTAAGTTGTGTTTTAAGTTAAACTTGCTCCTGTTACATTCTATTCTCCCTGTTGCATTTATTCTGTCATTTATGTTGAGCATCACACTGATTCATGCATACACGTTTTCCTGTAAAATCATGCAAATGTTTTCAGCACCGGTTTTGAAATAAGATAAAATCCTGTAAAGAAAATGTATGGTTAAGTGTGGACGAGGACTGGCATCCTGTCAAGTACTCCTGTTATGTCCTGAAGTGGCATGTACATCCTGTTGCGCCAGCTCCTCCTCCCACTTATACCTTCCTGTCCAGTGAAACTAAATGTGAAGTGATGTAATGTTCATGTATTTGAAACGTTCATGCACAGCATATGCACCATTGCATCTCATGTTCTTACTGAGCTCTAGGCTCATAGGTGAACTCCTTGTTGTAGGTACGGATACTCTTGATGAGGACCTTGTGCCTCAAAATGACGAGCTGATGTAGTTGGTGGATTGAGCTCACTGGGGTTGGTTGCTGCAGTCGGACCAATGTCATCCCTGTGAGATTGCATTTTTTTAATGTTAGGTCAAGTCCTGTATAGCTTTTGAAACTTTAAAACCAATGTGTAATCTGTATCTTTATGTCTTCAAAACTCTTGTTGTGAAATTTTGGAATGTAGGTCCTGTCTGTTTAGTTCTGTTGTAAATTATAAACGATGTATAGGTTTTAATGGTGGTGTATTTTAAACCTCTGTATTTGACAGATTGTATCCATATATTTTAAATGTTTTGAAAACATTCTGGAATTGTTTGAGTTCTCCATTTTTCAGGTCATGCATGGATAGTCTCGAAATTTAGAGCTAACCATGCAGTTTGTTTTTCTTAGAAATCTGTAAATTTTGAATCGGGTTTGAAGGTTTGAAGCCTTATACCTTCTGTTTTAAAGTTTCCTGTTGGAATGTCCTCCTGTTAAAAAGTGGTCCAATTCTGTCTTTAAAATCAAGTCCTCCGCCTAGTGTAAATATGTCTTCCGGTTGACGTCAGCATAAGTCTTCCGCCCAGTGTAAATATGTCTTCCGGTTGACGTCAGCATAAGTCTTCCGCCCAGTTTATTCAGAGTTTCTGTTTTTGTCTTCCGGTTGACGTCATCCATTCTTCCGGCTGACGTCATCGTCTCATCCGATTCTTTCTGCTGCATATATCTGCCGATGACGTCATCACATCTTCCGATGACATCATCACACAACCGATGACGTCATCACATCTTCCGATGACGTCATCACATCTTCCGATGACGTCATCACATCTTCCGATGACGTCATCACCTTCTGCCGATTTGGTTTAAAGTCTGTTTATTGCATGTTTCTTCCGATGACGTCATCACATCTTCCGATGACGTCATCACCTCATCCGATGACGTCATCACATCTTCCGATGACGTCATCACATCTTCCGATGACGTCATCACATCTTCCGATGACGTCATCACATCTTCCGATGACGTCATCACATCTTCCGATGACGTCATCACATCTTCCGATGACGTCATCACATCTTCCGATGACGTCATCACATCTTCCGATGACGTCATCACATCTTCCGATGACGTCATCACATCTTCCGATGACGTCATCACATCTTCCGATGACGTCATCACATCTTCCGATGACGTCATCACATCTTCCGATGACGTCATCACATCTTCCGATGACGTCATCACATCTTCCGATGACGTCATCACATCTTCCGAAAGTTTGTTAAATGTTATGTTCCCTGTTTAAAAGAAGAAGGGGTGTCCCCGTTTTCTGCAAAATGTCCCGAGTGACGGCTTCGTCCCGGACCCCGATCGGGTTCGGTTTCGGGCTGTCACACCTACAATTAAGTAAATATTAGTTTGTAACGTTTAGTTGAAGGCCCTACATCAAAAGGCATATTATACAAATGTTTTCGTTATATTTAGTTATTATTTATTCCAATATTTTTCTTGAATACGCATATTTGACATTGACATAGGCATGTAGTAGATAAAACTTGTAGAACATGACAAAAAGATGTATGCGAGTATGAATGTATGAAGCTTATAACATTGACAAAAAAGATATTATGGTTAACGAAGTCCGATGACGTCATCACATCTTCCGATGACGTCATCACATCTTCCGATGACGTCATCACATCTTCCGATGACGTCATCACATCTTCCGATGACGTCATCACATCTTCCGATGACGTCATCACATCTTCCGATGACGTCATCACATCTTCCGATGACGTCATCACATCTTCCGATGACGTCATCACATCTTCCGATGACGTCATCACATCTTCCGATGACGTCATCACATCTTCCGATGACGTCATCACATCTTCCGATGACGTCATCACATCTTCCGATGACGTCATCACATCTTCCGATGACGTCATCACATCTTCCGATGACGTCATCACATCTTCCGATGACGTCATCACATCTTCCGATGACGTCATCACATCTTCCGATGACGTCATCACATCTTCCGATGACGTCATCACATCTTCCGATGACGTCATCACATCTTCCGATGACGTCATCACATCTTCCGATGACGTCATCACATCTTCCGATGACGTCATCACATCTTCCGATGACGTCATCACATCTTCCGATGACGTCATCACATCTTCCGATGACGTCATCACATCTTCCGATGACGTCATCACATCTTCCGATGACGTCATCACATCTTCCGATGACGTCATCACATCTTCCGATGACGTCATCACATCTTCCGATGACGTCATCACATCTTCCGATGACGTCATCACATCTTCCGATGACGTCATCACATCTTCCGATGACGTCATCACATCTTCCGATGACGTCATCACATCTTCCGATGACGTCATCACATCTTCCGATGACGTCATCACATCTTCCGATGACGTCATCACATCTTCCGATGACGTCATCACATCTTCCGATGACGTCATCACATCTTCCGATGACGTCATCACATCTTCCGATGACGTCATCACATCTTCCGATGACGTCATCACATCTTCCGATGACGTCATCACATCTTCCGATGACGTCATCACATCTTCCGATGACGTCATCACATCTTCCGATGACGTCATCACATCTTCCGATGACGTCATCACATCTTCCGATGACGTCATCACATCTTCCGATGACGTCATCACATCTTCCGATGACGTCATCACATCTTCCGATGACGTCATCACATCTTCCGATGACGTCATCACATCTTCCGATGACGTCATCACATCTTCCGATGACGTCATCACATCTTCCGATGACGTCATCACATCTTCCGATGACGTCATCACATCTTCCGATGACGTCATCACATCTTCCGATGACGTCATCACATCTTCCGATGACGTCATCACATCTTCCGATGACGTCATCACATCTTCCGATGACGTCATCACATCTTCCGATGACGTCATCACATCTTCCGATGACGTCATCACATCTTCCGATGACGTCATCACATCTTCCGATGACGTCATCACATCTTCCGATGACGTCATCACATCTTCCGATGACGTCATCACATCTTCCGATGACGTCATCACATCTTCCGATGACGTCATCACATCTTCCGATGACTAACGTTTTAGTTTGAAGGCCCTACATCAAAAGGCATATTATACAAATGATTTTCGTTATATTTAGTTATTATTTATTCCAATATTTTTCTTGAATACGCATAGTTAGACATTGACATAGGCATGTAGTAAGATAAAACTTGTAGAACATGATGTATGCGAGTATGAATGTATGAATCTTATAAAATTGACAAAAAAGATATGTGATGGTTAACGAAAGTCTGAACGCATTGAAATAGCTAATGAAACCCTGAACGTAAATGAGATGAGTAATAAAAGTCTGAACGTATGAAATGACTAATGAAATTCTGAACGAATGTTGAAAAATAAATTTCAACGAGTATGTAACTATTAAGCATAAATTTTGTAACGTATGCAGTTAATTCACATATACATATGTTTTACTTGCTACGATTATTTTTTATTATTAATTTTGTGATATTACGATTATTTGATATTACGATTATTTTTTATTATTAATTTTGTGATATTACGATTATTTTTTATTATTAATTTTGTGATATTACGATTATTTTTTATTATTAATTTTGTGATATTACGATTATTTTTTATTATTAATTTTGTGATATTACGATTATTTTTTATTATTAATTTTGTGATATTACGATTATTTTTTATTATTAATTTTGTGATATTACGATTATTTTTTATTATTAATTTTGTGATATTACGATTATTTTTTATTATTAATTTTGTGATATTACGATTATTTTTTATTATTAATTTTGTGATATTACGATTATTTTTTATTATTAATTTTGTGATATTACGATTATTTTTTATTATTAATTTTGTGATATTACGATTATTTTTTATTATTAATTTTGTGATATTACGATTATTTTTTATTATTAATTTTGTGATATTACGATTATTTTTTATTATTAATTTTGTGATATTACGATTATTTTTTATTATTAATTTTTTGATATAGGTGAATTTGTATTGAAGAGCAGACATCTGATCGATATTCTTCTAATTGTGGGCGAGCGTATAGATGAAGTGAATAAATTAGCGTGAAATATTAAATTTGGTTAAATATGTATTCTTGAAGATTTAATTATAACTTTAATATGCCTAGATTGTTGAGTTCATTTGTGTATCATGTTTTTGAAGATTTATATAGAATTATAAACTTATGAATTAATAAGTATTATATTTAATTAAATTTTTAATTTGGATTACTCGAGAATTTAGGTATTACTTTGTTAAATAATTTATATGAAAAATTATTTTGAGTTACAAAATAAAATTAAATAAGTTGATTCACAATAAATGTAGTGATGATATTAAATAAGTTTTCAATAATTACATGAATAAATGAGAATTTATTGATTTTAATATTATGATTTAGAGGTTCTGCACAATTAATCATATAAAATTCATGTATTTAGTAATATAGGATTTACAGCTATCTAATCAAGTTTGATTCGATAATTGAATTGAGAAAAAAAAATTTCAAAACAGAGAAAATATTGATTTTCCCCGGAAAAAAACATGTCTAAAACAAAGGAAAATCAGGTTCTTTTATCATCTCTTTTGAATCTTCGTTTCAAAATTACAAAAGACAGACTCAAAATCGAGTTTAGACCCCCAAAAAAAAAAGTCTAAATCCAAAACGAAACCAAACTGAACAAAGCAAAGAAAAAAAATCAATTATTCATTTAAGTTGGTTTCCAAAAGCAAAATCTAATTTATTCACGATGCAAAATTTCGAATTTCAATTTATTCAAAAAAAAAATTAAAAAGTTGATGAAACTTCAAATTCAAAATGCATTTTGTTAACAAAAAATTCGGAACTTAATACGAACAGAAACACAAATTCAAGATTTAATTTGTATTTGCCCAAAAATTAAAAAAAGAAACAGAGAAATTAGATTCAAATGTAAGCTCTCAGCAAAGTACAAAACCAGTCAATTACATACAGCAGAATAAACCATAGATCTATCAGAGACACAGTTGAAGTTTCATGGTATAAACAGAGGAACGCACAAAAAAGAAGAGTAATTTCAGAAAGAAGGCGGATGAGGGAGAAAGAGAGGATCGTCTTTCTCTTTGTAGATCTCGAAAAGCTGCTTAGAATAATGGGTTGCTAATTTTCTGCACAGCTCGACAGCCTCGGCGTCGTACTCCCGCAACTCGTTCACAGACTTGACAACGTCGCTGTGCGAATCTCCGCCCGTGAGGAACTCAGCTATAATGCTGCCCCTGCATTAAGGGTAATCAAGATTTTAGCAATGTAGCCATTGTTTGGCTAGAGGTTTCAAAAATAAGATATCAATGGCGGATCAAAGGGAAGAGCAGGAGGAGAGGCGAATTTTCTCCAATTGGTGCTGAACCCGAAATCAGAACTTGAAAGAAAAATATGATGAACAATGGGTAATGTGGACTGAATGGTTCAAAGATTGGTATGGAAATCATAAAGAACACTAAACTAGAACAAAGATTCAGTTCCCTCTATAGTTCCAAAATCAAGGAAATTTGTTCATAAATTGTCAGCAGAAGATTAAGTTTATGTAAATCCAGACAACTAAAATGTTCATCCAAAGTTTCTACCTGAAAGCATCGACCTGGCTGAATCCTCGTTTGTTGGAGCAAATTGTCGATTTCCAAATCTTTTCTGCAGAAGTTTGCTGTCGATAAAGAGCGCAAACAGCCTTCATGCAAAGCTCGGGATCCTTACCAAAATCAGCAAGCATGTCAGCCTCAAACTCCCACTCAAGTTTTTTATCTTTCTTCCTTTGTATCTTCGATAATATCTCATCGAAATCTTCTGATGAGTGCTCTGAGTTGGAATCTTTATCGCCATTTGAAGAAGAATCAGCGCACTCGACTATGAACCCGTCCAAGCTTTCACCCTCACTTTCCGACCCAACTTCTTCCAAATCATCATCTTCAACTCCTTCATTCGAGGAAATTCCTCTACCATGATCTTTTCCGGTCGAAGCTTTTCTCAATCGATGCTTTCGAGTAGTGGCACACTTAGAACAACCATTTAGCTCGGAACTCACTTGGTCAGAATTGGTATCGCAAAGATGCAACCTCTTCAGCTTACTGATCGGGATATTATCATCATCATCTTCGCAATCGCTTTCAGTGTCACTTTTTACGATACGAGAAGCTCGTTTTCTTTTCGTCATAAATGTCAAATTTTGATCAGAAGCATCCCCATTTTCCTGTTCGGACTTTCCGTCTTCAAAACTCAACACCTCATTTACCGCTTTCCTAGTGGTAGAAAGAGAAACTTTCCTACAAGACAGTTCATTAATATTAGGTTCATCTTCACTGTCAGTGGCATCAACGGATCCAAGAAAAATAGGTCGGACACGGGCACTTCCGGGAGTCGACAGGATGATCTTTTTTCTCGGGCTTGTCTCCTCTTTGAATTCCAACTGTCTTCGAACTTGAGATTGTAATAGATCACTTCTCTTTTCTCTCCCAAAAGCAACTCCATCAATTAAGAGGGTAGTACTTGGAGGTGTACCTAGAAAAAAAAAAAAAAAAAAAAATCAGCAGAATGAGGCATACAAGCTGGAGCTCTCTATTTCACTGACGGAGATTTCATCGCATCATAGAAAATGATCCATTCAATTTTACCTCTGTTAGAAATCGAACAAATATATGAAAAAGAAAAATATGAAAGTTGGGATAACGAGATTTACGTGAAAAAATCTTTCTGGAGAAAAAACCTCCACGGGCACATTAAAATATTCTATTATGAACATCAAAAAACAACCGCAGAGTTCTGAGACTCAAGCGTACATGAATGTATAACAGTGCAACAAAAGCTTAAATGAGATCTATAATTCAGGTCCACCGATTTGACCCAAAAGAATTCAGATCAACGAACTCCAAATGCATTATTTTAAGCTGAAATTTCTTGACAAACTAATAGCTGTAAATAGAAGAGTTAGCCCTTTTTGTACCTGGGGAAAAGCCGGTCGAGATCCCACCTTCCATATCAAGAGGTTGCTCTCGAAGATCCTTTCCATTTCTTGCCGTTTTATCGACATTTAAGAATCTAGATTCCAATTCTTTGAATCTCGCTTTCCAAACCTCGGTGTCGTCCTCTGCTTTTTTCTTCTCGCATTCTAAAACCTTGTTCTCGATTAAAATTTGAACGATCTCGTCCTCCTCCTCACTTTCTTTGGTTAAATCGATTATTGCTGGTCTCTTTTCTTTCCCACATTCCCAATTCTTATCTCTCAAAACCTTCAGTTCTTCTTCAAGGGATAGCTTCTCCATTTCCAATAACTTGATTTTTCTTTCGAGTGCTTCGTTTTCCTTCCTCGACTTTTGAATTTCTGCTTCCAGCTCCGCACGTTTCTCTTCGGATTCTTTGCAGATTATTTTCAATTCTCTACACCTACATTCTTCTTCTCTGTCCTGCTTCAAATAAACGTTACAGTTCGAAGACACATTTTCGTCCATTCCTTCCAAGACCATCTCCATTTCTTCCAAATTCAAATTCTGAAAAACAGATGCTTTTTGAAAAATACACATTAGAAGAGTAAACCAAAATCACAACATCACAAACAAGTCGATAAATTTCAGAGTTTGCTTCGAACTGTTTTTCGGAGAGAGAATGATAGAGAAAGGATGTAAATGTAACACTCAGAACTTCCCCTCCCCATTTTTGCCATTTCTTCCACTAGAGTGGATAAACATGAAAATGATAACATAGACGAACGAAAAATCTGACTAAAATGATAACTTTAAAAATTCTGAGAAAACTGGCGTAAGTCTATTGCTTGCTGCTTCCTCCGCTGTGATTCAATGAAGAAAAGAGAACGAAAGCCACAAACTTTCTCGGAAACGAAACAGAAATTTAAGAAAGCAATGAATTCGATTCTCCGATTAGCAAGCGAAGCATATACTTACAGTGGAGCAAAAATCTTTTCGCAGGGAGAATCAACGAGACAACCACCGGACGATCGACATTTTAAGGGTTTTGAGGATTGCTAAGAATGAGAAAAGGGTTTTAGGGCGAAGGAAGAGTGTCGAGCAAGAGACAAAGGATTGTAAAGTGGAAGCTCTACGCGTCCACTTGAAAGTACCCTCTCTCTCTCTCTCTCTCTCTCACATTCGGACAGAGTGGTAAAGCTTTCAACTTTCTTCTGTAGCACTCAATCTAACTCACAGAAAAGGTCTGGAGAAGAAGAATTTGACGGATTACTCTGATTCTTTTGAAAAAGAACAAGACCCAGAAGAAAAAAAAGAGAAATTTTTAGAAAGATTTAAGCTTTTGGGGGTTGAATTATTCTGATCAAAATCAACATGATCCAATGCGAAGTCTTTTGGGGATTGAGCCTTGTTGATTGACTGTAGTTAATGTTTCAGTTTTAAACGCATAAATGACGTTGTAATTGCATTTTAATGGAAGTAGAACCATGTTTTATTAAAATTCCAAAACTGAAATCATTTCTTGTTTCGATTGAACAGAGAAGAGCTTCCTGTATTTATGACATCCTATTTTTGGCTTATTTTTATATAATTTAATCATCATTATTACTAACTTATCTCTTTAGCAATTTGATCCTTAGGATTAAACAAACAATTAACTTTACACGTTAATATTTAATTGGCTCTCTCTCTCTCTCTCTCTAATTGAAGCATCTTCCCCAAGATAAGTAGTTTTTCTCGATGGCTCAAACCGAGATCCAACGGTTCCTCCAAAGATGCAAAAGAGAGGATGGAAACATAAAATCAAACGGGCAATCACGTCGAAGTGGTCCGCTTCAGTCCCTCACATCCCTGTGATGACGACCACACAATTTCCGAGACTCCCGAGATATCTACAACATCACAGGAGAAGAAGAGGAGGGAGAGAGAAACATACAGAGGAGAGAGACAGAGAGAGAGAGCATTAATGGAGGGAGAGAGAAGAGTGAAGTAATGCGAAGCTCAAACATTTCGTGAACGATAGATTACTTTGAGAGCATCTCAAAGCGAATAAAGGAGACGGCAGAAAACCCATGTCTTTAAATTTTCCACTTTTTCGTGTTTCAAAATTTTGTCTCACATCTACATTCCTCGTCTTTAAAATGCAGCAGACGCATTAAATATCTGACTTTGGGACTCCCACGCCAACATTCTCAGTTCATGCCATGGTTTTTACTCCTATAATCACCCAAGTATATTGGTTTTTCTTGCAGATATTCCTAGTGCTAAAAACTCTCCAGCTTCCAAAAGAAGTAGTTTAGAGAGAGAGAGAGAGACGGAACTCCTCAATGTTAACAATGGAACTGGATGTATCATTGATGGAATTGTAGGCTGTGATTATAGGGTGGGATATATGAGAGAGAGAGAGAACCTGCTAAAGTCTTCCATCTTTGTTTTTATCTCATTTACTCTCCTACAAATCACTCCACGTACTCTCCATTATCATCCTCTTCATCTATCAATTTCCTCATTTACCATCCTCTCTCTCTCTCTCCCTCCCTCTCTCTCTCTCTGTCTTATTTAAAAAAACAATTTAGGAAACACATAATCATAAATTTAGTATCCTAGACTATGACTATCAATGTTTTTTCCTATAAACCATGTTCTTCCAACCTAGATGAGGTTTTCCGTAGGTGGTAATCTCCATTTTATATTGACCAACAATAGTCTCTCTCTCCCAAGAATATAGGTGTAGAATTTCTCAAATCATAGCTTATGTAGGTGAAGCTTTAGACATACATAGGGGTTGCCTTTTGTCATGAGGATAATGCCACTCTACTCGATGACTATTCATCAATGCATGCAGCCTTAACTGTTACCTTCTTCTCGTCTAATTCAAATGGTTTGGAATTTTAAGTTGGAAAGGAAAAAATCTTTTTTTATTTGTTTCAAAATTATTATTTTCTTTTATGACCTTTTCTTTTTCCTTAAAGAAATCCTTCTAATTACCTGTTTTTAAGTGCTTCTTTTTTGTCAGGTTGAGTTTACTCTGTTATTCTACCATCTATATTAACATGTCAAATAATAATTGATATAATTATATATATTATGATAATTTGTTTTGTTTTTATAAAATTATTATATTTGATTGGTTTGTTTGGATTTAGAATCCCAATCCCATTTTCCAACACTTTTTTTTTTGTGGAATTTGAAGAAATATTTTCCACCTCAGAGTTCTCAATTTTCAAAAAATGGTTGATGGTGATAGTTTAGTCCCTTTCGATCTCCTCTCTCTTCTTTACTCACTTGCCGTCTCTTCTTGATTTTAACAATGTGCTCTCTCTTTCTCTATCTATTGATTTGGGTGTTTTTCTCTCCGACTCAACCTTGTCTAGCCACCCATTTCTGCACTTTCCAAGGCTGTTTACTTCTAAAAAAAGAACAGAAGAGAGAGAAACTGGGCATGAAAAATGGCCGGCAGTTCTTTAGATTATTTCAAGGAGCAAGAGAAGAGTTGCAACATGAACTTGGTACTAGATGACGATATTCTTAGTTTTTTCGAAAGCTTAGAAGACGTCGGAGAATTTCCCAATATAGAGGACGACGCCATTGATGCGAGCTTTAAGGAATTGGAAGAAACAACGAGGCTAGTTTTTCATGAGAATCCAACTTCGTCTTGTAGGGTACAGAGGGTCAGTTTAGAGAGAGAAACTGAGCCCGAAACCTCGCTAAAAAGAAAGCGGTCAAGATTAAACCAAACAGGAGAAAACCAGCCTTTGTTTTCTCTGCCGTTTTCTCGGGAAACAAACAAAAATGGAGACCAAAAGATATCCCACACAGCAGTGGAGAGGAACCGACGAAAGCAGATGAACGAGCATTTGTCTGTGTTGAAATCTCTCATGCCTTCTTTCTATCTCCAAAAGGTCTAATTCTCTTCTTTTTATTGATTCTGATTAATTTATGTAGTTCTTGAAAGTTTATTTTATGAATTTATATAGGGAGATCAAGCTTCCATTATAGGAGGTGTAGTCAGTTACATCAACGAGTTACAGCAGATTTTAAAAACGCTAGAGGGGAAGAAGAAGAGAAAATTTTACAGTAATGAAGGTCTCTTAAACCCTAGTCCTAGAAACTCACCGTTGATAAGTCCAAGAACACCACAAAAGATCAGTAGTTCGTATCAGCTTCCATGGCTGAACAAAACTGCAGGCTTTACCCATTCTGATCCTTCCATCACTGCTAACCCACTTGACCCATCTCCTTCTTCTTCATCCTCTACGACTTCCTCCATTGTTGACAGCTTCGGCGAGCTTTTTGCTGCTAGCTCTAAGTCTGGTTTAGCTGAAGTTGAGGTGAGATTTAAAGGTCCGAATTTGCTTTTGAAGACTGTTTCTTCTTCTTTTCCTGGTCAAGTTTTGAAGATAATGGACGCCATTGAAGATCTCGCGCTTGAAATTCTTCACTTGAACATCTCTACCAATGAAGGCGCCATGGTTAACACCTTCACCATTAAGGTAAGCTTTTCTCATACAATTTAAATGCGATATTAAAATATTTATTTTATTAAGTAATATATTTCAATATTGGACAAAAACCCCATTTTTGTTGACTTATTTCCACAATATTAATATGGATTTATTGTTTGAAATACAAACGATTAAGCTATGAAGTAATTTCTTAAATGAAAGTAATTAATCAATGAATTCAGTGAAGCTAATGATTGGCTGTTTGCTTTTTTTTTTTTTATTTAACAGATTGGAATTGAATGCAAAATTAGTGCTGAGGAACTCGCAGTCAAAATTCAGCAAACATTCTGCTAATAGTCTCTCTCTCTCTCTCTCTCTCTCTCTCTCTCTCTCTCTCTCTCTCTCTCTCTCTCTCCCCCTCAAGTTCTGAAGAACTAATAAAATAGGAAGAAGGTGGGTGGAGATTTGACTTTTAATTTGGCAGTCATGGTTAGGATGTGTTAGAAATGAAATTTGTAGATCCTTTTTGCAATGTAAAATCAACGTAATTCTAGATCAACAGATGAGTATTTAATCTATTAATCAGGACATGTTGGGAAGTTTTCTCCATTCTGATTCTTTTTAGACTAATCAAGATTCCAACAATCAAATCTGCCCACCCGCCCACGACATAGTCGCGTGCAATGTAAATATTGTACATAGTGCTTATCATTCCTAAAAATTATCAAGATCATCAAAGAAACTGCAATAGAAGAAAGAATGTCCCGACTCTAAAGAGAGTTTGATCATCCGATTCAAGATACATTGAGCAGCCTGCAACAGAAGACTTACGAATCAATTAAAAACATAATGTCTCACGCAAGCTAAGCTAAAATTTACGTAAGTGATGATCAAAATGATATGACATGTGAAAGATCAAGGTTAGTGACTCAATGTTATAAAGTGTTGTGACACTTTGTATGACACCGGTTATAAATACGATATAGGACAATATTAAAATGCGGAAATAAAGAACACCAGAGGTTGGTAACGCAGTTCGGCAATCAGCCTACATCTGCGGGGCCACGCCCAGATATGAAAACATTTCACTAGTTCAACCAAGATTACAAGACACTCGGACTTAAAACAAAATAAGACTTCCTCTTATCTTTGATGCCGCATCCGTCAACCTCCACTAGTGAAACTGTTTTGCGAGCTCCCCTCGACTTTAGAATGACCTCTCCCGAGATTCGTGTATGGCAAGCTCCCCTTGCCCAATAAGAATGTAGATCACTAGAATAAATTCCTATGACATTGTCTGTGACGCTTGACAATGTCAGAGGATAAGATCACCCAGAACAGGCTTCAACAAACCAGTCTACGACACGACTGAAACAAATGATCACATACACCTCACAGAACCATGGGTGAAGAAACAAAGACGCTCAGAAAAATTTCTCACACACACACAATAACGTCAGCTCATTTACATACAAAAAGAAGACTTTTTATATCAAGATCAGGATGCAGATCTGTTTCTCTCAGCAATCTTCTCAAAACAAACTTTTTCATTCGCCTGATTATATCCCACAGAATCAGCAAGATATCCGAAACAGCTCGGCCAACAAACTAACCGCAGAAACATTTCCAATGACATTTTAGGAGAGTATACCTAATAATTAGGTATATGTACCATGTTTGTTACGATTTCCTTTCCAGCAAATCATATTTGAATTGACGAAATATTCTGTCAAATATCTTCTCCAAAAATAAGCACATAGATAATATATATTCCAAAAGAATATAATTTCCAAAATAATACTTTCCAACAATAATAGTTTGCCAAAAATAATGCCAACACATAGTTGCATTAACAATCTCCCCCTTTGGCATTTTTTGGCAAAACACAACTCCCCTTAAAGGAGATAACATGAAACTCCCCCTTAATGAGAAGTCCTTGAGGCAAGCCGATCAATGTAATGTCATTTCAAATAGAAACACCAGCATAAGTTGTATTCATATCATCAGAAATGTAATCATTCACCACAACCAAAATACTCCCCCTTTTTGCCATAAAAAGACAAAAGGGTATGAATAATGTCAAGTAAACCATAGTTAACTAGGTGCAAAGAAGTCAGTAAAAAAATACTGATGGTAGTTCAAAATAAAATACTGACAATCATCTAACCAGTTTTATCAACGGAGTCATCATATGCTGCTGAGACAGTTTGAGAAGCATTATGAGAATCAGTGGAGGCTGAAGGTGATTTCTCCGATGCCTGACCTGGATCAGTTGGATTGGCATCATTTCTCACAGCAGAATGCCGAACAAGTTCTTCCAGGAGGTCAGACAGGACCTTCTTTCTAGTTTCTAAGTCCTGTAATTCACCTTGAATAATTCTAATAGTTCGTGAAATTAAATTATCACCAACAACATCCTCTGTACTAGCAGCATTTTGAATATCATCAATATGTCCTCCGGTTCGAAGTTTAGAACTTATCCTGATTTCTTCACAATCCATGTTTAAGTTATCGGAAACATTTAAAGCAATCCGTTGAGAGCATAAAATACCAAAGATCATACAAGGAAAAGGTAAAGAAGACCTGTTGTGCTTGCCATGAATGTGCTTCAAGATCTGGTCGAAGAAAAATTTGCCAATGTCAAAAGGAATGCCAGTGCCAACTTGAAACAATAACCTGGCCATCTTTTTATTTATGCCAGAGGCGTGAGACGATGGTAGCCAATTGCGGATTGCAATTTTGTGGAGAATTGCAAATTTGGCAGTAAGTTGAGATGCAGGAAAGTCCTTTGCACGAGGCCAAATTTGTCTAACGCCGCCTGTGACACTTGTGATTATATTATCAAAATCAGGAGTATAGTGTTCCGAGTCAGTCCAAAAACTTCCAATATAAGAATTTATAACTGAAGGACTGAATTTCAGCAGCATTGTCCCACTGTTTATCAGATGATTCTTCATCAATCAACGAAGGTCCATTTTTTCTTTTAGTGGGTAAAACTAACTTCGAACGAACCCTTGGGGGTCCAAAGGAGACTTTCAAGTGAGCAAGAGGGTTTGAGTTTTTACTGCTTTCTTCGCCAGTAGGTTTGTATTGACAGATCGGAATCGCTTCAATAACATCCAGAAAACCTTCTTCAGAGTTCGTCGATTGAGTACCAGGTATTTGAAACCGTTTGTGATGCAAGTGCTCACTGTCAGATGATTCATCGCTATAATCCACAAGAGTCGCCATAGATGATCAGAGATAGTTGCTGAAGAAGAGAAGAGAGCTTCGACGGCAGTGAGAGAGAGTCTTAGCGCTATTTTGAAAAATCGAAAACAGAAGATAGTAAAAAGAAGGGTTTTCACCGATTTGGGCAAATACCGCAAGCAAAAAGATGTTGTTGTAATTTGGGAAATAAACCCAAAGAGATATTCATAAATAAATTTCAACAGATTTGAAAATAAATCCAAAATCCCATAAAATATTCATAACTTCCGCCAGAAAAAGATTATGGAAATAAACCATAAATCATTCCCAAAAATAGGTCTTCATGAAATATCGCATATATCATGTGGAACAGAGAAGACCAGGAACTCAAGAATAGTAAAGAGATCCCCAAATACAAATGATCGCCAAATAAAAGTGTGCAGAAAATAAAAACAAAAAAACTCATATGACCTTTCTTCAGAGAATACAAAGGCCCAAAGCTGACTTTAGTTCTTCAAATCTCAAGCTATCTAGTGCTTTAGTAAAAATATCTGCTGTTTGTTTTTCTGTTGTCACATGCTCCAAGTTAATGGTTTTGTCTTCAACTAGTGCTCGAATGAAGTGATGTCTGATGTCAATATGTTTTGTACGTGAATGTTGAACCGGATTCTTCGAAATATTAATCGCACTCATATTATCGCAATAAAGTGTCATGACATTCTGTGTAACACCATAATCTTTCAGCATTTGCTTCATCCAGAGAAGTTGGGTACAACTACTCCCAGCTGCAATGTATTCTGCCTCAGCTGTTGAAAGAGATATTGAATTTGTTTCTTGCTAAACCATGAAACTAAATTGTTTCCCAAGTAAAAACATCCACCTGATGTACTTTTCCGATCATCAGCACATCCAGCCCAATCAGCATCACAATACCCTACAAGATTTGCGTTGGTGTCAAAAGAGTACCAGATTCCATAATCTACTGTTCCGCAAATATATTTTAGAATGCGTTTCACTGACGCTAGGTGTGACGCTTTAGGATTTGCTTGAAAACGAGCGCATAGACCCACACTGTAGCAAATATCCGGTCTACTGGCTGTTAGGTATAGAAGACTTCCAATCATACTTCTGTATAAGCGGCTGTCAACTGAGATACCTTTATCATCTTTAGAGAGTTTCTCCTTTGTGCCAATCGGAGTTCGTTTTGGACGACATTTTTCTAAATTGAATTTCTTTAACATATTCTTGGCATATTTGCTTTGAGTAATAAAAATACCTTCTTGAGTTTGTTGAATCTGGAGTCCAAGAAAATAGTTGAGATTGCCTACCATGCTCATTTCGAATTCTCCCTTCATTTGTTCAATAAATTCGTCTACCATTTTCTGTGACACTGAGCCAAAAACGATGTCGTCTACATAAATTTGAGCAATTAAGATCTGACCTTTATGGTGGCGAATGAACAGGGTTTTGTCTACTCCCCCTCGCTCATATCCCTTGGATAATAAATACACAGTAAGGCGTTCATACCATGCGCGTGGAGCTTGTTTAAGCCCATAGAGTGCCTTCTTTAACTTGTACACATAATCGGGATGATGAGGGTCTTCAAATCCCTTAGGTTGAGCCACATATACTTCCTCATTAAGATAACCATTGAGGAACGCACTTTTAACATCCATTTGGTGAAGTTTGAAGCGCATAACACTAGCAAGGGCTAATAAGAGTCTAATGGATTCAAGGCGAGCAACCGGAGCAAAAGTCTCGTCAAAATCAACCCCTTCAATTTGTAAGTAACCTTGAGCAACCAATCGAGCTTTGTTGCGAATAATGTTTCCATGTTCGTCACTTTTATTTTTGTAGATCCATTTTGTGCCAATAACATTTGTATCGGGAGGGCATGGAACTAAATCCCAGACTTGATTTCTAGTGAATTGTCCGAGTTCGTCTTGCATGGCATTGATCCAGTGTTCATCAAGAAGAGCTTCGGTGATATTTGTTGGTTCAAACGTCAAAGTGAAGCAAGCCATATGGATCATATCTCGATAATTGACTCTAGGTTTATTTCTGGTTTGAATTCCATCATCCAGTCCTCCAATAACATCATCTGTAGAATGGTTCCTGTGAACACGTGTAGATGGTTGTTCGGTATTAGAGGTAACTTCATCTCCCATATTGATTGATGTAGGTTGATCAGTGACATTTTCTGAGACATTTTCGAGAGCCTTGTCAGGAACAAGTTCTGAGACAGTGGAATTATCTTCTGTGGAGTTCTGATGTGGATCTTCTATAGAGTTATCAGCAGAATGAAGTGAATCATCTATACGGACATTTGCAGATTCAATTATACTCCGAGTTCGTTTGTTGTATACCCGATAGGCGCGGCTATTTGTAGAGTATCCCAGAAATATACCTTCATCACTTTTGGGATCCATCTTTCCTCTATGCTCCCTGTCATTAAGAACAAAACACGTACTCCCAAAAGGATGAAAATAACTAAGGTTTGGAGTTTTACCTTTCCATAATTCATAGGGAGTCATTGTCGTTCCAGTACGTAGATACACTCGATTGATAGTGTAGCAGGCTGTGTTCATAGCTTCGGCCCAAAATCTCTGTGGAGTATTGTTTTCGTGTAACATTGCGCGTGACATTTCTGCTATAGTTCGATTTTTGCGCTCAACGACCCCATTTTGCTGAGGTGTTATTGGTGCAGAGAATTCATGAGAGATGCCAAGTTGATTGCAGAAATTTTCAAATACTGAGTTCTCAAACTCCCGTCCGTGGTCACTTCGAATTCGAACAATTTTTACAATAATACAATCTTTCTCTCGCTGAAGCCGAAAGCATAAGGCTTTGAAGGCATTAAACGTGTCAGATTTGTCTCTGAGAAATTCTATCCAGGTGTATCTTGAAAAGTCATCAACAACTACGTATGCATATCGTTTTCCACCGAAACTTTCAATTGCCATTGGACCCATTAAATCCATATGTAATAGTTCAAGAACTCGTTTAGTTGCTGGTGTCTGAGACTTTTGATGTGACACTTTAGTTTGCTTCCCAATTTGACATGGTCCACAAACTCTATCTTCATCAACACTTATCATGGGTACTCCTCGTACTGCTCCTTTTGAGATAACTTGTTTTAACATCCTGAGATTTACATGACCCAGTTTGCGATGCCATAATATAGTGTCTGCCATGCTTGCTAGAGCACATGTAGTTGATGGTGAAATGAGGTAGCAGTTATCAGAAGACCGAATTCCTTCGATGATACATTTGTTGGTGTGATCCGAGACAACACATTTGTTGCGAGTGAAATGCACCTTCAGGTCTTGGTCACATAGCTGACTAATGCTGATCAGATTTGATTTCAAACCTTTTACAAGTAGAACATTTTTCAGAGAAGGTAGTCCTGGAATGTCTAATGTTCCCTTTCCAATAACATTTTCTGTGACACCGTTTCCGAATGTTACTTTTCCCAGACCTCCTGAAGTAATATTCTTTAAGAATCTTGCTTCACCAGTCATATGTCGTGAACACCCACTATCAAAGTACCATGCATCAACAGATGTTGCCTTTAGAGAAGTATGAGTAACATTGCATTTTAAGTTCGCTTTCTTTATCCATTTTTGTTTGCGAAATCTGTGCGAAGAAATATATCCAGCAGTACCTTTTCTCAAGTCATTCAAATAAGCAAAACATCTAGGACGAATATGGCCTTTTCGAAAGCAATAATGACAAACGGGAATAAATTTGTTACCTTTAGCTTTGGAAACCTGTGTACTGGACTTCATTTCACAACTGTTTTTAGAGTCTGTTTTCTGTTCAGCTTTGTTGATGGATATTGCAACATTCTTTCCTTTATTTTCAGCATATATGTTTGACACTTTTGGTGACATTGAGCATTCTCCTTTGTAGCCAATTCCAGAGGTATCATCATATGTTCTTCCTGCCATTAAAATATTATCAAGTATAGATGTACCTGAGTTTAGCATTCTGACGTTCTTCTTCATATGATTCAGATCGTTGGTCAGTTGTTCTATCTCATCCTGACTACATTTGAGTTTCACTTCCAGATCAGTAATAAGCTCTTGAAGACTTCCATTTTCAATTTTTAGACTCCCAATCTGTTTTCGAAGATGATGATTTATTTCAGCCAATTCTGTCCATTTTTCATAGAGCTTCTTATATTCATCAATAAAATCTTCTTTTGTACCTTCATCCATATCATCACTATCTTCAGATAAAGTTTCAGAGACATTTGGAGTGACTTTATCAAAACTTGTAGATTTGGTTTTCACCACCAGTGCCATATTCTGATTTGAGATTTCATCTTCCTTTTCTGAATCACTCTCGCTCCATGTTGTATTGAGAGAGGTCTTTTTCTTCTTCAAAGTGTTTGCACATTCCGCCTGAATGTGTCCATAGCCATCGCATTCTCTACATTTAATTCCCCTGTTATTCCAGGATTTTTCTGAAGATTGATTTTCATCTTTGGACTTCTTATAACTTGTAGAGTCATTCTTGGTGTTAGTGACATTTTGTCTGACACCACGATTATTTCTACCAAATTTCTTCAACACTTTGCTGAAATTTCTTGATAATAATGCTAAAGATTCTTCCAGATCATCTTCATTGCATTCTTCAGAATTCTGGATCTCTGCTTTTAAAGCCAATCCTTTCACCTTCTTTGTTTCTACATTTGCATCGAGATTCATCTCAAATGTTCTAAGAGAACCCATCAGCTCCTCTAATTTCATTTTGGTGATATCTTTTGCTTCTTCAATTGCAGTAACTTTATATGCAAAGCGTTGAGGTAGAGATCTTAACGTTTTTCTCACAAGTTTTTCTTCGGAGATGGTTTCTCCGAGAGTAAAAGCTTCATTGGCAATGTCACAGAGTCTTGCATTAAATTCAGCAATGTTTTCATCATCATGCATCTTCAAGTTCTCAAATTTTGTTGTTAAAAGCTGTATTTTTGATAACTTAACTGCTGAAGTACCTTCATACGTAGTCTGAAGAATATCCCAAGCCTTTTTAGCAGACTCACATGTAGAAATAAGTCTAAATTGGGTTGGATCAACACCATTAAATATTGCATTAAGAGCCTTTGAGTTGCTATTTGCTAGAGCATCTTCAGTGGCAGACCAGCTTTCTTCGGGTTTGATAGATGTAACTCCATCTTTTGTAATTGTTGGTTGGTCCCAACCTGTAAGAATGGATTTCCAAGCTTTTTCATCAACAGCCTTAATAAATGCTCTCATTCGGGCTTTCCAATAAGCATAATTGTTTTCGTTTAGCAAGGGTGGACGCATTGTTGAACCTCCTTCTTTCATAGAGTCCATTGTAGTAAAACCAAGATCAAGTCCTGCGGATCTCGCCTAAGAAACAGAGACGTCCCGCTCTGATACCAATTGAAAGATCAAGGTTAGTGACCCAATGTTATAAAGTGTTGTGACACTTTGTATGACACCGGTTATAAATACGATATAGGACAATATTAAAATGCGGAAATAAAGAACACCAGAGGTTGGTAACGCAGTTCGGCAATCAGCCTACATCTGCGGGGCCACGCCCAGATATGAAAACATTTCACTAGTTCAACCAAGATTACAAGACACTCGGACTTAAAACAAAATAAGACTCCCTCTTATCTTTGATGCCGCATCCGTCAACCTCCACTAGTGAAACTGTTTTGCGAGCTCCCCTCGACTTTAGAATGACCTCTCCCGAGATCCGTGTATGGCAAGCTCCCCTTGCCCAATAAGAATGTAGATCACTAGAATAAATTCCTATGACATTGTCTGTGACGCTTGACAATGTCAGAGGATAAGATCACCCAGAACAGGCTTCAACAAACCAGTCTACGACACGACTGAAACAAATGATCACATACACCTCACAGAACCATGGGTGAAGAAACAAAGACGCTCAGAAAAATTTCTCACACACACACAATAACGTCAGCTCATTTACATACAAAAAGAAGACTTTTTATATCAAGATCAGGATGCAGATCTGTTTCTCTCAGCAATCTTCTCAAAACAAACTTTTTCATTCGCCTGATTATATCCCACAGAATCAGCAAGATATCCGAAACAGCTCGGCCAACAAACTAACCGCAGAAACATTTCCAATGACATTTTAGGAGAGTATACCTAATAATTAGGTATATGTACCATGTTTGTTACGATTTCCTTTCCAGCAAATCATATTTGAATTGACGAAATATTCTGCCAAATATCTTCTCCAAAAATAAGCACATAGATAATATATATTCCAAAAGAATATAATTTCCAAAATAATACTTTCCAACAATAATAGTTTGCCAAAAATAATGCCAACACATAGTTGCATTAACAACATGTGCAAAAGTAAATTTAACGAGTAACAAATAATATCGAATGAAATGTTGTCAACCCTTCTAACCGCAACATTGCAATGGCGCTCAAACCTTCGTTCCATGGCTAAAGGTCTAAAAAGTAGTTGTCTAAAATTTAGTTAAGGGCAAGTCCCAAGCCAAACTCAGATTGGGCTTCCACGAAAAAATTTGCCTCGATCTCGAATTGGCATGCGGGCAACGGGCTATTTGATGAGACTTGATCAAATATAACAATCGTACATGCCAAGTAGTTAATTTGTAATTTTTCGGTACTCTCAGCACAATATTGTCTATTTTAGGCTGAAACCCGTACAGATTTGTTCTTGAAGTTAACATAAAACACGTTTTACTAGGTAGAAAAGAGAACTATATTATAAAACACTCAATTTTCATTCTCTCAAACGATGTGAGATTGTGCACCTCCACTGATATGAACTGAACCCTACAATTAACAGAATTTTGGGTCGTCTTTGCATTCACAGGGCTGGTTGGGAACCTGACTCTGATATCATCTATAGAATCTCTCGGTGCTTTTAGTACTATATTGCCCGCTTTGGACTAGAGCCTTCACAAATTTATTTTTGGAGTTAGCCCAAAATGTGTTGTACTTGGTAGGAATGAGAATTATATTATAAAACACTCAATTTCCATTCTGCTAAGCGATTTGAGATTGTGCACTCCCACTGATATAGACTGAGGTTTTACAATTAACAGAATATTGAATCGTGTTTGTAGGGCGGACTGTCACAGTTAAAAAGAAATAGCTCTATTTGATCTTTCCATAAAATATGAGGTGTTTTTTTTTGTTAAAATAATGTGTATAATAATAAAAACGTAACATAAACTTACTGATATGAAATACCCACTTATTTTTTAATTATAATTTGTCTTTTTTGGGTACAAATATATGATAAAGTACATTTTTTAACTCTATTATTGAACTGCGAAATTATAAATGAGGTAAATAAATAATCTGATAAAAAAGCAAACCTTCAAAGCACTGCCCTATACCTTGGGTCTCCCTCCCATCCCATTCTCCTGTCATACCAACCTTCTTTTCTGTCTCTTTTTAATGGCTTTGAGTTTGAAAGCATTCATTTGGATTACTTCAAAATTCAACTCATTCAATTCAGTATTCATTTTACTTACCCCAATAACCTAGGAATGCTGCATAAACACTCCTTTCTTTTCATAGCATTCACTAGACGGGTCATCGCAATATCATTTTATTTCCTAATAAGCATTAGACGTATGAGTTTTATATCGTTTAGCATGCGACAACATGTAAAGCCACATATGCAGCTTACACTAAGCGATTATAGCAAAAATTAGTGCATTTGTTAAAGAAGAAATTAAAAAAATAAATTGAAACTATATATTTAAAGAAAATTATTGGTGACCCACTTGTTTTTCTCTATTAATAATTATCATTTTTTAGAATCCTTTTATTTGATTCCATTCATTAATTATATGCTAGCTGTGGTAGAGTTGGGTTGAAAGTAGATGCTTCAAATTTATTTTTGTTTGTTGAACATTCTAGGGTTTTAACCTTGTCTGAATTTCTTTTTTTTCTGACCTAAATTTAGAGTAGAGTGGACTAAGAATGTTCCATAATCTATTATTCTCACTGTCTTCTGCCCAACAGTGTTAATTAATTTCTCTTTTAATATAATATTAATTATATTGGTAACTATATTTACAATTTATTAAATCATTATAATGTAATATTAATATAAACTGTTAAATAAATGTGAGGGAGATTATTGAGAAAGTGAAATAAGAAAGCAAATTTAAGGATAAATGCATGGTAGCTTCTTTTGCTATCTATTTGGCAGCCCTAAATGAGAGTATAAGAAGAAACTATTGTAAAAATTTCATAATGTTTGGATGACATACATAATTTTAATGAATTAGTTCTTAAAAAAGACGTAAAGAATTATAAAAAATGTGAAAGTGTTAGAAATTAAGAAACTTTCTAGATTATTTTTTTATGATATGGTGAATATGTGGTAAAATTTCATACAAATTTGATATTGTTTGATATGTTTTATGAAGTAGCCGCTCCGAATTTTTTAATTTTAACATATAAAGCGAAGATCGAGAGCCCGCTCGTCGAGACCGGGAGTCCACTAAGGATAAAGTTGTTAACAAAATCATAATTTAAGGAAAATTTTGTTAACAAAAATAGTTTAAAGATGAATTTATTAATTACCAATTATTTAAGGGTTATTATGTTAATTATCCATAAAAAATAATAAAGAGATGAACGTGAAATTATTCGAATGTTTCACAAATTAATGACAATTAATGAAGCACTTCGATTTTGTCTAGTAGCAGTGGTGAGTAAACTTGGCGAATTGTTAAGAGGAAGAATCTTTTCAGAAATACGAGTTTGTGAATATGTCTAAATTCGTTAGGGTCTGTTTTGCTTGAAGATTAAGACTTGTTTTAGGATATGATCTAAAATTTAAATTTTCTCATTAAATCCTAAAATTGTTGCATCATGCTCGTAACTTGTTACTCCTATGAGGTCGCTCGCTCGTTGAGTTAAGTTCAGAATTCGAATTGTGTTTCACTTCCTGGTTTTGGAGCTGTTCGATGAAGAGTGTTTCCCTTTGTTCTTCTTTCGTTCCTCTTGAGAGATTTAGTTCTTCCTTGGTGAGAATTCCTTATTTAATTCCTTTATTTGTTTGGCTGGAAGAAATTATTATTGTATGTTTGATATCTTGTTCCATACATAGTATTTTCTTTGTATTATTTATTGTGATCTCTTATGATTTCCTAATAACTATGTAGACTTGTCACATCTTTTTTGGGATTGCTTTTAATTTTCGTTAAGTCTTCCGCTGTAAACGAAGTCTTGGGCTAAATCGATTTGAATTGAATCAAATAGTTCCAAAATCTTTCATGCCTAAATAGAATATTAGTGTTAAAATCTCACTTAAATTATTCCAACTTTAGAAGAATTTGAGCAGAAATTTCTTACCGGTTAAATCTCCTGATCGGTCCGGTTTGATTATGGTAGAAATTTGGTTCGGGTCCAGTCCGATCCGGGTGAATAGTCCTGGGTCGGGTCGGGGTGAACAGTGCTGGTTCGGTTCGGTCTGAATTGAAATAAGTGAACCGGTTCAGTTTTTCTTTAAAACTGAACCGCTGCCCTTTTCTTCTTCGCGATTCTTGCCAAACTGAACCGCTGTCCTTTTCTTCTTCGCGATTCCTGCTGAGAGAGAGAGAGTGTGAGACAAAGAGAGAGTAACAGAGAGGGAGAGCTGAGAAACAGAGAGCGATCGAGCGAGCGACAGAGGGAAAACCGAGAGAGAGGAAAAGTCTTGCTCCGATGGGTCGTCGACGGAGGTCAAGGGCTTCGTCGGAGCTCCGCTGACAGAGAGAGGAACTTCGTCGGAGCTCGGCTGAGCAGTGGTCGGAGACCGAGGTAAGTTTTCTTCTTTCCTTTCAGAAGAACTTGAGGGGGAGAGGAGAGCTGACCTAACAGCATGGACACGTCAGCAATCCCTTGTAATTGGGCTTGGGCTCACCTGTGTTGCTGTGCTTCTTCCTAGTAGCCCAACTATGCAGCCCAGCCTGGAAGCCTTTTCCATAACAGAGTTTCCTCCTCCTAGGTTCACCCCCGCGCCCTCCGTGAAATCCGTCTCCTGAACGGATTTTCCGAGCTGCAACGATTAGCTCAGATATTTAGGGAAGTTAATCTGATTCCCCATTTGTTTCTGGACGCTTTCCAGACCAAGTTCATTCTGTTCAGCATCGAATTTTCAGAGAGAAATCCGATCGATTGCTAAAAATCTGATTCTGTTCGTACTTGGAAAATTTTGAAATTAATTTTAGGTTAGCTTTGATTTGGGAAATTTTTAATCTTGGATCGATTGATAAATTCCAATTTTTTGATTTACAATTACAAACCCAATTGTTACGGCAAATCTCCAGTCACAAGCTCAAATTCGTGGTCTTATTTTGCAAGAGAACGATCCTCCACTGTATCTTTACTGGGTTCATCTGATTTTCTATTTTCGAAAGCAGTTGTTGGTGTCTGAATGTCAATGGCGAGCGACACCTCTTGGGTTGGAAAGAAACCTTTGAGGCGTATTGGTGGAATGTCCGATGCGCTCTCTATCGCCGCCGATCTCGGTTTCTCAGTCTCTCCTCCTCCCACTCAGGTACTTATGTTTCATATTTTCAATTTTTCACGGATTTTCTATTTCACTATTGTTTCTAATTCTAAGTTATTGTATTAGTTTCCGCGGTAGATGGTCTTAGTGCCTGATAAGTTGTTCCCATGTGTGTTTCTCGCTTGCTGGTGATCTACATTTCCGATTTTTTTTTGCTATTGAAGCTTATAGCCAATTGCCTTGAGTATCTGTTCATGAAAAGCCATTTTAATTTAGATTGTAGAAATGGCTGAGATTGTTTACTTTAAATGGAATATAGGTGTACCACTTAAAGTTCTGCTTTTGACAGAGATTTTATTAGAGCAAGATTGCATCTGTTTATAGCTGATAATACGTCGAAGTACGATAAAAAAAAATTTACTTATTGAAGAAGTGTTGGTAATTCAGCTGGCGCATTTCCTGATTCGTTACAATGTGAATTTGAGCATCTCGCAAGACTAAATTGAGAGTGCTGGGGCAATGCATGTTTTGATGTATAATCCAATTCATATTTTTCCCATTTTGCTCTCCTACCTTAAATGCACTTTCTTTGAAGATAGATCTGCGTCTATATTACACAACTCCTTGTTACTTCAGAACACAAAATTTTATCTCAAGTTAGGGTGCTAAATAGTGTAATTGATGATTCTTTAAATTTATGTTATGAAAATTTTTAACATTCAACTAAAGAAGTTTATATTCTAGCTTTTAACCCAAGGTTTCCTTTTGTTCATGTTTTGATTTTTGTCATAGGAAGAACTTCAGAGTTTATCCTCTACTACCGGTGAAAAGGGCGATGACTTAATTAAGGTTTTGCGAGAACTCACCACAGTACAAAGAAAAATAGCAGATCTTCAAGTTGAACTTCAAGGTCGAAAGGTCAGTTTTCCTTGGTGGTATCTGTTCTACTGTACTATTCAGCGTGAGGATTCAGTAGCAGGAAAGATAGGATCATTGTCTCCTGCTAAAATGCTCTCATGTTGTCATAGTTTTACCCTTAAACTGATTTGTAGCATGGTGCCATTAGGATGACAAAAATGTGTCACATTTGACCCATGTTAGTGAGATGGAAAAGAAGATTGAGACTTTGGCAAGGATTACTACTATACTGAAAGATGTCATCCAAAATAAGGTATTTCGATTGAATGTTGCTAAATTTGAAGCTATAGGACTTCAAATATCGCTAGCTAATTTGACTGACAATTACTGGAGTTTTGTGTATGGTTTTCCTGTTTTTGTTAGCTGCTCTTTATTTGAAGAAATATTGTCGATGATGATCTGGTCCAATATGATGCTATTTTCATACGTTACACCTTTTTTTATCAGTAACTTCCATATTGATGGCTTAATTTTGATCTCTGACTGACCAAAGATTTTAGGTTGATCACTGCATGCTTACCTGTAGTTTGGAAATAGTTTTATTTTATAGTTTAGTCGATAGTTTAAGAAAATTCTACCTCTGCAAGTGGTGATGCAAAGAGAGTTGCAAGGTGATGTATTTTGAGATTTATGCTTTATATGTTCAATATATGAACAGCCTTTTTACTCAACTTTATGGTAGAAAAAACAGTATTATGCATGTCATGTCTGTCTGGCCATGATCAAGAAATTGTGCTTCAAAACTGTCAATGTCCCTTCGAAGTGACTTTCTAGAGGCCATGTCTTTAGTAAATAGGGGATTTGTTTTGAAGACAAAAACTATGGTAATTGTCTTAAATGATCCTAAGCAAGTATACTTTAGTTCTCATCTGCATTTCTTCCCTTAAATGCTCCAAAAGTATTGCTTTGCCATTGCGATACTTTTCATTTTGGCAGGATCGAATTATAGCTCGTCTTCAGCAACCATATTCTCTTGATTGCATTCCAGTGGAAGCAGAATATCAGGTTAAGCTTGCTTATGTTTTTTCAGTGAAAATTCATATATCAGAAATACTGCATATTCTTTTGAATTGTAATAATTTCCTGGGTTTTGTGGTTGATTAGACATTATTGCTAAACTTGAGAGGCAATCCCTGCAATAATTCCTGATTATATAATGCGAGGGAGAAGTTTGAAATCTGCTATCTTGCTGAATGTTGTGAAATCTTGTGCAGCAACTGTATCTTATCTGCTCCTAAACCATTGATTTCCAAAGAAAGTTTATTGAAGCCATTGAATTGGATTTAACCCAAGAAAGTTTTCTAAAAGGAGAATCCAGTTTATAGATATGTATGAGTAGGGTCACTTCTCTCCTTCTCAGATATTTGTAAAGCTTTTGCTAATTCGTTGATTTACTTTTCTAATTACCTTTAGATGAAGTGAACGCATTTGAGATTCCCATTACTGGTTTTATTGAGCTCTGTCTGCACAAATACAATAATGATGATTTACTTCTTGTTGGTAGAAACAATTTTCTGAGTTGCTGATGAAAGCTGCGAGTGATTATGGAGCTTTGACTGCTTCGGTTGCAGATTTTCAATGGAGTCAGAACTTTAAGGAACCTCCTTCAGTGTGGGGGGTATGCTCGTAGATACAAAAATACATAATAGTATATCATATCATTGTGGATTTATTCTCTTCAGCTGCTATATATGCTTCTGTTCGTGTTTGCAGGAAATGCTTCGTCCGATCCCCGTGGCCTTGGCGTCTTGTACCAGGTTCTTTGAAGCCATGAGTGCCATGAGAGAGTCATTTGCAGCTCTTCAAAATCTAAGAGTCGGGCATTCCTCCGCAACTTTACCCGCAACTCCAGCAAATGATAGTTCTTCCCGTTCCACGTCGTCAGAATTTGTAACTCCGCCACCATGGAGAAGCGATTCCAGCATGGCACCGAGGAAAGAAGAAGAAGGCAAAGACGAAAACCTTTAGTTAAGAAGAAGGTTATCTAATCTAAACAATCCTTTTTCACGAAAACTAGACTCAGTTCCCAGTGGCTAGTTTTCAAAAGTGTATGAATATTACTATTGCTGTAGGTTTCCCCCCCCCTCATGTTTTTTTAGAATTTTTCCCTAGGACATATAAAAACTGAAACATGGGAGGAAGCTGAGTAATGGTGAGAGAAGTGGTCATCTAACTTTTGGGCTTGAATTGAAGAAATGGGTGGAAATTTGTTGGCAGATCTGCCTATTATTTTTTACATTAGTATTTGAATGTTTATAAGCTTTTACGGGCATCTAATATTTTGGGATTCATGGACGATGCCGTCAAATGAATCATGAATTCTATACTAACCAACATATTTGATTAATGAATACTAAACTGTGATGCAGCATCTACAATCATAATCTTGATGTTTTTGGAAAATGTTTTGGTCTATGCTCAGAGATCAGAGCCTGCTGGGCCAAGACAGAGAACACAGTCGGTGGTGGGAATTTGGTAAAAGCCTTCTCTTCTGTGTGGTATATATAACTAAAGGAACTAGGTAGTTCATGATTTTGTTGTAGTTAGGCGACATGGACCTTATTGTTGAAAAGTTAAAAAATGGTTATTTTGTTCTCTCTGTCATTTGAACTACACTCTTTTCTTCTCATTTTGTTTGGTCAAATCATAGAATTTGCAGTCATCTCATTGAGTTGTTAAAATCTGATGTTCTCTTACTCAAATTTCTTCAACATGATGCAACTTTCATTTCTTATCTATCTATATTTGTTGTCTCACAAATGTTGTGGGGGATATTTTGTTTTGCAGTTTGTAGAATTTCTCTGTTTAATGAGTTCACCCGGAAGGAGGGACAACTCTTACTCCTCTTCTTACATTGAAATGCAGGTGATCAACAGAAGGCTAACCTTAACTACATGGGTGATTCGGGAGGTATAGGCGTTACATTTGTTGATCCACAATGCCCAAGAGCTTCATTAGATTCTTCTTTCCACAGAAACCACCACTATTTTATGCTTATCTTAGTGGTAAGTGACATCTTTTATAGAGAGAGGCAGTAGGTAGCATCTGTAAAAATGGGCAGATATGATGTATAGTCGTTGACGTGTACATAAGAATTCTTCTCGATTCTGTTTCCCTGTTGTTTCTATCTCTAATTTCAAGACCAGAGGTTAAAGGCAGCGATTGAATTCTGAAAATCTCAATCGTGTTGATGGGTGTCTTTGTCGTGTACACAAATCAAGTCCAGAAATGATGAAGGTTTTTCTTGATTAGGAAAACAAATTATTAGTATAATTATCTTTTGTGTTTTATAACATATCTAGTTCCCACTGTCATTAAACTAAACGGGGTTTGATCTTGAGTTGCTTAATCGGGATCATCAGCAAATTGCAGCAGATGAATCTATGAAAAGAAGATGAAACTAGTGACGATTGAGGAAGTTAATTAAGAAATGAAAGTGGGATTATAATCTGGTTGAGGAAGTTAACTAGTGAAATTTGCTTTTTAAGTTGAATGAATCACTTGATCTAATCTCTGACAATTATGATTTATTCGTAAAAGGATAATCTTAAGTATCATTCCACCAGTTTGATTCTGTACAGACAGACTGCGTTTATGCTTTTTTTTTTTTAAAAAAAGGCATACCCGAGTTGAGAAAGATTCAATCTTCACACGCTACAACATGTTTCAAACCCAGAACGAGAACGAGGAGATAAAACATCAATGGAAACACTGTTAACCTACCTCTTCGAGCATGAAAATGATGACATGGGCAGATGTTTTAGGCTCGAAACGTCGAACAACTCCATGAACCTCTGGTCGGAAAGTCTGGCTTTGGAGGCTGCAAATCGCTGGTACTCGTCAAAAACCGACGAAAGACACCATCTCTGCAATTTTCTCAAGCATCCCACAAGACAGCCAGTTCGATGCTGCTAACAGAGAGGAAAAGGGATTCATCATAAAACTAAGGGACACCGAAAAGCTCGAAAGGTTTGGTTTGGACTAAAAACAACCGCGTACCTTCCCCCGCTTACAATGGATCAGAATAGGGTGATTTCTCACGTCTGCGCAGAGAATATGCAAAAGTTATTACTAAAAGAAGTACTTTCAGAGAGTGGAGTAGGAGGAAGTAAAATGAGCAGTACCGAGAACAACTTTCAGAGCTTCACGGATGGTATCCTCCGGGATGTTCACAAAAGGTTCCTGCAGATATGACTACGCAGGAGTATCCCGAGTCAAGGAGCATTCAGTTTAGTTAAATGATTTTTGATTTACTCAAAGCAATTAACTTTATCTGCTTAATGTTCATATCCAAATTCTTCATACAATCGAGAAAAAATATACAGTCCACTCATAAACATTTACAGAGGCAAACAATTGGTTTGAAACCTAATGAACCCTGAATCATTCATCCAGGTCGAGGAGATATGATATGATAGTTTTGAAGGATATAAACATAGCATACCTTATAACTTTCAATCCCAAATTGAAACAATCTGATTCCATTACCCTTCAGAAACTCTTTATTAGCGTGTGGATACGGTTCAGGACACAAACATCTACATCCACGAATGAAAATTCAGTCACCAAAAAATCACCAATGCGCACCAGTGTTTGTAAAATATTTACACAACGGAGCGGAGGCCTAGGGTTTGAAGGAAGGAGAAGTTGGCAGAGTCGGGAAAACCGGAGCGGAAAATGGCACTATCGACGAGAGAGAAATTAAGAGGAGGGGTGAATAAGTCGTCGGCGTCCCTTTCCAAGTCCTCGGAGGCCGTCAAAACGACCGAAAAGAGACGGCGGTTGCGATCGACCTCGTCGACTTCGATGGTCCTGCACACCGTCTCCCGCAGGTGGGTCTTCTCATCAAGTTTCATGTTTTTCAGCGAAATGGAAGACAGTAAACAAACAGAGACCGTACAAACTGTTCTTCTATGCAGGAGAGGAGAGAGAGGGAATAAAAAAGAATATCCTTCTTAGAAAAAGGCAAAGTGGGAAACCTTTAATTAATTGTTATAAAAATTTATTATTTTTAATAATAAATTACTCATTTCTCATAATTTTTTATTCTTTTCACATTTTTTCCATAATTAAAATTATTGGATTTGATTTAGTTGATTAAAAATTGGCAATTAAAAAAATAACCATTAAAGTATGAGGTCATTAACGATTTTACCCTTAAACTATTTTCGTAAACAAATTTACCCTAATAGTATGGTTTTGTAAGCAATTTACCCTTAGTGGACATCTGGTCTCGACGAACGGACTTCTGATCTCCACTTTATGTGTTAAAATTAAAAATTCCAGCTATTTCAAAAAAATATAATAAAAATAATATTAGATTTTTTTGAAATTTTTATCATATATTCACAATATCATGAGAAAATAATCTAAAAAATTTTATAATTTTTTAACACATTATTTTTTTATAAAAAATAATTTATTAAAATTACGTATGTTATCTGAAAATTATTATCTTGTATAAAAGTCTCAAAATCATTTATACGTAATATCGTATTCCTCGTAGGAAGAAAATTTAATTTACAATTTTACCATTTTCTTTAACATACGCATCTATTGCTAAAGTAGACGGCAGCGGCAGAAACTGTCTCATCCGCCCCGACGTCGAAACTTGTCTCCTCTCCTGATTCCCTTCCTCTTGGAAGCCCTTGTTTTCAGTCTCGCGACTTAATCTTTCTAAGAGATCAGGTATTTGATTCTCTTCTTTTAATTTTCTATGTTTGTCTAATTATTAATGATTAAGGGCCTTGTACGAATGTTTTCTTTTGAGGGTATACGTAGCTTATCATATAATTTTCTTGGATTAGGTAAAATTACACATGGTTGATGATTGATTCTGGTTGGTATGATCGAAGGATGTCAACGAGTTTTTTTTTTCCTATTCGGATTAGTGGTCGCGATAGTTGTGGGTAGCTCTAGATTGGCATTTGGATTTTAGTTGTAATCTTCCACGCGTTTATGTCGATACTGCCATCAGTTTCATTAACCATTGGTTTGCTCTTTATTCAGGTTCGATTACGTGGAGAATGTCATCTGGATCGAGCCAGCCACAGTTCCGGTACACCCAACCGCCATCCAAGGTTCTTCATTTAAGAAACTTGCCATGGGAATGCACAGAGGAAGAGCTTGTTGAACTTGGGAAGCCATTTGGTAAAGTTGTGAATACAAAATGCAATGTTGGAGCCAACCAGAATCAAGCCTTTATTGAATTTGTGAGTACAATGTTCGTTCTTTTTTATAGATACTAAAGGTATTTATTTTTATTTGCGTCTGACACATCTGATATGTTTTAGGATGATTTAAATCAAGCAATGGCTATGATATCATACTATGCCTCATCCTCGGAACCGGCTCAAGTTCGGGGCAAAACTGTCTACCTGCAATATTCCAACAGACAAGAAATAGTTAATAACAAAACTACTGCTGACATCCCAGGGAATGTCCTTTTGGTAACTATAGAGGGAGCAGATGCACGTCTTGTCAGCATTGATGTTTTACATTTAGTATGTGATCTTTATCTTTTCATTTTACTGGAAAGAAATTTGCCTGATATTGTGAATTACGAAGACACCATTTAACATAGAACTAATGTGTTTGGGTTATAGTTTATTGTGTTTTAAAAGCTTTCATTTGACTTTAATATAAATGGATCAGCAGGTCCATGTCAAGGCAATATCTTTGATGGCAGCTTATTGCATCAGGAGAAAGAGCATGTGTGTTTGTCTCCTTTCTCCTTCCCTCAACACTTCCTCGTTCTTCCTCACTCTTCTTTCTCAGCTTCCTCCTACCATTCATGTAGTCTAGGACGCTGCATTTTTCTTCTTCCTTCGTTGCATGGTTTCTGTCAATGGTTTTTCGTATCGAGTTTGGTCAATGGGTTTGAGATTTTTCCAGTAGCTTTACTTTCTGATGGGGACAGAAACTTTTGGTTGAAATTAGAGGTTGTTAGTAGCTGATACTAAAAAATACAATTTATATGTACTTTGGCTCATGGGGTTGTATGTCAAACTTTTTATTTTCTCCACGGACTGATCATTTTTTAGTTTTTGAGAAGATTTTTTATTTAAAAATTTATTTCGCTACATGAAGTTTCCGTGAAGAAGTTTCATTTTTGTGATGAGCATAGCTATGTATGTAAAGAAGTATGTATGTATTTATATATGTGTGTGTGTGTGTGTATTTGTGTATATATATATGTGTGTGTGAATGCACGCATGTCATTGACTATACATTTAGTGATGAATATAATCGCTACTAGTTTTTTACAAAGAAGTGAGAAGTTGATAATAGTCCTTTCCTGAGCAAGTGAACCATTTCTCTTGGGCTTTATTAGAAAAAGTGATACCCCTATGTGCCAGTGCTTATTTCCTGCATTATTAGCATTCCGTAAGTGATAACTTTCGTCTTCATGTGTGTAGTGCCTTGTCTTTTGGATAAATTTGAGAAAGGGTGGCCTTCATTTTAAGCTCATAATCATGATGTTATGTATGTCATGGACAATACTTGGGCTTTCCTACACTCCTGTTGTTAGTGTAATTAATGAGTATTAGATTGGGTTATAGGTTTATTGATTTATACTCCGTCAAAGAGTTGTTTTGGCATTTCTTTACCCTAAATGTTAACCTCTATAATGCAGGTATTTTCGGCTTTTGGGTTTGTGCATAAAATTACTACCTTTGAAAAAACTGCCGGATTCCAGGTCTCTATGGTTATGCTGTTTTGACATTTGCTGCATCTTTGGCCTCAAAAAGATGTTTATTTTTTTATGATGTCTTCAGGCTTTGGTGCAATTTTCTGATGCAGAGACTGCATCTTCTGCAAAAACTGCATTGGACGGGAGGAGCATTCCAAGGTGCCAATTATATCATTGTTTGACATAGTTCTCTATTGTGATGTCGATCATATAAATGTTTAATTTGGGCTAGTGGAACTGCCCGTGCAACTCTTGAGCAACCCATGGTTTGAAGTAACATTTTTCAAATTTCTGGACTTCTGGATTTCCTACTGATTCATTGTTTCTGTTTCTTTAAGATTATTGTGAAGTTTTGTTTCTTACCTTTGTAGTTTCTGTCAACATGTGTTTTCTACTCAAGGATCATTTTTTGTTCTTTTAGGTATCTGCTTCCTGATAATCTGGGACCATGTTCTCTAAAGATCACTTATTCCGGCCACACAGATTTGAGTGTAAAATTCCAGAGCCACCGAAGCAGGTTCTTAAATATTTTGTATGCTGCAAGTTGTTTCACATTAGTATATATTGTTTGTATGCCAGATTGTAATGTTTATCTCTCTCTCTCTCTCTCTACATTTACACTACTTGTTTAGGGACTACACTAATCCATATCTTCCCGTCGCTCCATCAGCAATCGATGGAAGTGGTCAGGTAGGACATTGGGATTTTATGGTTTGTGTGAATAACAAAAAAATTGTTGGCATTATCTTTAGTGTTTGTTTATACCACAAAATATCTCTTTCTTATCAGGGCTAGTCATGATTTTATACTCTAAAAAAGTTTTTTAATTTGCTTGAAAAAAGTTCCAACGGAGCCACTGCAATGCTTTATGATATTCAAATCCACCTTTTAATACAATTATAACAGTACATCTTTCACTATTTGCAGTTGAGCGTGGGATTGGATGGAAAAAAACTTGAACCTGAGAGTAATGTTCTTCTTGCCTCTATTGAGAACATGCAGTATGCTGTTACCCTGGAGGTTTTACACATGGTATTGGAGATTTATTGACTTTCTGATTTTCTCCGTTTTTAGATGTGGATATTAGAAATCTGACATTTTCATTTCTTTTCTGTGACTAGGTATTTTCAGCTTTTGGTCCAGTGCAGAAAATTGCCATGTTTGATAAAAACGGTGGAGTTCAAGCCTTGATTCAGTACCCTGGTATCCTTCTATGTTATAATTGGATATTTTGATTCACACAGAGCTTCAAATTAGCTTCAAATTATTTGCTTATAACTTAATTAGGAAATAAGATTATTGGAACTGATCACCATAATTTTCAAGAAAACTAATGTTGTAAGTGATTTAGCTACAGGTGCTATTAATGGAACCAATCTTGTAGAACCTGGGTGTAATTAGTCTACTCTCTTTCTTATCTTTGACTTCTTACTCAAAATTACAAGAATCACGGTCTATGACTCTCGAAGTTTGAGTTTCAAAGTTAGTAATGTTAGGAATATCTTAGAGGGTTAATTTAAGTATTATAATTACTTTAATTTATTATAAATAGAGGGTAGGGTCGTAGGGGAGTGTGTTGAATGATTATTGAAAATTGTTACAGCTAAATTCTCTCTAAGAAGAGTCTTTTTTCCGTGTGGTAGCTCGTGGTTGTTTCCGGGCCCGTGTTTATGGTGTCTTTATTTTCTGTTTGTCTGTTATTTTAATTGTTTTATTACAATGAATCCATTTTCTTCCATTATAGCTCGTAGTTGTTTCTGGGCCAGTGTTTATGGTGTCTTTATTTTCTATTCGTCTGTTATTTTAATTGTTTTATTATAATGAATCAATTTTCTTCCCATTATTTTACTTCTCTCGTTCTGATTTGGGGAGGGAGAAAACCTTGGTTACATTATTGATGCCATGGAAATGCAGATGTTCAGAGGGCTGTTGCTGCCATGGAAGCCTTGGAAGGACATTGCATCTATGATGGAGGATTTTGCAAGCTTCACCTTACATATTCTCGCCACACTGACCTAAGCATAAAGGTGATTTTTCGAACACAGTATACTTTTCCTCCCTAAAAGTACACTGTTTAATGCTTTCGATTTTCGCACAACTATCACAACCCAAGCTATTTACTGCCTTGCTATTTAATTTTGTCATTTTTCCTCTGAAAACTACACATCTGTTTTTGAGGTTCTCATTTCTCAAAAATTCACTCCATTTTGACACTTGGAAAGATTATAAGTGTTAGTTTTGGCAGGAAAAAAAAATTTGACTGAGTTGTGCAGAAGGTCAACAATGCAAAGAAAACATTAGTGTATGAGAGTAACTTTTGAAAATTAAAAGTTTAGGAAGTATATGAGTCAATTGTTGAAATCTGAAGTATATGATAGAAAATGGCCGACATCTGTTGTCATGTGTGGAAAGGTTCATGTGATATAATTTTGATAGAGATCCACCAATTAAGTTTACTTATTGTGAGAGGAAAAGAGACCATCAGAAGCTACAAAACAAGGAGGCGAAGTAACTATGTTCTTTTAATGTTCGGTTTCTTTTATTTTCAATAAGGGAGGGGTAATGTTTTTTTTAATATAATATGCACTAGGGGTAAAGAGGGAATATACTTTATAATTCTGTTAGGAGAGTATTTACGTGGGGGGAGAAAGTGGAGAGGGAGGAGAGAAAAAAAGAGGAGACGAGAAAAGGGGAGAGTGCAGGGGCTCTAGAATTCCTCTGTTTTTGTTTTGAACTTGGTTGCATGAATTGTTGTTTTGTTTTGTTGGGTTTCTGGATTGGAAATACAGTGGGTTCTTAACATTGGTATCAGAGCATTTTATGGGGTATGACAGGAAAGAAACATGGCTAGATAGGCATGGAAAAACAGGGTGGGGACGAGGATCCGATTGGCCATGGGTCACAGTGAATTGCGGCAGGAGATGGCGGTCGTCAAGGAGAGCATCGTGCAGCTACCGAAGTTAGAAAGGGCTATGGCTTTATGTTTGGCAAAACTAGACTTGTTAGCAGAGGCAGTGCATTCAGCACCATTAAGGCAGTGGGATAAAGGGAAACAACGGATTGGCGACGAACTTGTGGGATAGTCGAGCTGTCAAGGAGAAACTTCCCAGGCCAAAGACGGTGAAGATTGGTGGAAGGGGGAGCACCTGAATCGCAGGATGGAGTTGGCCGTTATTGTGGGGGGTGATCCAGACGACTGGATTTTCCGGGTGGAGCGTTTCTTTGCGCTACAACCATTATCTGAGCAAGAGAAGCTCCATTGAGTTGCTGTTCATTTAGAGGGAGAAACGCTGGCCTGGTTTCATTGGGAAGAACGACAACGACTGTTCTGCAACTGGGTTGATTTCCGGTTCCTATTGCTGGAGTGTTTTTGCTCATCACTTGAAGGGACTCTGTCGGAGCAATTCTTACAGCTGAAACAGACTGGATTGGTGCGAGAGTACATGCAACTCTTCTAGTGCGCTACTTCCATTTGTTCGATCTACCAGAGCATTTGTTGAAGGCGCAATTCATGACTGACTTGCGAGCGAATATTTGCGCCGAACTCTGGTATTACATTCTTTTCTCAGCCAGGTAATGCTTACTGCGCAGTGTGTTGAAGACAAGTTCGCCCTGCTTCAACAAACCGGACCCGGCCCAGGTGTGAGAGGTGGGACCGCCCAAACCAGGTTTGACAACCCAACCAGCCCCTCATTTCGCGCCTGGTCCAAGGCATTTCGACGAGTCCAACTCGGTTATTATCATTGCCCCCATTGCTAATGACCAAACCAGCCTCTGTTACCCACCGTTTCGCTCGGCGTCATTGTTTTCGTCGATTATCGGATTCCGAGTTATTGCTGCGGAGAGAAAAGGGTCTCTGTTACAAATGCGATGAAAAATTCTCACCCGGTCATCGTTGCAAATCGAAGGACCTCTTGGTGTTGGTTTGTCAGGAGGCGGATGGGGTACAAGAGGAGCAAGAGTTCTGAGAGGAGGACTCGCAAGGGGAAACGGTACAAACAGAGGCACCCGAATTCGCACGATTGTCTCTAAATTCAATCGTGGGGTTCTCTTCGCCCGACTCGATGAAAGTAAAGAGCAAAATATTCAGACAAGAAGTGGTTTTCCTTATGGACAGCGGGGCTACTCACAACTTTATCTCCCATTCTGTCATTTGATCAACTTTATCTCTCATTCTGTCATTTGATCAACTACAGATTCCATTGGAGCAGTATGGCCAATTCGAGGTGACGACGGGTACGGGTATGGTGGTTTGAAGTGCAGGTATATGTAGAGCTATGCCATTGTTTTTCCTGGACTTCGTGGTAGTGGAGAATTTTCTTCCTCTGGAATTGGGCAGTGCAGACGTAATTTTGGGTTTCAAATGGTTGAAAGCTCAAGAGAAAATGAGGATTAAATGGGGAGCACTTACCATGACATTTTCTGTGAATGACAAACAAGTTCGATTAAAGGGGGATTCTAGCTTTGGGAAAATCTTTGATTTCTTTCCGTTCTTTGGTTAAGCTCTTTGTGCCAGGAGACATGAGATTACTAATGGAATTACATGGGGTAACAGCAAAGTCTTGCTCCCAATCATCTCCAGAGGTAACCGCTCTTCTAAACTCATTTTCGGAGCTGTTTACCATGCCGAACGGGTTACCACCCCTAAGGGCCCTGGATCATCAGATTGTGCTCACCCATGGCACACCTCCCGTGTGTGTTAGACCATATTGATACTCCCAAAGGATGAAATCGAAAAATTGGTGGGGGAAATGCTAGCGACATGGATTATTCAACCGAGTAGTAGTCATTTCTCAAGCCCAGTCATTTTAGTCAAGAAGAAAGACGGAAGTTGGCGTTTTTTTGTCGATTACCAAGCTTTGAACAAAGTCACTATTCCAAATAAATTTCCAATCCCACAGGTTAAAGAGCTGTTGGATGAATTGTTGGGCGCTGCTATTTTCACCAAATTAGATTTAAAGTCAGGCTATCACCAAATAAGGGATGCGACCGGAGGATGTTCCAAAAACGGCTTTTTGCACACATGAAAGCCATTATGAATTCTTGGTGATGCTGTTTGGGCTAACAAATGCTCCATCAACATTTCAAGCTCTTATGAATCAGCTTTTTAAGCCCTTTTTGTGGCGCTTTGTCTTGGTCTTCTTTGATGATATACTGATATACAGCACGGACTTCAGGAGGCACCTACAACACTTACACACAGTTCTTACGATCTTGAAAGAGCATACGTTATATGTTAATTCTTCCAAGTGTTTTTTTGCTTAACCACAGTTGGAATATTTGGGGCATATCATTTCAGCTGATGGGGTTGCTTTAGATAAATCTAAGGTGGAGGGAATGATGTCTTGGCCTACACCACGCAATTTGAAAGAGTTGATAGGGATTTTTGGGATTAACCAGTTATTACCGAAGGTTCGTGTCTCGTTATGGTAAGGTGGTGGCCCCTCTCACAACTCTCCTTAAGAAAGATGCTTTTCTTTGGTCGGATGAGGCAGAAGCTGCCTTCCGACAACTTAAAATGGCTGACGGTGCCCGTCTTGGCTTTACCGGATTTTACCAAGACTTTTGTGTTGGAGACAGATGCTTCGGGTAATTGCATTGAGGCAGTTCTCATGCAAGGGGGTCATGTAATTGCTTTTTTTAGCCAAGCATTATTACCGCACGCTCAGTTGGAATCGGTGTATGAGCGGGAATTACGAGCCATAGTTTTGTCTATCATCAAATGGCGGTTGTATCTGCTTGGTCGTCATTTTATTGTCCGCACGGATCAGCGAAGTCTCAAATATATTTGTTGGAACAACGTTTGGTGAGCTCGGAACATCAAAAGTGGCTTACAAAGATCATGAGTTACGACTTTGAAATTCAATACCGAGCAGGATTAGAGAATAAGGCGGCAAATGCACTATCGCGTAGACCTGCTCTTTCCACACTTGCCACTTTGTCACTCACGACACTCTTGCCTTGGAAGGAGATTCATGACGAGATATTGGCTGACAAAGAGTTGTCACTTATCCTCTCTCAACTACAGCAGCAGACCGAGGCCCCAAAAGGGTATGAGTTGCAAAACAGGCGGCTGTATTAAAATGGATGGCTGGTTTTAGCATCACATTCCGCTTTGATTTTGATGTTACTTCAAGAGTTTCATGGTTCGGTAGCGGGGGGTCATTCGGGAGGGTTTAAAACCTACCAACGGGTGGCTGCGGAGTTCTTTTGGAAAGGGTTACGCAACCGTGTTAAACAGTTTGTAGCAGCTTGCGTTGTTTGCTAACGTCATAAATATCAAGCCTTATCTCCAACATGGCTTTTTCAGCCTCTACCGATCCCAACATCGATTTGGGAGGATATTTCAATGGACTTCATTGAAGGCTTACCCCGATCGGAGGAATACAATGCCATTTTGGTCGTCGTGGATCGTTTGAGTAAGAATGCCCACTTTATTGCCGTTAAACATCATTTTACTGCTCAATCAGTGGCTGTTATGTTTATCAAGGAAGTTGTTCCTTTATATGATTTTCCCCGATCGATTAGTAGTGACTGTGATAAGGTTTTCCTAAACATTTTCTGGAGAGAACTTTTAAGTTGCAGGGCACGGTGTTACAACATAGCTCCGCGTACCACCCGCAGATAGAAGGTCAGACCAAGGTGGTGAATCGTTCTCTAGAGACATTTACGTTGTTTTGCATCCGACAAACCTAAGTCATGGGTTCAGTGGCTAGCTTGGGCCGAGTTCTGGTACAACACCTCATTTCATACTGCTATTCAGATGTCCCCATTCAAAGCAGTTTATGGTAGAGAGCCTCCTCCTTTGATTAGAGTGGGGACGGGTGACTCCGTGGTTCAATCATTAGAGGACCTCTTACAGGAGCGGGATGCCATTATCACGGCGTTACAAACTCATCTATCGAAAGCTCAAGCTCGTATGAATGAGATTGCTGATAGCAAGTGACGTGATGTGTCTTTTAATGAAGGCGACTGAGTGTTTGTAAAATTACAGCCGTATCGACAACGTTCTCTGGCAAAGAAAAGGAATAAGAAGCTTCGGCCTCGTTTTTATGGGCCTTATCAAGTGCTTGCGAGGGTGGGAAAAGTAGCTTACAAATTGCACTTACCCAAGACTTCCCATATCTATAATGTGATCCACGTGGCTCAGTTGCGCCGAGCAATAGGTAACAATGCAGTGACTACAACTTTACCTTCTACTCTATCTGAGGATTTAGAACTTCAGTTGGAACCAGAAGATGTATTGAACGTGCGGCCAAGTTCTGATGGCATTCGAGCTCGGGGCGAAGTCCTTATTCAATGGAAAGGGCTACCTAGCGAAGAGGCTACGTGGGAGTTCTTTGACGTCGTCACAACTCAATTTCCTTAATTCCACCTCGAGGACAAGATGAAATTTTGGACGGCGGGTATTGATAGAGATTCACCAATTAAGTTCACTTACTCTATGAGGAAAAGCGACCATCTGAAGCTGCAAAACAAAGAGGCAGAGTAACTATGTTCTTTTAATGTTTGGTTTCTTTTATTTTCAACAAGGGAGGGGTAATGTTTTTAAATATAATATGCACCAGGGGTAAAGAGGGAATATGCTTTATAATTCTGTTAGGGGAGAAAGTGGAGAGGGAGGAGAGAAAAAAAGAGGAGAGTGCAAGGGCTCTAGACTTCTTCTGTTTTTGTTTTGAACTTGGTTGCTGGAATTGTTATTTTGTTTTGTTGGGTTTCTGGGTTGGAAATACATTGGGTTCCTAACAAATTTCTATTGCAATAATTGGTTGATAGAGAGTGCTGATGCTCCATTGACGGGGAAATTACAGGTGAACAACGATCGTAGCAGAGACTATACCCTATCAAATCCATAGTAAATCCACAGCCGTCAATGGTGGGTCTACAGCCAGCACAAATGGCGGGTCCTTCCACCCATCAATCCATTGGAATGCCATTCACGGCCAGTCCAGATCAGACTGTGTGGGGTCAAGGCCAGCCTCTTTCAACAGCAATGCAGACTCACAATCCTTACACGCCTACAGGGTCAGGTCCGGTGTCGCCACAAATGGCTCACGGAATGATGCCGAGCAACCTCGGCCCAATGCAGTCGGCTCCAATGCCTCCATATCGCCCCAATTAGATTCAATAATAATAACAAATTATTCATTTGTCTTCATCAGAAACAAGCTTGTAAAACAACACTGCAAATTTGGAAGTGGAAATATCCACCTCATTTGCTCATGTACTTGAATTGAATGTTTATGCATTTGTCTTTTTTCTGTTCTTAATTAACTTTTACTTCGGAGTTGTTAAGAAAAAGGATGGAGATTGTTGTATTTAAATTTGCAAATTTCAAGATCATCTCATTTACTTGAACAACAAAATTCATGATCAATTGGAACAGTAATATACCAAACATTTCTAAATTTTGTGTTCTCAAAACTATATTTTGGTTTTTTGCCTTGAAAAATGAGGAAATGTAGAGAGAGGAGAGAGAAATGAGCCTCAATTGCCAATGCCCCAAACTTGGGAAAGTGATTTGGTCGAATTTGAAGAAAAGGATGATTTCCTCCACCTTGCCAACCTCAACAGGAAAGTCATTACTTCTGAAGGTTCCTTCAATGAGAACAACGCCTTTGTCTCCTTTGCCCTGGTTGTCACTATTATTGGATACCCTTTTTCTCTTCTTCTTATCACCTGCATTCCACCCGTTGTCGTTAGACTCGGGAACTGACGTTATCTATTTTAATCGAGTGACGTGTAAACATTGATTGAATTAGAGTGCAAAAGCAACAGATCAACTTAACATTACTCTTTCAATAAAACTGTTGTGTTACCTTGAAGGCGTCTTCATCGGTTCGATCATCACCTATGTACAACGGAATGAGGTCGCTCGAATTGCTCAACCCTAACGTGTGAAGAAAGTATTCCAGGGCATGCCCTTTGTCCCATTCTATTGCAGGTCTTATTTCCATTACCTGAACATTCATATAATATTGCTTTTCAATTTCCTAAAAATAATAGTTTTTGAAACCAATCACCTGTTTTCATATAACAAGTCTAGTTTCCTCTTACCTTTTTTCCCTGCCTTAACTTGAATTCTGGGTATCTTTCAACAACTGCTTTCACCTTCTCTTCCAATTTCCCATAGTCCTAACAAAAGATGATTCACTGTTAAAAACAGCTCAAAATGCAGAACTTTTAATACCAAAATCGAAACATGGTTTATTGTCGACTGACTCGAGCATCAAATATATGTATATATAGGAAACATAAACCCTAAAACAAGGGTCTATTGAGTTTTTCTGTCCTGACCTAAACAGAATTCGAGTAACAATCTCAAACATTGACTATGCTTTATTTGAAAGGAAAAGAAACAAGTGTACCTCTTCCTTGACTTGTCTGAAATGGACAGAGACACAGAATATATTGTCTTCAACCATGGCTCCATCTATTTTCATGGTGGTTTCCTCCAAAAGTCTGTAGATCTGTTCACAAACATTTAAAAATATTTTTTTTTAAAATAATAATAATAAACCAAGTATTTTTTGTAATGATTTAACTCCTTAATATAATAATCAAGTAAACAATTATTTCCAAATGAGTTGAATGGCCAACCTCCTGCATTGCTGGCAAAAATTTCTTTGCAGGTTGAAACATCACTCCATCGCCCTGTCAAATTTAAGAACTCTTCTAGTTACTTCTAAAATCGGAGTTCAATTAATAGGATGCTAATCATACAAAATGTATGTTCGAATTATAACATATTTCGGACAAAGTGCAACGTTGTCCATATACTTGAGGATTAACCTTATCACTTTGGGTCGTTATCAAAATAACCTCTGTCGCGATCGAATTTGTAAAATGTCTTATTTTTATTTAGCTTCTAATGGTTTTTTTAATTCAACACGATTACATTGATTCAATCGATTTTCAGCGCGCATACTTGATATCATGCTCATTTTCGAAGACTAGAGCACAGCTCAATTGAGACATGTGTTTGAAATCGAATGCGAAAATTGAGTGTGCGTGGATAACCAAGTGAAACAAGACAACTAGATCAAGTTAAAATTGTCATTACATGGGAAAAATAAGAAATATTTAACAAATTTTATAAGACAGAAAGTCGTTTTGACAATGACCCAAAAGAACAAGGGTCGATTTGCTAATTAAAATAGTTTACAACATGAGTTATCACTTCTCTGAATACATAATATATGTTACACTTTGTCTGTTTCTTGGTCACGATGTAATACTTATGAACATAATTAATAGATCATACCTCTTGGTCCAAGTAGGTGGAATGATGCTTGCCATCAGATGGCTTAGAAGATTTTGGAGGTGGGACCATGATGTCCATCCCATGGCTCCCAGCATAATACACACTATCTAACTGTACAAACTCTTTCACCTGATCAAAAACCCTATTAATTATCATTTCTAAAGCATCCAAATATACAAATAAATTAAGTTACCTTGTCGATGCTTCTTCCACTGATAATCGCTGTCGGAAAACACTTGGCAATTTGTCGGACAGCAGCTCTCATCTGCACGTAACCACATATAATGGACATAATCATTAAACTATTAATAAAACATTAACTTGTAGTTATATTCAGAAATAGTTCTGTAATTACCTCGTCGGACATGAAAGCACGATGAGGGTCGTCGACGATGGGGGAGAGGGTTCCGTCGTAGTCCAGAAAAATAACAAGCTTTTTCCCATTTGCAGCTTTCATCATCTGATCAAATGATGCTAATGCAGAAGGGTGTTGAACCTACGGAAAATGGTTCTAGATTTCACGTGGGAAATCAAATCAAATAAAATATTGAATTCCGAAAGAAAATTACCAGCCATGCATTGTAATGGAGGTCCGAGGAGTTATTGTTTCCGCCATTATCGTCTTCTTCGGAGCTCTGCAACTTCTGTCTGTTTATAGGCAGTTTGAAGAGGCTCAAGGATTGAAGATGTGGAAATCTCAGCATCATCTTCATCATCTGAGTTTCGAGATCAAACCGGAAACCAACTGACTGATTAGTTTGTAGCTGGAAATAATTAAGGATTCCAGTCTTTTGGGTTACTTGCAGGGAAACCAGGATTTGAAACAATGAGTTCAGACAAATATATAAATATATAAAATCTGAAGACTTGTTGCAGTCAATTATAATCAGAAAAGTTTGATAATTTCTATGGAAACTTCCTTTGAAATTTCATAGAACCTGCTATTTTTATTATTATTTTTTTAAATTTACTTCGATGAGTCAAGACTTAGAGCACACAAGTTGCTTCATTTTTCTAATAACTTACTAGAAAAGATTAATCATTTTTCTTTTCGGTCATTTTCCTAACGCAAAATGCTGACAATTCCTTCTGAATTTCCAAGAACTTACTCCAAATCATTCCTTTTTTTTTTTTTATTAAAAATAATAATAATTTTATTATAAAAATTAAAACCTAACCAACGTGGGGCTGGAGGGCATGTGTCGTTTGAGATTTGAAAGCGATATACCTCTACTCGGCATGTCGACACGGTTGGAACTTAAAAGTAATTACCTTTAATTCCTAAATTATTATTTAAAATTAAACTTTATAATTAACTAACTAATTATGCGATTAACCGTTTATTCAGGTAGCTGTCGTTTCAAGAAAGCCGACACCTTTAGAAGAGACAAGTAGGTGGGCCCCGCGATCTGATGTACTCCTACACGTGGCAGAGTGGACGTGGTTGGTTTGATCGAATTAACGGTCAGGATTAAACAGTTAGAGTCAAAAGTGGGCCAATGATTTTGACGCGGTTAAGCAATAGACCATGACCGTTGATTTGTCCTTTACCTTTCAGATGGCGTGAGGGATACGACTCCAATTCAATGTCTGGGTAGTTTGAATGTGTATTGCACGAGCAATAGAAGCGCGTGAAGGGAAAACGAGTATCAGCCGATTTTTTCTTGATGTTACTTTTTTTTTAATTAAAATAAATATTTTTCTTTTTTTTTTTCTAAAAAGATAACATAATAAAATGTAGCGTGATTTAATCAAATAATTCTCAATAATTTAAAAAAAAAATCAATGGGAATAGACGTGTAAATTGAGGATTAAGATGTGAAATGACCGACCAGAGTTCGATAATTCAAATTTTGTATATGTTCGTGTATTTCTTTTGCATCCAAGAATTATAAACAGAAACGAGAAAGTAAGAGAAACGCATAAAAGGAGAAATAAATAGATCTCACCTAACTCATCTTCCTCGATCGCTGACCTCGACTCCAAAGAATAATCTTCTATGAAAAAAAAGCCAGAAAGAGAGAAAGACGTAAATTTAAAAAAAAAAATGAGAGAGAAATGGAGGAGAAAATAAGTTTAGAGGTTGATAGAGGGAGTAGGAAGATTGACAATTGTGGCCCATTCCCACTCCAACCTCCAATTTTTAAGCTTCAAAGAATTTGGTGGACTTCATCGACCACGTTTGGCCGAGTCTTCTAATAATGGTCATCGATGGTATGGTCATCGATGGTTCGATCAATGATGACAACCATGGTCGCAACTAATGTGCATCCATAGCAAATTGCTCAATTTCTCGAATGTTGACCAATAACACATGAATTGTTGTCCATTCGTTTAATGGTTAAATAACTTCCTACAATATTGTCGAAAAAAAAAACACGTAAGTTTATCCTGTTGTTATACTCTCTAAATAAAACGAGAAATAATTATTAATGTAATTAATGTTATATTAATTATATTAATCATTGTTTGACACGTGAACATGAACCCTAATAATTGGATTTGACTTATATTAAAATAATATACAAAATTTAGATTTAGAAGAGTTGCCGCCAAAATCAAAAGAAGTGCTTTTTGCAGTCTTCTCTTGCTCCACAAAACCCTGAAACTAGGGTTTTTGATTTTTTACTGCGCCAAGTTCAGGTTTCTTCTTTTTGTTTTTTTTCAAGATTAATGCGGCTTTCTTTTCCTTCGGTTTCTGGGTAACCAAACAAACCCATCCTGCTTGTTAGAACTTGAAAAGTTTTGATTTTTTTTTTTTTTGTTGATGGTTGATTCTTCTTTTGATGTAATTCCAGATCTTCTTTTACGAGTATTCGCCACGTTTGAGAATTTCGTGGTGTTTATATGACGTGGATTATTCCACGTTTGAGAATTTCATGGTGTTTATATGCTCTTCCATCTTAAAGTTGTCTCTTTTGGTTCGATACGTCAAGTGCAGGGAAGGCGGAACCAGACAAACAGTGATCGGAGAATTTCGAAGCTGAAAGAAAATGCCCAAGGCCAAGGTTTTACATCTGAAATCTTATCTGCACCTTAATGGAACAAATTTAAGGAAAGAATTGACTTATTTCGATCATTATTACTCCATAATTGCATCTTTTATGGGCATTCGATGTGTTCTTCCAGGACAGCAACTCATCAAAAATACCATGTCAGCCTCGGGGCTGTCGACAGAAAAACACCTCTGTCGCCCCAGTTGCCAAACGCAGCAAGACAGAAAGTAGAGTAACAAGCTGCAATCGACCCTCTTTACACAAGAGCCGGTAAGATATGTAACTTTCAAATGATCTCTCAAATTAAGTCGAAATATCAGCATAACTTTCAACTTGGTCTAGAAGTAGATAAACTAGACGGATATTCAAGCTATCCACTCTATCATGGAAACTAAATCTAAGTCAATTAACTCCAATTTTTCGTGATCTTATTCTTGCTTCAATCAAGTGTGGATGATGTTGGAAGAGAAGAACAGAGAATTCTTTAAGGCGTACTACAAGAGGGTTCTGCTCAAAAAACAGACTGCCATATTCATCAGTCAGGTCGAACAACACCTCCAGGTGATGAAAGTGATAGAACTGGTTCAATCCGAGTCGAAGCAAATTGAGAATAATTCGCTTCCTGGTGAGTTTCGCTACAGACCTCAGCGCTGAAGAATTGATTTTTTTATCTTTTTGGTGATAAAGTCTGAGAGATTAGCTGTTCATGTCATCTATTTCAACTCAATGCCCATTTTGGAATGCAGTTGATGATAATTGCACATGGAATTCTCATATTAGGACCATGGGAGAAACTTCTACCCATGACAGAATAAATGGAAACTCTCCACAAAGGGATCTTCCTCCAATTGAAGAAAATGTTGAGTGAGGCACTTTTTCACGACTCTCTTTTGCTTGTCTCCAATTTCCGGCCAGGATAAACGGTTTGGCCGGGCTGAAAAATGGATCTGAAGATGTTTACGAGGGTGAAGACGGATTAAACGCGAAAGGTAAATATGTGGAAAATGTGTGATTTCATAGCTGTGTTTATCGACCTTACGAGACTGCTCGAACTTGTAAAAGAAGATACGTTTTAATCGAGTTGAAATAATTCTTTTATTTTATTGTAATGTTTTGCAGAGTTTGCAGAGGTAAGAGTTTACATTTCCAGAGCTCTCTGAGTGTAATATGTCCACAATATTCTCAAACAAGGAGTCGGGGGAAATGGAAGAAGCTTACTATGGCATATAATTATGCACATGTTTTCCTCAGTAGCAGCACTTTGCAAAGGCTTAGTCGCTTAACTAATCTATCAACTTCCTATTAGCATGGATGATTGGTCTACCTACTCAGGTGACAAATTTCAACTCTTCTGAATTTGGTTGTTTTTATTAAGGGTAATTATCAAAATGAATTATGAAGTATGATGATAGTTTCAACTGACTCCTTAAATTTTTAATTTTGTCAATTGACACTTCATAGTTTAAGGCGTTAGCAACGGACACCTTGTCGTTAACGTTTGTTAGATTTTTGGTTAAAATTTGTTTTCTCTCTCTCAAACATTAGTTGTCTCTTCCCTTTTGATCTCCCTTCTGTCCCTTTCTTCCCACCATTCTAATGGAAGGCTCGTAATTTCATGAATTACCAGTTTCATTTCTTCCCTAAACCCTCTCTATTCCTTTTTTTAAACCATGGGTTCCGTACAAATACGGCAGTTTTAGCTGCTATGTTTTTTGTTTTGAAGTTTTAGGTTCGGAAGTCTTGAGCTGGCTGAATTGTTGGAAAGCTCTGTTTTTTTCTAGATTGGAGGCGTTGATATGAGCTGCGAAGCTCGTGTTTGTTATAGTTGGTTTTATATCCACTGTTTTTTAGTTCAAAGTGGCTGTAATTCCATTCACATCCAATTTAATTCTCTCTACTCTCCCTACATCATCTTCATCACTGTTATTTCTTCATTCTCCCCAAATCAGTCGAAACCTCAGCCTTCTGATGAAAAAATTGCTATTTTTGGCGAAACTAAAGATTCGAGTATAAACAGTTGGACCCAAATCTTTCTGCAGATTTAAAAATGGTGAAGGAAAGAGAGAACAACGAAGAAAAACTTATGGTCTTAATTATGAGGTGTCAATTGACAAAATTAAAAGTTTAAAGTATCAATTGAAAATGTCCTCATACTTTAAGGTCTACTTTGATAATTACCATTTTATTAATGTTCTTTCCATTTTTTTTATCACAAGTATTTCAATATGAATAATGATATGTTTACTGTTTCGTATTTTCAATATGATTAATGTCATTTCATCTTCTTAATTCTTTTTTTATTGAAATAGATAATCAAGTTTGAGATTAGATGAGTTTTATTGAGTTTGGATCCGTTTTAGCCTAGTTTGGATTGCACCATGGGTAATTTTATGAGTTTGGGTTATGCTTGAACTGAATTTTGGCCTATGCATGACTTAGTTTGGTTACAACGGTTTTTTGCACTAAGAACTGTGAATCGAACCGAGGAAGATGGTTCTATATAAAGCACCGGTTAATAGTTTCAAGAGTCGAAACTAAACTGAACCAACAACTTTAGTTCATAGTTGTGTTGCGGTCTAGTTCTGTCCACCCCTTGATAAACGGTTCAATAATGGCCTACGTCATTATCTTATTTATGAAAAATTTCAATTCGCATTCGAGGATGTTAGACAAAACCAAGAGGGATTTTCTTCACTAGCACTCGTTAACGTTATATTCGACTAGAGCTTCACTCCCTCACAGTGTTTGGGTTTGGATATATGTAGACTACATGAGTGTGACACCAACAGATCAAATCAAACAAGAATGAAAATATGCTCATGGTTTCTGAGTCTAACTTTGTAAGCTTAAGTCAATGTAAACTAACACAAACTAATTTTTTACTTAGCATTTTTAAAGAAACTAAAGCATGAATTTATTCAAAATTTCAATCATAGACACCTAAACTAGATTTCAGATTGCAATACTAAAATATAGCAAATGAAGGGTCTAAACTAACCTTGATAATTTGCTAGACTCAAAATCAGGACTAATATGAGCGAAGAAGGGAGAGTGTCTAATTTTTGTCGCAAACTATCAGGGTGCCCAATTATTTAATTATTTTTCTCATAAATCCAACCTCGTGCCGATATGACACTAAAATTGTTACATTGCACCAAAAAAAATGAAAAATCTTGCATAATACCTTTACAGCATATAAAGGCACAGATCTTAGATGTAAAAACAGATCGAAGGTTTGATTTGCACGTAAGAAAGAAAAATTAGTAAACAAAAGCAATTAATAAACAAACTTTATTTTTCTTTCGTGGTGGACAGTAAGTCGATTTTGCATCTCAATCTGTTTTGTAATATGCACATTTAGGCTGTTATTCATTTTGAGGAGTTGATGGGGGTTGTTTGTCATGGTGGAGCCTTACCACAATGCATGTTATGTTGTCAGCACTCCCACGGGTGAAGGCTGCTTCCGTTAGCTTTCGGGCTGCTTCCTCTGCTTCGTCTTCTGTGAGCGCAAGCGATATTGCATCCTGCACAGCACACCTCTATATGTAAAGAGGAGAGAAGGAGAGAGAGAGAGAGTTGGAGAGAGAGAGAGACATGCCCCATTGGGTACGGTGTCCCACAAACCATCACTTGCCAGAACAAGTAATTCGAAATCTGCATCAATTTCCTCATCCTGGTAAAACACAAAACTTGCAGTTAAAAAAACTGGAATTTATCAACTAAACATCATTTCAGTGCAAGCTTAGCATGTCAGATGAACTATCACCTGAATCTCTGGGTCGGCCACAACAAATTGCTTCAACATCCGGTTTCCAAATGCACGCGACATAGCTAACACACCTCCTACCCTCCAAGTACCTACAGGTGAAACTCATTATGCTAAATATGGGCAATAGTCAAAACCAACTTTAACCCATAAAACTTTACACAACTGCAATTTAGTTGCATTGGTATTGGTTTGACATTGCAGCAGTGTGATGAACTCAACAGAGCTATCATCTCCAAATTATACTATGCAAACTGTATGATCCCCAGATTGATACCCAAAGTACATCAGAATCAACATAGTTGTATTCAAATCAATCTAAAAGAAGAAACTTCTATGATATTTTTTTAAACACTTGAAATCTATAAAGCACACTTCTTAGCTGCTCCATTACTAATGTTTTTGAATCACTTCCCCAACTTTTGGTTCTTCTGATCGACACTCTGTGGCGTAAGACTAGATCAGTACCTAAATTGTACAGACATCGTATGTGGATTCAACGAAATAATAGTCTAAAGAATTAAATATGCAGCTCGAAACTTTAACATCAATACATCTTGCCATTCAATCATACCTGCCCACATCACGACTCCCCCTGCATTCTCAATTCTCTGCCTCTCATCAGTTCTATTGGGTTTATGATCCTTTGAGAGTGCGATTGCTGTCAACAAAAAACAGCAGGCTCCTTAAGAAGTTCAATGACTACAGAGCTTCTAATAAGAAACATATGATATTGACATTGTGGAACAATGTTTGCATCACAGCTACCATAATACGAACAATAAATCGAAGGTATAGTGAGGGAAAATATTTTTGTCAAACAAATAAGTAAACCATGGGAGAAAAATGAGTTAAAACACTACAAATCCCAACTCCTGCTTTTTAGTTGCTGCATCAGTGGCAGAAAGTCTTAAATTTAACATTGCTGGAGATTACTATTGAGTAAAATCTACATAAAATAAAACCAGACAAAATTACTGTTACCTCTGCCTCCTTTTGATATAACAGTGCGTGAGTCTCCAACATTGGCAACATACAGATGATTTCCAATCAATACTGCAGTTGAAGCAGTAGAACCATCATCACGGTAAATATCTTTTTCAGAGTCCAAAAAATCTGAATCTGTCTGTTGATATGTTTTGCCTGAAAGATTATAGAATTTGAGAACCATGTAAAAAATGGAGCAGTTCTATGTAAAGGATTTAAACTAGAGTTCTGACAGCAGGAAATATGACAACTTTTGAGCCATTCATCATTCATCCACTACAGCTAACATCAAAAAGAAAAGTGGAGAACAAATTCTACAGCAGAATCCTACAATCACAATCCCAAAATATAACTAAGCGGCCCTCTAGAATACAAGTAAGAGAAGTATAACGCACTAATAGCTGATTTAGTATCAGTCAAGAATAATGGATGCTTCATGAGATTCTCAAAGAGATGCTCCTTCAAATACTCAGCCGCTCGTGATCCACCATGACCTACAAGGAAATGCTATTCTAGTTAAAAAAATAAACATGGTTTTTCGTTCATCACTAAATAAAATAATATTTGCAGAAGTATTTATATTGAACAATGAAGCATTTAGCCGAGTGCAAAGATTCAGAGCTCCCAAGAGTTATTTTTTGTGTTTATTTAATTTAAATTAATCATCCAGCAATGGTAGAATAGTTTGAATTTTGCCCATTCTCGAACGAAACTACAGTAGTTGCATAGAATGGACTGATATTTCGAAAAAATAAGCAAGCATAAAGTAAATTTCACTAAGATCTGTATACTTAAAACAAAATAATGGGTATCTAACAACAGTGTTTCAAAGCTTTGCATCAAATATTTAAATATTCATCCTGTTCTGGATTTCTTAAGAGCATCTAACCATCAAATATGCCAAAGAGGCAGACTCTCTGCCCATCTATTGTTGACATTTTAATGTCAAAACAATCCTCCATTGTTGCCCTCTTCCCTCTGAAGCTTGAATACCCACAGCTAAATTTTCCATCTTCACTGTAAATCAAACAAGAAGATGAAGATCGTATTCTGAAATCACACTCATTTGGCAGGTCCGGTAAGTGGTAGCAACAAAGAAAAACTCGAAAAAGTGTGTATTTGCCATGTTTCTGTTGAAATACACAGATCAATCTTATATGCTAATTACTATTTTTATCAGTGAATAACATTGCATTAGAAGAAATTAGTAAAATAAGGATTCTTTACTGGTGCTTATAGTTCTTGATAGTGACTTTCATTAAGGTTCATACATTTTCTCACTCAGTAATAAATTCTAATAATTTCAAAAAAGTCTTAACGTCTAATTGTTCAGCAAAGTCTGCTCCATTTTAAAAATGAAATCAGAAGTTGAATATGACTTGATGATGTTCAACTGGTCACTAGATGACAAATATCTACCTCCACAAACACTTGTGATCAAGAAATGCGAATGTCATTTGTAGATATTTTTTTTATATGAAACTAATTTTTTACTAGATCTTAGAAAGTACAAGAGAAGGGACAAGGGATTGTAAGAAATTCTCCAAAGAAATACAACAATATGAAAAGACCCTGATCACTATGTCCACACAGTTAGAAAATGATCACAGCTAGAAAATGATCACAGCAAATTAGTAGCTCCTAAAATGCACAAAATAATAGACCCGCTTTGTACTAAAGTAATTAAATGTTGTCCCACGAATCAAAAAATTTCGGCTAAATATTATGCTGTGATCATTTTCATTTTTAGCTAACCTTTATATATGAATAGGAGAAGACCTTCCAAACCTAACTATTTATATTTGGTAACAACTATAGAATATTTATAAAAATGCAGGCAAAGTTTTGTTAAGATAAGAAATAATGAGAAATTGATGAAGATGGAAGGCCTAAAATTTCGATTTTAAGAAAAGTTCCATTTGCAAATGAATTTCATTTCAAAACCATTAAAAACAAGCTTTTGATTAATGAAGCCAATATGAACCTTTTCAAACTTCCGCTGACACATCCACCATCTAGTTCTTTCTGTGTAAACATACCAACCATTGGTCCGCATTTTTCCATTGCTCCTGCATCCACCATCATCCTTAAACTTGTTCTGAATTCATGCCTAAACAAGTTTGTGAAGCAAAGTTCCGAGGAAAGATTTTTGTGGATATTGCTGAGTTGGACCGGCCTCTTCAAGAATATTCCTAGACGTCCCGCTTGAGTAATGACACTCCGTATGCCACTGCTGCATACCATCTAAATTAACCAATACAGTGTTCAATGCTAGGTCTTCGGAAAATAAGAGCTCAAAAAATCAACAAGAACAGAAAACGGCCACACAAATTCTATGTAAGCAAGAGAAATGAAATTAACTGAGAGAATATGCAATGAAATCAATAGATTCTGTGAAGAAATATCTTTTATGAAGCACAAAATATAATGTACAACGTAAGGATAATGCAACATAAAAGAAAACTTCGTTTTCTTATTCAGACAAGGATCAAGAAAATCAGAATGAGTATTACATTGTCCCAAGTTATTCTACAAAACTTATACCCTATCAATGCAAATAAATATTGTTCATCTTCACCACATTCACGTCTATTAAATCCACTGACTGAATTGAAAACCAATCCAGAACGCAAGCGAAAAACAAAAAGTGGTTAAGAGAACACCCAAAAATACACGCAAACGTAAAAACTTCTCAAAAGTTAATGTTAATTTCTTATCATTTCATTTTCCGTCAGAAAATGGAAGAAAGAAAAGGAAGCAAATTTGCGACTAGATCAACTTCAATAATCCAGCACAAAAGCATACACGACGAAGTACCAGTCTACCAGATTACCAACTAAAACAGATCAAATCTCGAACGAAATCAAGGCAGGAGCGTGAAAGCGATTCAACAACCTAAAGAAATCTGGAATTATTCAGCTCCAGATCAGATGAAGCTCAAGTTTTTGCCGTAGAAGGATCCAAAGCAGAGATTTTGACGATGGAAGCAGGTGCATATTCCTTCTCTCTCCAGAAGCTAATGGAATTTGGAAGGGCAGAGAGAGAGAGAGAAAAGGGGGGAGAGAGAGAGAGAGAGAGAGAGAGGAGATAGCGGCCTACCAAGCGGGGTGGCAGCGTGGCTCTCCTCTTGCACCCACTTTCGGGAATCGGGGATAGTCCTCTACATGTGAACCTTCGCTGTCAATTTCCAATCTTGTAATCATTGTCTGCCACGTGTGCATTCAGTTTGATTTGTTTCCCCTTTTAATTGATTATGTAATAGTCAAGACCATTATCTCCTATTTTGTGTCAATAGAGCTAGGGGTGTGCAAAACCGGTTTCGGTTCAATTTTGGAGAGAAACCGAACCGAACTGATCGGTTTCAGTTTCGGACTTACAAAACCGAAACCGGTTTTGCAGCATACCAAAACCGAACCTAAACCTAACCTAAACTTTCGGTTCGGTTTCGGTTCTGTTTCGGTTTTTCAACCTATTTTCCAAAAAATAAAGTATCCTGCAAAAAAACACAAAACAAAGCTGCTGATTTTAGCATAAATTGAGGAATTTCTTGGTTGGTTTCAGAATTAAAATGTATAATTGGAAGAGAACATGTATACTTGAGAGATCTAACAATGGATTCGGTGGCTGAAGCATCTCTAAGTGCTCTTAAGGCGATCTTCTGAGCTGTTTCCCGCTGTTGGAGAGCTTCCTATCAAATTGAACACACATGAACTTTTCTTAGACAAAACAAAACGCTTTTCAAATTTTAAAACAAAATTGATTCGAATCATTTTTCAAACAATGAGTTCAACAGTCAGTCACCTTCCCCAGCGAACAAAGGTTTCCTGGTAAACTCATGGAAAGACTGGCTGTTTGATCTGATACTGAATTATTTGTCTTTGAGATAGCTAAATTCTGGGCTTCTCCTTCTACTTTAGATGAAATTCTTGGTGGAGTGGAGTTCTTCTTTTTCTGTTCGATAATGGAGGTTTTCAAATCAGAAAAGAACAGAGATTTGTAAAGATGAAAGCACTAATGGAGTAATTTGCTGTGTAATTTAAAGCTCAGAGGAAAAATGTACCTACAGCTGACTTGAAAGAGCTCATCGAGATCTTCGTCTCTCCTTCGCCAACAGTTCTATTCCTTGTGAATTTTGAAGAAGACGAAGCAACGCAGGTTTTTCTCCACATAGATGGCGTTTCTCCTTTCGTCGGTGCTGCTGTGAGCTGTCGTCGTCTGCTGTCTGTCGTCGTCGCCTCGCCGTCGCCGGATCGCCTTCGTCTGCGACTGCGTGTGCGGTGTGTCGTCTCTGAAGGAGAGATTCTGAGATGAAGAGTGAAGAGTGAAGACCCGACGATTTAGGGCTTCTGGCTTCACTCTTCAATTTTGGTTTTTTTTTTTTGTTTTTCAGTTAAGGTCCGGTTCGGTTCGGTTTTGATCGGTTTTGGCCAATCCAAACTGAAAACCGAACCTAATTCACCGGTTCCTATAAAATGAAACCGATCCAAACCGAACCTATACTCAAAACCGGTGAAAACCGAACCTAATTCACCGGTTCCGGTTCGGTTCACCGGTTCCGGTTCGGTTTGCACACCCTTAAATAGAGCTCACCCGCTAAACGAAACGAGCTTAATGAGTCTAAGATATATAATTTTGAATTAGGATTTAGTCTTCAATACTTATCATGCACTCGTTGTTGTCGTCGTCGTCTTGTCTCGGCATCAATTTATCTTCGACGTAAATTAATTTATTCACGATATCGGGTGAAAGTGGACCTTTTCATTCGTAATGCATTCCTTCACATGCACTAAAAACAATGTCTAATACATGTTAGAAGTAAATCACATGTCATAATAGAAACAATAAAAAATACAGTAGAATTGCCTCGCTATCATATTGTAAAATATTAAAATTCACGTATCACTGAACTAGATAATGAGTTTGAAAACAATCATTTCTACTATCTACTTTATTTAATATATAGTCTCATCGTCACATGTTAACTAGATTACGTTAGCTTATCTTTATGTTTTGTTGCATTATTCCTTATCATATTTTTACTCTGATACTGTCTCGTCTTGTCTCGGCGTCAATTTATTGTAATACCCGGCTTTACGGGATATTAATATTTTAATATAAATGGTATTTTTGTAAATATGTCAAATCAAGCTCGTTTTGCAAAAAGAAAGCGTTATTACGATCCTGATAATTAATATGGATTTTAAGAAAATTATGGAAATTTTAGGAGTCGTAACATTAAATTACGAGAATTACGTTTCTCGTCATATAAAGAACGTTTTAGTAAAAATAGTAAACGAGGTCCGTTTTGCGAACGGACAGTTTTGTTAGGACCCAAATAATAAGTTGGAGTTATTGGCAAAATAAGGAAATTTGGAGAACCCAAATCGTTAGCGAATTAATGAAATAAAGGACGTAACAAATATAAAATAGAATGAAGGGCAAAATGTTAATTTGCCAAAATAATTTTATTAAATAACACAAACTCTCTTTCTCCCTCATTTCTTTCTCTCCTCGCGAAAACCAGAGAGCTTCTGGTTTTCGCTCCCGCGGTGATTCCTCACGCCGGCGACGGTTCGATCTCCGATCGATCTCCGTTCTTCACGTTTTCTCCGCCGATCAACGTTCTAGGTAAGATTCTACAACTTTCGGACGTTAGTTTTCAGTTTTAACGAAGTTATACGGTTAGGGTTTTCGTTAGGGTTTATGCTAAAAATGCGATTTAGAGTTTAAAATCAATAGGTTGTAGTAGTTTATGAAGGTATAGAACATATTGAGTATTATTGGACGAAGTTTGATTAATTTGTGAAAAATGTTAAAGTTGGGGAATTTTCGGGTTTTTGGGAAAAACTCGTTAATAGTGATTTGAGGTATCGAGCGTAGATTGTTCGATAAAACGCCTCGATTAGTTAAATTGGAATTTTAAGAAACTCCTTTAGTTAAAGATTTCATTAATTTGGACGTTAACGGTTCGAACGCATTTTAATGATAATTGTTGTGAATTGCCTTAGGTGAACCACGCTCGTGGACGGAGCTAGCATTCAACGGACGTCAGGTAAGTCTTTCGTGACTTGTTTGGCCGATTGGCCTACACCATAAGATTTTATGTTGTTCGAGGAAATTGGAGAATATAGTAAGTGTTGGGCAAATAGGTTGGGTAGTTAGTTTTAGTTAAGAGTAGTATGTTTAAGTTCATTGTTTGTTTATGCTTTAATTATATTTATAGCATTGCACATGTTCACGCATCATGTTTCTGAAAAGCACGAAAAAAGAATTTCTATGCATGTTTTCATGAAAAGAAAAAGGATAACGAAAATGTATAAATGCATGTAATCTGGTCAAGGAGGTGGCGGTGGTTCAGACATGGCTGCTTGGGGAGCATGGTTTCCCCCCGGTTAGATACGAGGGGCTATCCAATCGTGGGATGTGCCGCTCCTATCTAGCGAGAGTGAGGCCACGGTGACGTATCTGTATCTGTAATGAAATGAAATGAAATGAATAGCGAAAAGGTAGGAAACATGTTTTTACGAACCGCACGCATAACATTCACTTGCATTCACGTAGACTTACTGAGCCTTAAGCTCACGACTTATTTTTATGGTGTAGGTGACCTCTACACAGGTGAGAATGAGATCCCTTCACCCGAGGCATGAACAGTTGAAGAAAGATGGCCCGTGGAAGTGTGCTGGGCAGTCGGTGCGCATAATGACCCGTGGGGATGTAGGTATATGTTTTGGGGACACGATATGAATTGTATAGCTGAACATATTAGGATGATTGGGTCTGGTAGTTGATAGGTTTATGTTGGATGTTTTAAACGTTTTGGAAACCTGTTTTATAAACTGTTTTGGTAAATGTAAATAGGAGGGATTGTCGATTTTTAAACGTATCTACGCAGTTCGTTTTTATAAAAGTTTAATATGTGTTTAGGTTGTTTAGTTGGAGTTGATAAAATGTGAAGAAATGCATGAAATTGCTCTCTGGAAATCGGATTCCAGAGAGCAAATTAAGGTCGCTGCGCTCTGGAAAAATCCAGAGTGTGCAGCGATCGATCGGTTGCTGCAGCGATCGAGCGCTGACCAGCAATCGCTACCAGCGATCGATCGCTGCCAGCGATCGATCGCTGCCAGCGATCGATCGCTGCGCACTGATCGCTGACAGCGATTGGTCGCCTTTCTCCCTCTCTCGGCAGAAAGAAAATCCTGCCCTCCCTCCTTTTTGGCCGATTGTTTTAGTTTTTAATATATTTTAATTAATTGTTTTTTAAGATTTGTTTTAAGTGATTTTCTAAATGAACTTCAACGTTTTTAATTCCGATTCTGATTCCGGTTTAAACGGTTTTAATTCCGCACAAACGTCATTAAAGTTTATAAATTTAAGGATAAAAAAAATAAAATAAAAATAATACGGTAAAAATTAGGATACGGGTAAGGGTCGTTACATTCATCTTCAACGTAAATTAATTTATTCACGATATCGGGTGAAAGTGAACATTTTCATTCGTAATGCATTCCTTCACATGCACTAAAAACAATGTCTAATACATGTTAGAAGTAAATCACATGTCATAATAGAAACAATAAAAAATACAGTAGAATTCGCTATCATATCGTAAAATATTAAAATTCACGTATCACTGAACTAGATAATGAGTTTGAAAACAATCATTTCTACTATTTACTTTATTTAATATATAGTCTCATCGTCACATGTGAACTAGATTACGTTAGCTTATCTTTATGTTTTGTTGTATTATTCCTTATCATATTGTTACTGGCGCATATATATATATTACATATGAAATTGTATGAATTATACACAAAAGTAACCCTCAACTTAATTTGCAGAGATTCATCGCCTTATTGATATTTCTAATAGATATATTTAACATTACAAAAATTAGAATGCCTTAATTTATACGAATTATATATTATTTATTATTCTACTATTAACTTCTTAAATTGTATTAAAAGAGTAGCATTTAAATTATAAGAATTTTTTTAATTTAAAAATCAACTCCTCTTAATTTAATATAGGATCCATATTTTTTGCATACCAAAATATAATAAGAATATTATACAGATATGTTTTTTTTTAATTTTGCCTACATTTTCAAACTAACACATTTTTAAACATTGATTTGTTGCATCTGTTGGCTGTTGTGTGCCCTATAAAAAAATGTAATGAACATTTATTTGATAGCATAAATATATAGTTTTTTGATTTATGTGAATGCTTTATAAAATTCACGAAAATTCTTCAGTTATTTATGCAAACTTTATGCTAACATACATATTATATACATATAAATAATAATAGAGAGAATAATAATCAAAATAAGTTTACGACTTATATTTGAAATATAAAGTCTTAAAATAATATAAAATCATAAACATATTGTATTTTATTATCAATGTATAGTCATACTCCGACTATATATGTGGTGACATAAAATAAATATGTTTTATATAATATGAATGTTACAACTTAACCAAATAAAATTATATAATTTTGTTAAACAGAGAACAATAATTTCATCATAATGATGGTCATATATACTTTTCATTCATTATATTTAATAGACTTATATTTCATATTAATTTATGTTTTTATTTACTCAGTAAAGTTTGTTATGATCACATTACTCAAACCTTGAATTTTTCTTAAAAAAATTAAATAAGATTATACAACGGAATTCATCATCTAAGATATCATTGTTTGTCCGTTCAAAAATCAAATTAAGACACATATTCATAAATGTTATGAATTAATTATTTAATTAAGAACTAATTGTAGTTAAAGATAAAATTGTAGGTGTGAATTTAAACCTCTTTACAAAATTATTCTTAATCGTACGTAGAAAATAAATCGAACATACACACTTATCAAAGAAAGGTTGTGAATTTAAACCTCTTTACAAAATTCCATTCATTCACATTCATTAATAAAGTGTTAACAATTTTAAACTCCTTACGAAGTTCTACTAGTTCACACACAAAGACCAAGAATTTTAAACTTTGGTACGAAATCTTATATTCACACCTATTGATGAAAAATTAAGAATTTTGAACTTAATTTGTGATGACCCGAGAGGGGGTTGGGCGCAATCCCACATCGCTTGGAGGGAAGCTCGGAGCCAAGTATAAGCAAATCCTGGATCGTTACAAAGCGGATAATATCTTACTGAAAAAAATAGGTTCGTCACATAATTAATTCACAAAAAAAAAAAAAAAAATTAGACCATCCATTCAATATCTCACACATTTTTTTCGTTTACTCTGAACTTCATTTCTTATATTTTTTATGCTCTCTATTTAGCTTTTTTTTGGTTGCGCCTTTTAATTAATGTTGTGCACCATATTTTATACGACGTGGTTTTTAAAATGTTCTTTCACACATCAATCATTAATAATGACTTGCATGTATATCGCATGATGAGAGACACGTTTATTGCACTTTTGTGCATTAGTTTTTATCAATGAATGAACAACCATGTGTGTGTAGGGGTTGGGCAAAATCAGACAAGATCGTGGTTCAAATCAAAATTGATAATTCGGTCTTAGTTTGGTCTTAGTTCGGTCCAGTTCTTACCCTTATGGAAACGTTAAATTGTTTTAAATGTAAGGGAATCATAGGTCACAATTTGGTTCACGGTTTTAGTTTCAAAATTCGTAAAAATCAAACCAGCTGTCGTAGATCAAAAAATTCAACTCAAATTCGGTTCAAACCTAATCCAAAACTAGAAATTAACTCAATTCGGCCAAAAAGCACCCAAACCACACAAAATAGGTTTAAAATCAACATTAATATTAATTTTGAAAACGAACCAGAACCGAACCGTATCTCACGATTTGGATCTAGTTCGGTTTGGTTCACAACCATGAGAACTTGTTCTTATTCTTGAGTTAGCAAAGATAAAGGAATTTGCATGGCCCATAACAAAGACCATTCAATATGTGACAGCCCGAAACCGGAATCCGATCGGGATCCGAGAATTCAAGCCGTCACTCGGGACAGTTAACGGAAAACGGTGACTATATTTTTTTTTTTGAACCACAGAAATAACAGACTGAAGAAAAACAGGAAAACAGAAGTAAACTAGACTCGGGACATTCAGAATATCAGGCAAGGAGGAAAACAAAAACGGAAATGGGCGACTTAAAATAAGAAACGAAATTAAGCAGGGAAAACAGGAAGAACAAAAATAAATTGAGGCAAACAGAAGGAAATTGAAGCTGGGCGGAAGACGTAGGCGAAAAGCTGACGGAAGACTTAGTTTAAAACTAGAAGCAGTGATCGATTCAGATAAGACAAAAATGAACAGGGTTCAGCGGAAGAGGCTGGGTAAAACTGGGCGGAAGAGCTTGGGTGACGTCAGCCGGAAGATGTAGTTTTAAACTGAATCGGAGGAGAAATCAGTGGATGATGTCATCGGAAGAGGTAATGACAACAGACGAAGCTGGGTGAGATGATGACGTCAGCCGGAAGATGGATGACGTCGCCGGTGGATGTAGGCAAAAACTATAGATAAACTGGGCGGAAGATGTCGAATAAGACATAATAGATGACGTCAGCCGGATGATGGATGACGTCAACCGGAAGATACAGACAGAAACTGTGAATAAACTGGGCGGAAGGCTTAAGCTGGCGGTGGATTCAGATACGACAAAAGATGTACAGTGATCACCGGTGGATATAGTTTTAAAACAGCAGTGAACATGACCGGAAGATGCAGTTTAAAAGGGGCAGAATTTGGCAACTTTTGACAGAAAGACTTACGGGCAGGGAGCATCAAAACAGGAGGCATGAAAGTTATAGGCCTTCAATACTCGATTCTAAATAAGGTTATGGAACATACTTTGCAAATGACAGGTTCAAAGAAACAGACTGCATGGATATTTCCCAAAACTAGAAGTCACCCATGCACAAACAAATAAAAGCATCCCAGCAGTTTCAGAATAATTTCAATACATTTCAAGACATAAATACAACTGTCGAATACAGAGGTTTTAGACATCAAGACAGGTTCAATACATTACAGAGTTTCGACAGAGTTTTTCTAAAACCAAAACATCAGAATCTAATTAAAATTCACAGGCAGTATTTTCTCTTTCAAAAACTTAAACCTCAGAGCAGATATATGTCTGGCTGCAGCAACCACCCCATGAGCTCGATCCACCCTCTACATTAGATCATCATTTTGAGGAACAAGATCCTCGGTTTCGGGTTCAGTACCTACATCAGAGAGTTCATCTATGAGTCTAAAACTCAGTAAGACATAATCGGTATGCAGTGATGCAAAATGCTATGCATGCAGTTTTTTTTTTTCAGAATACAGTGACAGTATAGAGCATTTAGTTACAGTGGCAGTAGAATTAAGTGGGGCTTATAGGGGAACTGGCAAACAGTGGGGGAGGGGGAGGGTGCACTATCAGGCACATTCAGGGATACAGTACAGTAAACGGTAAACAGTAAACAGTTCTGAGGCCAGTCCCCGTCCCACACTTAACCTGGTACATTTCAGTCGGATTTTATCTTATTAGTTTCAAACCGTGTACAGAAATCAGTTTTGCATGGATTTTCAGTAAAACGTATATGCATGACATTCTCAGTTCCTGAACCTATAACAGCAGACATCAGAAATAACAGGGCATATTGTGAGATAGAAAACAGACAACTCAGAACGTGAACTGAACAGACAACACCGAACACAAACTGAACAGAAGCTATAACATTTCTACCCAAAACTACCTGACAGAACAGGAACCCTAGTACCTCTGTGATGTAGGGCCTTAAGGGTCAACCTACGGTTATGAACTTACCTGTTTGCTGCGGTGTCAGATGCTCGAATGTCCCTGGAATGCTCGGACCTGTAGTATGCATGTAAAGGAATTAAACAGTTGCAAATGTTAACTAATAAGTTGGTAGAATCTGTTCTAAACTCATTCAAACCTTTAGAAAACAAACCGGTGTGTTTTCATCCAAAGACAGTGAGTTTTTCTCTAAAAAAACCATAACCCTAAACTTCGGTAAAAACTCACATTAAACTTGTCCAAACTTGTTAACATGAGTAGATGCTTACCCTAGCGGAGAAACAGAAAGAAACTGAGGAGATCAAAGTAGCTTCGATGGTTGTTTTGTCGACTGGAAGAGGGAAATGTAGAGAGGAATACAGAGAAGGAAAAATGCATATGAGTTTTCACGTAGAAGGAAGGAGAATAGGTAGGTTTCTCCGCAAGTTATTGCCACTTGGCAATCATCCATTGGTTATCTCCCACCAACCTTAATTTCTCTCCAATTTGCCCTTCCATGCATTTTAAACTTAGTATTTTATTTAGTTAGTTTTTAGTTCGGTTCTCCCCCCCACTTAATGTTCCAAAATTTACAATAAAACAGTTATTGTATTTATGACGATTTAAATCCATACAATAATTCAACAGATTATTACATGGCCAAAATGCCGGGTGTTACATTCCACCCACCTTAACAGAAATTTTGTCCCCAAAATTTGCCTAAGCAAAGAGGTCTGGATATTGTGCTCTGACATCCTCTTGTCTTTCCCATGTGGCTTCCTCGACATTATGATTTCGCCATAAAACTTTCACCAATGGGACCACACGGTTGCGCAACACTTTGAGTGAGGTATCCAGTATCTGTATGGGCCTCTCTTCATATGTCAGTGTCGGCATGATATCGAAGTCCACGTGTTCCACGATTTGAGTTGGATCTCGTACGCACTTTCTCAGCATTGACACATGGAAAACATTGTGAACTCCATCCATTGACGCTGGTAGCTGTAGCCTGTAGGCCATGCTCCCAATTCTCTTCAAAATGGGAAAAGGCCCAACAAACCTTGGGCTGAGCTTTCATTTCTTGCCAAATCTCATCACGCCTTTGAAAGGTGACACCTTTAAGAACACCTCATCACCCTCAGCGAACTCTAAGTCTCTTCTTCTATGGTCCGCATAACTCTTTTGTCGACTCTGAGCAATCCTTATTCGTTGTTTGATGGCAGCTATCACCTCAGACATCTGCTGTAATATCTCAGGGCCGATAAGCTTGGTTTCTCTGACTTCGTTCCAACACAACGGGGATCTACACTTCCTGCCGTAAAGTGCTTCATACGGAGCCATGCCAATTGTAGCCTGGTAGCTATTGTTGTATGCAAACTCCACAAGTGGCAAATATCTACTCCATGGAGCATGAAATTCCAGCACGCACGATCTTAACATATCCTCCAATGTCTGAATCGTTCTCTCAGATTGTCCATCCGTCTGTGGATGAAATGCCGTGCTGAAATCCAATCTAGTGCCCAAGGAGCTCTGCAAACTTTTCCAAAACCTGGAAGTGAATCTAGGATCCCGGTCCGAAACGATTGACACCGGAATACCATGCAGCTTGACAATTTCACTAATATATAGTTCAGCATACTGATCCATAGAGAATGTCATCTTCACAGGTAGAAAATGGGCCGATTTCGTTAATCTGTCCACTATGACCCATATGCTATTATGGCCTTTAACTGTTCTTGGCAGGCCAACAACGAAGTCCATTGTAATGTTCTCCCACTTCCATTCCAGAATCGGAAGAGGTTGAAGCGTTCCACTTGGTCGTTGATGTTCAGCTTTGACCTGTTGACATATCATACAAGACTCCACATACTTGGCCACTTCATTCTTCATACTCGGCCACCAGAAGTGAAGTTTCAAGTCTTGATACATTTTTGTGCCTCTAGGATGCACAGAGAAAGAAGACGAATGGGCTTCCGATAAGATGTGCTTTCGTAGTTCTTCGTCTTTCGGAACATACCATCTGTTTTTTAACTTCAGAATTCCATCTCCCGAATAACTGAAATCGGAAGAAGCCATTGGTACTTTACTCACCATATCAGCCATCTCCTTTGAATTGGTCTTCTGGGCTTCCTTAATTCGGTCCAGGACGGTAGGCCGTAGTGTCAAGTCTGCTAGTATGGCCGATAGCCCAGAAACTATCTCCATATCGAACTTCTGTATCTCCGTCCTCAAAGGCATCGATACGGCCGACATAACTGGTTGCATAGTAGCTGGCATCCTGCTCAGTGCATCAGTTACCACATTAGCCTTACCAGGATGGTATTTAATTTCAACATCATAGTCTTTCACAAATTCCAACCACCGCCTCTGCCTCATATTCAACTCTTTCTGAGTAAAGAGGTACTTCAAACTCTTGTGGTCAGAAAACACCTCACATGATTGTCCATACAGGTGATGTCTCCATACCTTCAGCGCAAATACAACCGCCGCTAACTCAAGGTCGTGAGTAGGGTAGTTTTCTTCATGGCCCTTCAATTGTCTGGATGCGTATGCTACCACTTTCCCTTCTTGCATTAGTACACATCCCAAACCAATCTTTGACGCATCACAGTATACTCTGAATTTGCCGTCTTCAACTGGCAATACTAACAGAGGAGCAGTGGTTAATTTCTGCTTAAGCGTCTGAAAGCTCACCTCACATGCTTCAGACCACTTGAACTTGATTTCCTTCTTCGTTAAGCTGGTAATAGGCTTCGCTATCACAGAAAACTCCTTGATGAATTTCCTGTAATAACCAGCTAGTCCGATAAAGCTCCGCACCTCGCTTGCATTCCTCGGTCTTGGCCAGTCTCTTACCGCTTCAATCTTGGCCGGGTCCACAGACACTCCTTCAGCCGACACCACGTGGCCAAGGAAATTAATTCTGTTTAGCCAGAATTCATACTTTGATAACTTGGCATATAATTGATGCTGTTTTAGGACTGACAGTACAATAGTCAAGTGCTCCTCGTGTTCGGCTTCACTTCTAGAATACACTAGGATGTCGTCGATAAATACGATCACAAATTTATCCAGAAAGTCCTGGAATATTCTGTTCATCAAGTCCATAAATGCCGCAGGAGCATTGGTTAATCCAAACGACATTACCAAGAATTCATAGTGTCCATATCGAGTCCTGAAGGCAGTCTTTGGAATATCTTCAGCTCTGACCTTCAACTGGTAATAGCCGGAGCGTAAGTCAATCTTAGAAAATACCCGAGCCCCTTGTAGCTGATCAAACAAATCGTCGATTCTTGGCAACGGGTACTTATTCTTGATAGTCAACTTGTTCAGCTCACAGTAGTCAATACACATCCGTAGGGACCCATCCTTCTTCTTAACAAATAAGAGGGGAGCACCCCACGGAGAGAAACTAGGGCGCACAAAACCCTTGTCCACTAACTCTTTCAGCTGAGCCTTCAATTCCTTCAGTTCAATTGGTGCCATACGGTACGGATTCTTCGATACTGGTTCCGCACCAGGATATACATCAATTTCAAACTCGATTTCACGATCAGGTGGCAATCCCGGTAAGTCATCTAAGAAAACCTCTGAGAAGTCCCGGACTACCGGAATGTTTTGAAGTTCCACCTCATTTTGCCTTTGAACATCCACAACGTGGGCAAGAAATCCGATGCAACTTGACTTCATCAGCCGTTGAGCTTTCAAGGTAGATATAACAGGTATACCACGTTTCTGTGGTATCGCCTGGTAGAACTCTACCTCGTTCGGGCGTTTAAATAGCACACTCCCGGACCTGCAGTTGATGGTGGCATGATGTCTAAATAGCCAGTCCATCCCCAGAATAACCTCGTATCCTTTCATATCGATGACGATAAGATTGGCATACAACTTCCGGTCTCCAATTGACACGATATCACCCTGCACCACCTGCTCAGAGTGCATGAACCCTCCAGATGGCAGCATAATGGTGAAGGGTTGATCCGACGGAAATACTCTTAACCTCTCCTTCGCTACGAAGTCCTCGGCCACAAAAGAATGTGTGGCCCCCGTATCTAACAGGGTGTATGCAGTTGCATCACGTATAGAGATCATACCAGTAATTGCCGTATGCTGAGCTGCATCATTGTCATCTTCCATCATTGCAAACACTCTCAGCACGGCTTGACCTGTTCTGGTGTCGAGCATCGGACAGTCTCGAACTTGATGGCCTACTTTGCCACATCGGAAACAAGCTCCAGTAATAAGCCTGCATTCGCCCTGGTGGCTTCTCTGGCACCGTGGACATGTAGTGAGCTGAGGAGCTCCCATCGGTCTCTTTCCCTTATCTTGGTAAGTGGGGGTCTCATTGGGCCTTTTAGTGCCCCTGTTCTGTTGCTGTTGTTGAGGTTGAAAATTTTGGATCCTTTTCTGTTGCTGTTGGGGAGGATTCCTAATAATTCCTCTTGATGGTTCTCTCTGTCTCTGGGACTTTATTTCTAAGGCCTCCAGCTGATAAGCCTTGGCCACCACCTTCACATATGGTGCCTCATCAAAACCTCCAGTTGTGATTCCTCGCAGAAGGTCCATCTTTAAACCTTGAATAAACTGGTGCACCTTGTTCTCATCAGTGGCCACCATGTGTGTTGCATATCAGGATAATGACTCAAATTTCTGAACATACTCGGCCACCGACCCATATTGTCGCAGCCAAGAGAATTCAAGCAATTTCTCCTTCCTCACTCCACGGTCAAAGTACTTTTCGTAAAAGATTTTTGTGAATCATTCCCAGCTTAATGCCACTGTAGTCGACTGCACTGTGTCCCACCAGAATCCATCACTTTCAGTGAGATAAAACGTGGCGCAAATAACCTTCTTGCTGTCTTCTACTTCTGCATACCCGAACATCTTCTCCATTGTTCGAATCCAGGTTTCAGCACGGGTCGGGTCTGTGGACAGTCCATCAAATGAAGGTGGCTGGAGTTGCCGGAATCTATCTCCACTGTTGTCACGTGAAGAATTTCTGTAACGACCCCTGTTCCCAGCAAGATATTGTCCGCTCTGGGGATTGGGCCGCAGCCCAATATCCTCCCCTCACGGCTTTGTTTGGCGAGAGCACTTCCCAGAAGGTCATCCAACCTGGAATTACTCTCGCCGAAGCCCTCTTAACTTCGGAGTTCTTATGGGATCCGTCGTCAATTGAGCTCCAAAACGCGTCTTGCTATGTTGGGAGGGATCTCTTTACATATGTTTCAGTTCCATGTACTTCTCCAAGCGATGTGGGTTCGTAACGGCCCCTCCTTCAACGGAGAAACCCTCCGGCCCAGGTCAGCCCCAGGATCCGCGGAGCTTTACCCACCTCCGGCCCAGGTCAGCCCCAGGATCCGCGGAGAATGGGTGGTCCCTTAACAGTGCGTTGAAAGACGGGTCGTCACAATCACCCCCCCTCGGGGGCCCAACGTCCTCGTTGGCCACATTTCCGGTTGGGTACAGGCTCTGATACCATTTGTAACGACCCCTGTTCCCAGCAAGATATTGTCCGCTTTGGGGATTGGGCCGCAGCCCAATATCCTCCCCTCATGGCTTTGTTTTGCAAGAGCACTTCCCGGAAGGTCACCCAACCTGGAATTACTTTCGCCGAAGCCCTCTTAACTTCGGAGTTCTTATGGGATCCGTCGTCAATTGAGCTCCAAAACGCGTCTTGCTATGTTGGGAGGAATCTCTTTACATATGTTTCATTTCCATGTACTTCCCCAAGCGATGTGGGTTCGTAACGGCCCCTCCTTCAACGGAGAAACCCTCCGGCCTAGGTCAGCCCCAGGATCCGCGGAGAATGGGTGGTCCCTTAACAGTGCGTTGAAAGACGGGTCGTCACACAATGTGTGTATCGCGTGCTCTATTCTTCATTTTCTCATTCACGAGTCGGTCCTACCAACTCTTCAATTTGTGTTCCTTTCATATAATTAACTTTATGGACCACCCTACCTGAAAGACCAAACTTCATAATCTTAGAATTTTCAGACAGCTTCGATAACCAGGAAAAATATTTTGACCGGTTTTGTTAGTGGAGATTCAGAAAGAACATTACAAGCGTCTAAAAGCAGAAGTTGAAGCTTTAAGGCTGCAACTTTCCTATTCGACCCAACTCCAGTAGGGACACCGGACAATGATTCATTTTGTTAATTCGCATTCCTATTCGTGTTTATTTCGAGCTAATTTCTATCGATCGAAATCATCGATCCACTCAAAAAGAAAACGGATTAAAAATTAAATCGTGGACCCATTTCTTTCTTCAGTCATATAATGTCAGCTTTCTTTGTTTACTCATTAATGGTAAAGCAAGTTTTTTTTGGTCTACTTTACCCATTGTCTAGAGAGGTTAAACGCGGGCTGGGGGCTGAGCCGAGCTCGACCATCCCGGCTCGCGAGCCCGTCGATGACCAGGCTCAACGTGCCTGCTCGCGAGCTGGCTTGTCATGCCCAGCTCGGGGCCCTGAGCCCTCTCCGACGCCGGACAATCGATAGTCTCCGACTCTCTGATGGCTCAGTCAAGCCAAACTCCGATGCCCAGGTCGGGGCCCTCTCCGGCAACCAGCTCAGGGCCCTCTCCGATGTCTCGACAGCGGACATGGACAGGCCCGTCTTTGTCTTCCATCAACATCTACCGACGACGAGGAGTACGACCATCTTCAGATCTTCGGCTTCAGAGTTTTGCGTCTACCCTTCAGTTCGGTCGGCTTCAGAGTTCTACGTCTGTGATTTCGTTTCACAGAGGTATAGCCGATCGATCGCCCATGAGCGCCGATCGATCGGCAATGCTTTTGCTATCAACTAAAATTGTGCACTTGTAGTGGTAGAGCCGATTGATCGCCCACATTCGGCGATCGATCGGCACTGCCTCTGCCATCCATCATGAGGAGCAAGCAAGAGCCGATCGATCGCAGAAGGAACGACGATCGATCGGCAATGTTTCTGCCATAAACATCAACAAAAATACTTTTACAAACAAAGTTGATCGATCGCCCAATGAGAGGCGATTGATCGTCTCTGTTTCTGTTATTTACTCAAAACAAAAAACAAACAGAGGGATGGGCGAATGACGATTACTCGCCTCATACAAGCGTTCAACAGTCAATAGACCGTTGCTGAGAAGCCTGAGATTCTCAGCAATGCAACGGTAACAAGACCGTTGCTCTTAGAGCTTCTGAGCAATCTCAGGCTGAGTTGCTGAGATTCTCAGCAACGGTCTTGTGACCGTTGCTCTCATCAGAGCTGACAGAGCAAGAAAGACTTTCGGCCTCTCTCTCCCCCTTCACTCCATTTTTTCTATAAATTCTTCCTCCTCCCTTCATTTTTTTTTCACCCCAATATCTGTCATATCAATTCATTTACTCCTTAGATTGCTCTCAATCAATTTGTACACTCCTCTCAATCCATTCGGTGCTCTAATTCATTCTTGAATTTGCTTCAACAAGGTAAAATTTAGTTTATTTTTTTACATATATTTACATAATTTTTAATTATATTTAATAGTTATACTAACAAAATTTTTTTACATTAATTTTTTTTCGTAGGTTTCGTATACGTGAGTTGATCAATTCACACCACATACAAGCTGTTGTTGGACATTGATTTTGTAGTATCATTTTCTTATTTGAAATTTATTTTTAATTATGGATCCACGTGATTATAATATTGATGATGATATTGAAGAAATTAAGGAAATAAATCCTGTATTTTCAATAGGGCAATCATCTGCACAAGTATCCACATCCACTTCATCACCTCAAAAAAAAAAAAGAAACAAAACATCTGAGATATGGAAACATTTTGTAATGAAAGATATTAAAATTGGTGGAAAAGTAGAATCTAGGGCTCAATGTAAAGATTGTATTAAAAATTATACATATGTTTCCGGTAGTTCAACTACCTCACTAAATAGACATTATCAAAAGTGATGTGATACCACATCAGAAACAGAGAGTTGTCTGGGTTAGTATATGTATTGGGTCCAAACCTCCACTCTTAAGTGCACTTTTGGGAGGAGAAAGAGACCTGATATCATATCATTTGGTATCAAAGCCTCACTTCTGTGGGCCGATTTGGCAGCACATCAGGCAGACTGCCGATTGAGGCAGCCATCCTATGGGGTGTCCCGGTCAGATCGCCGACTGAGGCAGTCGCCCTTAAAGGGTGAAGGGATGATGTGATACCACATCAGAAACAGAGAGTTGCCTGGGCTAGTATATATATTGGGTCCAAACCTCCACTCTTAAGTGCACTTTTGGGAGGAGTAATGGACCTGATATCTTATCAAAAAGTGTCATTTAAACGAGCAAGTTAGAGATCCTACACAAAGATTATTAAATGTTAGTGGTAGTAACACTTTTTTGTATTCACAAAATAAAATGAGAAAAGAAATAGCAAAACTTGTAACACAATGTGAGTTGCCTCTAGCATTTATGGATGGTGTTGAATTTGAAAATTTTATAAAAGAATATGCTACTCCTAATTTTAAACACGTTCCCAGAAGTACAACTAGAATTGATATTATTAAAATGTTTAATAATATGAAAAATGAACTAATTTCATTTTTGTCAAATGCCCATTCAATGTCTATTTGTATCACGTCTGATTTATGGAGCGCACGTAAATCTATAGGCTATGTAGTTGTAACTTCTCATTTTATTGATGACTCTTGGCAATTAAATAAAAGAACTTTAGAATTTCGTAATTATGAATATCCTCATACTGGTATTACAATTTATAGATATATTGTTATGATATTGCAAGAATATTCCATTCGAGATAGAATGTGACAGCCTGAGACCGAACCCTATCGGGGTCCGAATTCAGGCCGCCACTCCGGGACAGTTAACGGTAGGGCTGGGCACGGTCCGGTCCGGGCCGGTTCTGGGCTGGAACCGGACTGGACTGTTGGTTTCGGGAAATAAATTCTCGGATTCGGAACCGGTCCCTGGTAGAACCGGTACCGAACCGGAACCGGTTCCCTCCCATGCATTTTAATTTTTTTTAATTTAAAAAAAAAAAAATCCTAACAACTCGCAGGTACGAAGATAACCCACCAGGATCGCATTGCTGAAAAAATTTCTCAAAATCGGCAAAAAGAAAAGGAACCAGAAAATTTGTCACTCAGATAACAAAGATGAAGTAATGCACCGAATACAAAATCCTAGCGCGGTAGAAAGAGATGAAATGAGGAGTACCAGTGGTAAGAGCTCTGAATCAAGCCAGAACATCTGCCTTTGAAGTCACAGAAGACCTTCTCCACAGTTCGAGGAATAGGGTGGGGAATTCCTTCCATAGTCTCTCAAAACAACACAGCTACTCATCCGCGGTTCCAATTTCAGCAGCCGATCAATCAAATTCCAGCCAAGTGGAAAAGAATACTACAATTAAGCAAAAATTGAAAAATACGCAGCAGAAGGAGAAAAAAACGGAAGGAGAGGGGGAGCCTAGGGCAGGTTCATCTTCCGGTGGAATAACTCGCTAGGTCGGCGTCGGCGTCGGGGACGGGTCGTCAGTGCTGAGGAGTGAACTGAGGGTCGAGGGGGGGCTCGCTCACTCGCTGGAAGCCTGAAACTAGGGCTGTTCGCTGTTTTAGTTTTTATTTTATATTTTTTTTAAGTTTTGCGACCCATGGGTCGGATAATCCACCGGGCCGACCCATGGGTCGGTTCTCCCATGGGATTTCCCGGTCCCGGTATGGGGAACCGGGAACCGGACTGCGGTTCCCAGTTTCCTAATCCGTGGAACCGGGACCGGTTCCACGGTAGGCAGAACCGGCCTGGACCGGCGGTCCGGTCTGGTTTTACGGTTCCGGGCCAGTTCTGCCCACCCCTAGTTAACGGAAAACTTGGACTATATTTTTTTTTTGAACATTTATGAACGGACTGAACATTTACAAAAAACTCTAAGACTTCACAGAGAGAGTTCTCTGGAGTGGAAAGTAAAACAAGAAAACAGTAAACAGATTTAAAACCGGAAGACAAAACGGATAACAGGGAAACACAGAGAGAGGGAACTCTCTGGGGTTTAAATGAGCTGGACCACAATTGCGATCAGAAGACTTACCAAAACAGGAAGCAAGGCGGGAGGCTTAGCTGAATGACGTCAGGTGGAGGATGTAATTGCAAAGGCAGAAACAGGGATGACGTCAGGCGGAAGAAATAGGCTGGAGACTGGCGGAAGACTTAGTTAAAAAGGGGAGCGGTGAATTCAGATAAGACAAAACATGAACAGTGACCAGCGGTGGACATTGAAGATAACTGGCGATGGATGTGAATTTAAACTGGGCGGAAGACGTCGAATAAGACAAAATAGATGACGTCATCGGAAGACATGGTTTTAAAGGCAGCGGTGGACTTAGATTTTACACTGGGCGGAAGACGTCGGATAAGACAAAATAGATGACGTCACCGGAAGACATGGTTTTAAAGGCGGCGGTGGACTTAGATTTTACACTGGGCGGAAGACGTCGGATAAGACAAAATAGATGACGTCACCGGAAGACATGATTTTTGAAGGCAGCGGTGGACATAATTTCTAAAGGCAGCGAAACAAGTGGGCAGCGGTAGACTTAGATTTTACACTTAGCAGTGGATATGATTTTTTAATCGGGCAGCGGGCAGCGGGCAGTGGTGGAAAGGGATACATAAGGAAAACATTACTTGATGGTGGATGTAACCGAATGACATAGTTTTAAAGGCAGAAAGCATAACACAGAAGACATAACAAGGAACAGAAATACATTATCCACCGGTAGATGTGAACTACAGGTAAGAGTGAAAAGTCCACCGGCGGATATAAATGAATCGGAAGACATAGTAGATTTAAGGGCAAAGTATGACAACTTTTAACAGGAAGACATTCAGACAGAAACCTCAAAACAGAAGGCATAAAGATTTCAAACCTTCAGATTCCGATTTCAAAACAAAGTTTGAAATCATGCCCTGCAGGTGACAGGAGTTCAAGAGATCAAACTGCATGGATAGCTCAAAAACTCAAGACCATCCATGCACAACCCTAGAAGACAGATTTCCAAAACAGTTCCAGAATACTTCAGGATATAATTCGACTGTCAAATACAGCACAAACAGAAGGCATAACAGAAACTTAAGAATGATCACACTGCATAGATAGCTCACAAACCAGAGACCATCCATGCATAGACCAACATAAAATATTCCAAACCATTTCAGAATACTTTAGAATACGAACTCAACTGTCAAATACAGAGGAATTAAATACATCAACCACAGAATATTTAGAAATGTAACTATTAACAGAGATTTTATACACCAAAACAGATTTCACACCTTGTATTCAAATCTGAGGATCAGTACAGAACCTAACATACATTTACAGAATTTTCCAAGCAGAAGTTTTCTACAGAGTTCTTAAAACCAAAAACTAGAATTTCCGAAAAACTTTACAGACATAGTCTATACTTTAAGAACTTAAACCTCTGAATAGAAGCATGTCTGGCTGCAGCAACCACCCCAAGAGCTCGAGCCATCAACCACCTATTCATCAGATTGAGGCACAAAATCCTCATTTTCAGGTTCATTACCTACATCAGAGAGTTCACCTATGAGTCTAAAACTCAGTAAGAACACAATAGATATGCAGTGATGCAGAATGCTATGCATGCGGTTTTCAGAATACAGTGACAGTACAGACATTACGTTTCAGTGGCAGAGGGGTATAAGTGGGGCTTATAGGGGAACTGGCGAATAGTGGGTGCACTATCAGGCACAAACAGTTATACAGTACAGTACAGAAACAGATCTGGGGGCCAGTCCCCATCCCACACTTAACCAATACATTTCAGTCTGATTTTATCTTGTTTTGTTTCAAACAGTGTACAGAAATCGGTTTTGCATAAACTTTTGGTGAAAACGTGTATGCATGAACATTTTCAGTGCCTGAACTTATAGTAGCAGACGACAGAAATAACAGAACATACTGTGAAGCAGAACACAGACAACTCAGAACACAAACTGAACATAAACTATAACATTCTACCCGAAACAACCCGACAGAACTGAAACACCTAGTACCTCCGCGATGTAGGGCCTTAAGGGCCAACCTACGGTTATGAACTTACCTGTTTTTCCGCAGTGCAGTAAGCTGAAATGTCTCGGAATGGACAGATCTGTAACATGCATAAATAAGAATTAAACAGGCTGTAAAATGCTTACTAATTACTTGGAAGAACATACAGCTAACTCCATTCAGACTTGTAGGAAACAACAAGTGTGTTTCCATACAAAAACCGAGAGGTATTTCTCCCAAGTATCGTAACCTAAAACTTCAGCAAACTCATACTTTTTACTTGTCCAAATTTAATAGCATGAGTAGATGCTTACCTTTGCTGGAGAAAACAGAAGGAAAGATGGGAAACAAAGTGTTGGTACTTTGTTGCAAATCGCCAGGAAGAGAAAATGTGACGGCCCGAAGACCGAATCCGGTCGGGGTCCGAGAGTCAAGCCGTCACTCCGGGACATTTGCAGAAAATGGGGGCTATTTTTTTTTGAAGAAAACAGAACAGCGTTACTGGAACAAAAGGACGGAAAACGTTTACCAAATGCATTGGACAACTTATGAGAACCGACTGAGCTCTTAGAACTTCACAAAAAACAGAAATAAAATGACAGAAGACGTGTACTATCCATGCAAAACCTTAAACATAAAATTTTACAGAGAGGGAGGGACTACGGTGAGTAACAAAATTTCAAAATCACAGAGAAAGAGAAACGGGAACTAATTCAGAGCTGAGATTACAAGAATGGGTGACTAAAATGAAGAAACGGAATTACGCAGGAAAAACAGAAAGAACAGAAATAAACTGAGGCAAACAGAAGAAATTTAAAGCTGGGCGGTAGGCGTAGGCAGCGAGAATCAGTTAAAATCAAAGGCGGAATAAATGACGGAAGAAGAAAAAACGGGGAATACAGGCCGAAGACTGGCGGAAGACTTGAGTGACGTCAGCCGGAAGACATATTTACACTGGCGGAAGAATTGAGTGACGTCAGCCGGAAGAAGCAGGCAACAGATGCAATTGGATGAGGTGATGACGTCAGTCGGAAGACATATTTACACTGGCGGAAAACTTGGGTGACGTCAGCCGGAAGACATAAATTTTGAAGGCAGCGGTGGACTTGAATTAAACTGAGCGGTGGACGTCGAATAAGACAAAACAGATGATGTCACCGGAAGACTTAAATTATGAAGGCAGCGGTGGACTTGAATTAAACTGAGCGGTGGACGTCGAATAAGACAAAACAAATGACGTCACCAGAAGAGTTAAATTTTGAAGGCAGCGGTGGACTTGAATTAAACTGAGCGATGGACGTTGAATAAGACAAAACAAATGACGTCACCGGAAGACTTAAATTTTGAAGGCAGCGGTGGACTTAGGCAGAAATGAACAGTGACAACCGGTGGATATAAAATATAAGGCAACGGTGGAAATTCCACCGGTGGATGTAAACAAATCGGAAGACATAGATTTAAGGGCAAAATATGACAACTTTTTAGCAGGAAAATATGCAACAGAAACCTCAAAACAGAAAGCATAGAGGTATCAAACCTTCAGATTTCGATTTCAAAACAAAGTTTTGAAATCATATTCTACAGGTGACAAGAATTCAAGAGAACAAACTGCATGGATGGCTCAAAAACTCAAGACCATCCATGCACAATGTGATGACCCGAATGTGAACGTATGTGTACGACTGCGGGGCAAACCTCTGGTTGTGGGGCAAACCTCGGGACCTAAAGCCGAGTGTAGGCGAATCCCGGACTCGAGTATAGGCGAATCCCTGTCGTAAAGAGGGGATTGTCACAATCCTACATCGCTTGGGGAAGTACATGGAAATGAAACATATGTAAGAGATCCCTCCCAAGATAGCAAGACGCGTTTTGGAGCACGATTGACAACGGATCCCATAAGAACTCCGAAGTTAAAAGTGCTTCGGCAAGAGCAATTTCAGGTTGGGTGACCTTCCGGGAAGTTCTCGCCAAACAAAGCCGTGAGGGGAGGATATTGGGCTGCGGCCCAATCCCCAGAGCGCACAATATCTTGCTGGGAAACAAGGTCGTTACACACAACCCTAGAAGACAGATTTCCAAACAGTTCCAGAATACTTCAGAATACAAACTCAACTGTCAAATACAGAGGAATTAAATGTATCACCCATAGAATATTTAGAAATGTAACTATCAACAGAGGTTTTAAATACCAAAACAGATTTCACACATTGTATTAAAATCTGAGGATCAGTAAAGAACCTAACATACATTTGCAGAATGTTTCCAAGACAGAAGTTTTCTACAGAGTTCTTAGAACAAATCACAGAACCCTAACAGAGTTTTAAAACAAACACACCAGAAGTTCCAGAAGGGTTTACAGGTATGAACTTTATTTTAAAGACTTAGACTTAAACCTCGGGACAGAAAAATTGAGTCCGACTGCAGCAACCACCCCGAGAGCTCGAGCCACCAACCATCTATTCCTCAGATTGAGGCACAAGGTCCTCATTTTCAGGTTCATTACCTACATCAGAGAGTTCACCTATGAGTCTAAAACTCAGTAAGAACATAATAAAATGCAGTGATGCATATGCAATGCATGAACTTTCAGAAATTCAGTGACAGAACAGAACATTACATTACAGTGGCTGAAGAATTAAGTAGGGCTTATAGGGGAACTGGCAAATAGTGGGGGAGGGGGAGGGTGCACTATCAGGCACATACAGGGATACAGTACAGTAAACGGTAAACAGTAAACAGTTCTGGGGCCAGTCCCCGTCCCGCACTTAACCTGGTACATTTCAGTCGGATTTTTATCTTATTAGTTTCAAACAGTGTACAGAAATCGATTTTGCATGAACTTTCAGTAAAACGTGTATGCATGACATTCTCAGTGCCTGAACCTATAACAGCAGACGTCAGAAATAACAGGACATACTGTGAAGCAGAACACAGACAACTTAGAACATGAACTGAACACAAACTATAACATTTCTACCCAAAACTACCCGACAGAACAGAAAACCTAGTACCTCCGTGATGTAGGGCCTTAAGGGCCAGCCTACGGTTATGAACTTACCTGTTTTTCCGCTGTGCAGTAAGCTGAAATGTCTCGGAATGGACAGATCTGTAACATGCACAAAGAGGAATCAGACAAGCTGCAAATGCTAACTAATAAGTTAGTAGAATCAGCAGCAACCCGTTTCAAATCTTTAGAAAACACACCAACGTGTTTTCATCCAAAGACAGTGAGTTTTCTCCAAATACAATAACCCTAAACTTCGGTAAAAACTAACATTAAACTTGTCCAAACTCGTTAGCATTAAGTGGAGAAACAGAAAGGAACGGGGGAGATCGAAGTAACTTCGATGGCTGTTTGTCGACTGGAAGAGAGAATGCAGAGAAGAGAAAGAGAGAGAGCAGAGGAGTGAAGTGAAGAGGGTTTCACGTAGGAGGAAGAACTTAGCTTCTTCAGCAAGCTGTCACGTGTCACTCAACCATTGGTTTCCTCCCACCAACCTTAAATTCTTCCCCATTTACCCTGCCATTTGTTTTTAACCTATTTAGTTTCCACAAATTGATTTTATGAATCACACATATTCGATTGGAAACGTTAGCAATTATTAAAAAAACACACATTGCATAAATATTCCCATAAATCTCGTTGAATAATTTAAGGAATATATACATGGCAAAATGCCGGGTGTTACAAAAAACAGAGAAAGAACTGGAAAGAAGCCGATGAGAAGTGAGAGTTTCACGTAGGAGGAAGAACTTAGCTTCTTCAACAAGCTACCACGTGTCACACAACCATTGGTTTCCCCCCACCAACCTTAATTTCTCTCCAATTTGCCCTTCCATGCATTTTAAACCTAGTGTTTTGTTTAGTTTCACATTAGTTTGTTTTCCAACAAAACACATCTTGTATTAATATTAAATCAATCCCGCAAAATGATTCGGGAAATAATTACAGACAAAAAGGCCGGGTGCTACATAGAATATTTAGCATAATACTTGATAATGCTAGTTGCCAACGATGCTGCTATTTTTCATTTTAAAAATTATTTTCAATTAGATACTATTCATGGTTCTCTTTTCCATATGAGATGGGCTTGTCATATTTTAAATTTTGTTGTTAAAGATGGTATGATATATATTTCACCTCATATTGAATTAATTATATCCACAATTTCTTATATAATTGGATCTAATTTGAGCCAACAAGAATATAGAGATTTTTGTAAAGCTGCCCAACTTAAACCACGAAAATTAAAAACCGATGTAGATAATATGTGAAATTCTATTTATTTAATGTTGAAAAATGCTAGGCCATATTGGCAAGTTATTTGTGCTTTTATTAGTGAGAAAACTCAAAGTATTAATCTTGATAAATCTAGTTGCGACATAGCTAATATATTTCTTGATTTTTTAAAACCATTTTATGATGCTACAAATGAATGTTCGGAAATTTATTATCCCACTTCTCATCTTGTTCTCCCAATTTTTATAAACTTAACGGGTAATTTTGCACAATATCGACATATAAATGAATTTAGATATATACTTAATAAAATGGAAACAAAATTTAAAAAATATTGCCTTGACAATCCTCCTATTTTTTGTTATGCATGTATAATGGATCTTAGATATAAGTTAAGAGGAGTATGTCTCATTGTTAATAAAATTTCTAATAATCTATAAACTCATTTATTTTCTATGGATCAAATAACACATAGAATTACTAGTTTATATTCTTCTTATGAATCTAAATATTCGAATGTTAGTCATGTTTCTTCACATACTAGTTCAAGTAGTGGTGGTGAAAATATTGTATGTTCATAATTTGGTATTCATGATATTTGGAATCAATTAGATACGAATGCTTACTCTAGTTCTATGCGAAATGAACTAGAAATTTATTTTGACACTCGATATCAATTTTCTCGAGAAATTTTTTTTGATATTTTAAATTGGTGGAAAATGTTTTCCACCATATATCCTATTATGTCTATAATGGCACGTGATCTACTAACACTTCTGGTCTCTACCGTAGCATCGGAGTCTGCTTTTAGTGCAGGTGGACGTGTGTACGATGAACGCCGAGGATGACTTGCACCCGATTTCGTGGAGGCACTCATTTGCATGAAGGATTGGAATGATGTCGTTACGAGAAACCAACAACGAGAGGACAAAATACTCGAAGACTTTAAAAATTTGGACGTTCAAGAAGATTAGCATTTTGTAATTTTTTTTTACATTTTGCACATGATTGACGATTAAATGGGTGCCAACACAGTTGGAATGTGTTTAATTTGTAGTGATACAAATGTCAAAATTTATAATGAAGATTATATTTTTTATATATTTGTTTTTTTTATTAATAAATGTCGCTCAAATTGATTGAAAGAGCGATAGCCGATCATTCGCCCACGTGAGGCGATTGATCGACTGTCGCTAAGAATTAACACAGAGCGACAGCCGAATAGCCGATTAATCGCCCAAGTGGGGCGATTGATCGGCTGTCGGTATTAAATTTGACTTTAGCCTTTAGGTCAGCAAGACAGCAACCTCCCCCGATCAGTCGCCTCTTCAACTGAAAGCTACCAACGATGAAGCTCAACGCCAAAAACTGCCAAAACTCCCTTCGCAGATGCCTCCCGTCAATCGCACCACAATTTCGACCTTCAAATCCTCCGTCGAAGCTCAGTAAATCTCAGCCATCCGACCAGGTTCTATTTCTTCCGTAATTTGATAATTTAATTGAATATTATTCGAAAGTTACACTGAAATGAAATTTTTTTGCTTACTTTGTCAAATTTAGGTTGATTTTGATTGCTGAAGTTGGTTTGGGATACAAAAACAATTATGAACAAAGTTTTATAACTGTGCACACCACTTGTTCGATGAAATGTCTATGAGAATTCTAAGTTTTAAAAATTAATAATTTTCATAATATTTTGCAAGTTGGAACTTCTTGTACACAAATATCGTGTTTATTTTGGTGTTTAGTATCTTGTGGTCTTGTGTAACTTACAGGTTAAAAAAATGCCACCAAAACGTTTCAAAGGTTCTTCAAGCTTAAGCTCAGCTCTACAAATTGATCACTCATTCATCAACTTTTAGGCAAGGAAATACTTTATTGATTTCATGACAAAAAATAAACCTCTTATATGTGAAATCCAATTTGAAACCGATGAGTCTGATGGAGATATTTTAGTCATGCTTAGGCAACGAAGATGGGAGACTCTGGCTGTATTAGGTGGTGATGCAAACGTAAGTGTCGTTCGAGAATTCTACACAAATCTCAGGGCATCCAATTCAGATAGTACCGTTCAAGTTCGTAACAAGATCATCCACTTCTCAGCCGAGATCATTAATGCTAAGCTTGGTTTGGACAACTTAAATCAAGATGATTATCACACCATGATGGAAGATGGGCTAGATTATAGGATGATCATACAAGATATGGGCCACCGAGGTTCACAGTGGGTTTACTCAATTGTCAACCTAGCTCAACCATTACACTTGATAAGCAGTTGTCTCAACTGCTACTCTTAAGCTTGGTGCAAGTTTATCAGGGGAAACTTGATGCCGACGTCCCAGAATTCTGAACTGACCAAAGAGCGGGAGGTACTCCTATATTGCATTCTCACTGGTCGCTCCATAAATGTCTGGCGAATTATCCATAATAATATCAGCGCATATCGTAAGGGTTCCACCAATGCTGGCCATATCCACCCCATCCTCATCACGCACCTATGTGCTGCAGAGAATGTCCCTATGAGCTCAACTGACGAGCCTTGGATCCAGCCAAAAGTTTATGTCTCCTCAAATATTTCAAGAATACCTAAGTGGCCGTACGGCGAAGCTAGAAACAATGGATTGCGATTCATTGAGCATGGTGCTGATGCTGAAATTCCTCCTTAACTAATGCCCTTGCCTCGTATCGGGCACAAAGATGGTACTATGACGAGTGCACAACGTAGCATAGCGGAGACAAAAAAAGAGCGCGCTGAGACTCGTCGAAAACAGCGATATGAAAACCAATCAACTATGCCTCCCGATCAAGGCGTCTCTTCATCATCTGTCGTGCCACCTCTCTCTTACTCAATTAACGATATGGGGCAGATGTTAGAAAATCTTACAATCCAACAAGGCCAAATGTTTGCCAATCTGGTTGCTCAACAAACCAGCTTTGAACACGATGTAAGAGCGAGGTGCTGAATATTTGATGCACAGTATATTATGCATTCTTGCTGAACAGTTGAAGGTGCTGAAGCCATTATTCTTGAGAGCTAAAAGTCTTTATTCATCCGGGAGATTTTATTCTTCACCGACGTTTGCGTGTGTTCTGCAATTGTTAATCCTTTCATTCACGCCTACTGTGAGTTGTCGGTGATAGTTCTTCAGACGACGAAGTTTTGATTTTCACGAGAGAAGATTTCTTCGTTTTCCAAGCCGTCGTTTTTCTTTCACTTTCAATACTCCTGCGTTTGGGTTAGTGATTGTTTTACACACTCTGCTTATGTTGTGGATTTCATCGTTTATTGGAGTGTGTTGATTATTGCGTCCGAAGACAACGCCTTGGTGTTCCAGGAGGCAATCTTTCTTGTTCTTCATTGAAGCACAGTCTCGAGAGGAGGCTGCATCCGAACTCGGGAGGAGTTTTCATTTTAGACAAGGGGAGCTTGTCACTGTGATTATGGACGAGAGGATCTTGCCATAACACGGATTCCGGGAGAAATCAACGACAAGGGGATCTTGTTGTTTTCTAGATCTCGGGAGAGGTCGATCTGAAGTCGAGGAGATCTCGTAAAAACAGTTTTCTTGGGGAAGTTAGCTAGATGCAGTGACAAAGATAAGAGGGAGTCTTTATTTGTATAAGTCCGATTGTCTTGTAACTTTGTGAACTCAAAGAAATATTTTTATATCTGGGCGTGGCCTCGCAGACGTAAGCTGGTTGCCGAATTGCATTAACAACCTCCTGTGTCATTTATTTTCGCATATTTATATTGTGTATCATTGCATTAATAATGGGTGTCAAACGAGGTTCCTTGTATGACATCGCTTAACTGATCTTAATCTTTCATGAATTATATTAAATAAAATTTTATCTTCCAATTCAATGAAAGTTTGTTTTAGAGTAAACTATCAAATAAGATTTAAATAATCGAGATTATATCCTCATGAGTTTGTTAGATAACAAACTATCACGATGTTCTTTCTGTTCTTCCACTTCCACAGGTAATTGTTTGTGTATATAAGACGTCCACTTATCCATATATGCTGTGAGAAGATTGTTGGAGAAGCCCTGAACTCAACATGATTATAAGTTAAAGTGTTAAGATCAAAATAATTTAATTTTCTATAAAGTTCACTTCAAAAAGCACTTAGATTAAATCTCTGTCTTAATTATTTTTCACATATAATTATTAATTCAATCTCTTTTTATTTTCGTGTCTTAAAATCGTTTTAATGGTACATGAAGGCGATGCACATCGTTGGCGTTATGAATACCATCAAATTTCTATCGTGCATAGGATCTCAAAAAACTAGCAGTACCATCATAATTTTTTTTTAAAAAAAAAAGGTAAGAAAGAAAGCCAATCGAGCCACTTAGCCTAGATATCATGCTCAACTCGCTATAATATGAGGCTAAACGGGAAGGTTGAACACCTCTATTGTATAGGCATGGACCCTTTATCAAAGAGGGTCAGATTCATGTTAACTACATGTGCATGTGGATAATGACAACTAACTAGAGAGATCAATTCTCATATTCATCTTCTTTTCAAATCATATTTGAATTATTCTTAATTGTCAATAGAAAATCAATTGAACATGTTAGTGTGAAAATCCATTACTACACACTTATCAAAGAAAGTTGTGAATTTAAACCTCTTTACAAAATTCCATTCATTCACATTCATTAATAAAGTGTTAACAATTTTAAACTCGTTACAAAATTCTACTAATTCACACACAAAGATCAAGAATTTTAAGCTTTGGTACGAAAATTTATATTCACTGTGACAGCCCGAAACCGAACCTGATCGGGGTCCGAGGTCGGAGCCATCACTCCGAGACATTTAACAGAAAACAGAACATTTTTTTTTTTTTGAAACAGAACAGTCTAACCTTTAACAGAGGGAGAGAACATTCTCTGGAACTTGAAGACTAGAAGACATACTTAAAATCAGAGTTCAGATTAAATGGCAGAAGATATAAGAAATCAAGCGGTGCAGAGAATGTAAATAAACCAGAGAGAACTTAAATAAACCGAAACGGTAGATGCAGGATGGATAATGAAATCAAAAGACATAATTAAGCTGGGCGGAAGACGCGAATACGACAAAATGTGAACAGTAAGCTTGGTGGTTGATATAAACTAGCGGTAGATGTGAGTAAAATGGAAGCAACAGAAACAACGGTAGAAGTAAAGCAGATGACGTCAGGCGGAAGATATGGATGACGTCAGACAGAAGATGTAAATAAACTGGGCGGAAGATGTGATGACATGCCTCAGGATGCATTTTAAAAGAAAATTAGTAGAATCCCGTGCCTTATCTAAATTCTCTATTTATTACGTGTTTTTACTTTTGTAGGAAAATTTATGAAGAAGGATTGCATTTGGATCATTTGGAGGAGTCATTACTTTGCCCTATGGGAATTTGTCTTCCCGGGCCCTATTTATGTAATTTTTATTTTCGAACTTATTTGGCATACATTCGCCTTTATTGTAAGGATTTTATAATTGCATTTCATGCATTAGATTGTGTGGTTAGGATTAGATGTATGTTGGTGGATTATGGGTTGAAGATATTCAACAAAATATTCAAAGGAAAAGGCCCTACAACAAATGGAGCCCAATGGAAGCCTTGGCCCAAAGAAGAGCCCACAAAAAAAAAGGTATAATTTTGCAAGTACAAAAGTTAGTGGCAACATGGATTGATGATGTGGCAAGATTCCCTCCATTGATCCATTTAGGCATAGCATTCATCTCCTCCCTAGGATGTGTGCTTGTTTGCCTTGATCTTGGCCCTCCATCCTTTTTGATCCAAGGGCCCTAATCCACCTAGGACTTCTATAAATGCATAGTATTAGTGATTGTAGACAACTTTTGCCCAAATCAATACACTACTATTTCCCTATTCTCTCAAGGTTTTCCTTAGAGTTTTTCCTTGGTTCTTTGAACCAAGAGGAGTTAGCCTCCATTGCTAACCTAGCTTGGGTTGCTAGGTTAGCTCTTATTCATTCCCTCACCATCTCCCTTGGGAGTTGGAACGAGGAAGAAAATCCCCGGCCTACGGTGGTCGTTTTCCTCCCGAAAAACGTTTATCCGAGAGCTTAACCCGTAAGATCGCTCTACGGATCCGCCAAGGGTATTTCCTTTATTTTTTTTTGTCTTCATTTCACACACAATCATCTCTACATTTTGGCATTCACTATCTCACACACTACACCTTTATTTCTTGCATTTTATTATCTATATTCATCTTCTAACCCTTCATCCCCTTTCTTTTATTTTATTCTTATTCTTCTCCATCATTTAGCATATTTAAATTTCGGCCATCATATTAGCTAATTCCATTTTAGTTTCTTGCACTTTATTTTAACTTTTGCTTTATTATTTCATCCATTTTCACAACCACACACCCGAGCACACTCTTGAATATTTTGTGGGTTTATACACGGGCCCCTTCCCTAAGGGACCCCGTGTCAAGTGGTATCAGAGCCACAAGGCTTCCCAATGTGTTTTAGTTGCATTTGGCTTCGGCCAAAATATAGCACGAAACCGGGATAGCGGCTCCTTTATTTTTCCGCATTATTTTCTTTATATTATTGTGCTAACTTTGTGTTAATCTAGCTTTTATATTTGCTGCCATTATTATTGTCATTTTGATGCTTAATATATTATGGAAAACTATGGTATGCAATGTGCAAAAATCGGCCAAAGGTAGGCATCCATTTCCCCTCATTTTCTTCTTGCTTTTTCCATTATTTTGCATTGTTCTTCTACTTGATATCTCCATTTTATTTTGCTATGTTTGAACCATGTTTAATCTATCTAAATGTTATCAAATAGCTAGAGATTGAATCTGAAATTTTACATGAAAATCGGCTTGAATTTAAATGCTTAAAAATTGGTTTGTTGAAATTGTTATTCCTCGGTTTTATTCTTCATCTTAGCCTCGGATTTTCCATATATTTTGCTTTGATTTTGAATCAACATTTGCACCTAGATCTAAGCTAAAAGTTGTCTGGAAATATTGGAGAAAAATGAAGCATGAAATCGACTTAATATAAAATCTAAAATCGGTTACATTTTGTGAATTTTCTCCACGATTTTAGTATAGCTTTGCTTGGCTTCATTTGCTTTTTATATTATCATTTACCTCATGTTTTAGCATCTAAATCTTGTCCAATAGATATATTAATTTTCTGGAAATTTTGGTGCTTAAACTCGATATATATTTATCATTATCGGAAAGTGAATTATTGTTGATTTAACTCATCGATTTTTGCATCCTTTTATTGAGCTCGGAATTTGCTTATTATTTCTTTGAATGTTGCTCTTGTTTAAACTTATAAACTTACCTATTATATGCTGTTAATTAATTGCACGAAATTGGTTTATAAGAATTTAGCAAAAGCATGATTTAAATTAGCAAATTTGAGCTAGACATTACTTGAAAATTCTGCTATATTTGATTGGAAAATTCAGCATGTTATCTTGAATTATTTGGTGTTCTAAATTTATTTACTTGCTGTTTTTGGGTTTAATTAGTTGTTATTATTATTGCTCTAAGTGATCTTAATTAAAAGTTGGTAACTTGGGTGAATTTTATTGAAATTGTGGTGATTATTAATACATGAAAATATTCATTCCTTTAGTTAAAATGCTAAGTGTTTATTAAAAATTGCTAAGTTGTTGAACTATTTTAGCATGATCCCCATTTTCCTTTTGTCTTAGCTAAGATTATCCCTTAGTGCCAAAAAATTGCCTAAGACATTAAGAAGATAAAAATCACACTAATTTAGGAAAATTAACTTAGACAAGAATTGGAATTTAAATTAAAACACTTAACTATGACTAATCGAAGTGGATTCAATCGAGACCCACCACATCAAGAACTAACTCGGGTTAGGGATACTCCCCCACCCGAGCACACACGACGTGAAGGTGAAACTAGCACCCAAGGGAACGTACAAGGACAAATTGAGGCCTTAACGAGCATGATTCACAACCTTGCCCAACAAGTCCAATCACTTTTAAACAATCCTCCCCGAAATGAATTCTATGAACAAGTCCCTTCTCAAGAGACCTCCTCTAGGATCATTCCCGAGCGTCCTAGACGTCTTAATCATACCCCACAACCACCTATAGAGGAAGATTGGAGTGAACCCCGAAGAAGGAGACAACGATATTATTCGGAGGATGAGGACTGGGTTGATGATGAAGAGTATCGCCCAAGTCGTCGTAGGGACATTGACGACCTTCGAAATATTAAGATTACAATTCCCCCTTTTGATGGAACGTGTGACGGGCACACTTATCTAGATTGGGTTGATAAAGTTGAGAGAGATTTCGAGTGCCATGATTACTCCGAGCGAGTAAAGATTCAATTAGCCTCTCTTGAACTCACAGGCCATGGCGCCTTGTGGTGGTCCAACCTTAAAGCCCAAAGAATTAGAACCTTAGGATCTCCCGTTACAACTTGGACTTCCATGAAAAACTTAATGCATCATAGGTTCGTCCCTCGTCATTATAAGCACGAACTCTTTCATCAACTTCACACGTTAAAACAAAATAGCCTCTCGGTGGATGAATATCTTACCGAATTCGAAACCCTTAACATGCGATGCGCAATTGATGAACCCCAAGAACAACTCATCGCTAGATTTATAAGAGGTTTGAACCGCGATATAGGAGATGCCGTTGAAATTCAACAATTGGAGACCATGGAATTGGTCATCCAACTAGCCCTCACGGTGGAGAGACAATTGAAAAGAAAGCGTAGGACCGACTTGCCTAACAAATTTTCTCCCCGTAATTTCAATCCCGAGAAATCCATCCAACGACATGAAGAGAAGAGACCATTCAACCGAAATTGGCCCCCGAAAACGCCCAATACCCCTCACCATCCCCCACCAAACAAAAGCCAAGAATCCTTACCTAAAGGACGAAGAGCACGCGATGTCCAATGCTTTAATTGCCTAGGGAAAGGACATTACGCTAATGAATGTAAAAACCACCGTGTCATGGTTATTAAGGAGTCAACAGAAGAGTGGGAAAGTGAGGACGATGAAGGTCAATATAACAATTTGGAAAAAGAAGTAGAAATTGAGGGAAGCGAAGTTGACGCCGAAGAATGCAAGCCCCAAGATGGACCTTTGTTAATGGTCATTAGGCGAGCATTGACATCTAAGCATGTGGACAAGGATTGTCAACGTGAAAATTTATTTCATAGTCGATGTGCTGTTAAAGAAAAAGTTTGTTCACTTATTATCGACGGGGGAAGTTGCATAAATGCGGCCTCCCAAGACATGGTCGACAAATTGGGATTAGAAACCGTTACCCATCCTACACCCTATAAGCTTCAATGGTTGGACGATACCCATGAACATGTAATAACTAAGCGAGTAACCGTAGATTTCACCATAGGAAATTATCAAGACTCGGTTATTTGTGACGTTCCTATGAGTGCCAGCCACATTTTACTAGGAAGACCATGGCATTATGACCGCCGAGTTCATTACGATGGAGTCCTCAACCGATACACTTTCAATTTTGGAGGAAGAAAGTTAAAATTACTACCAATGACTCCCGAGCAAGTTGCTCAAGATGAGGCCACCCGCCAAAAAGAAAAATCAAAGGAAAATTTACTATTGTCAAAATGCGGGTTGAGTGAAAGTCAAGAACCCCCTCCTATCATTTGGCATGACAATCCCTTATACGAAGAAAATGTGTCCTATGCATTGGAAAATTTTGAAGAAAGGAAAATAAGTGAAGGAAGCATTTGTGGATTAGGAAATATGATTGTAGCTCCATTTCCAAACCTAGAGAAAATTCCTTCGTTTATCAAGACACACCTAAATCCTTTATTTGCCAATGAATTGTCTTGCCAATTGGAGAATGAAATTATATGGCCTCATGAGAAGACGAGATTAAATGACGAAATTATTTTTGGGATAGGTAGTATGATCATCACTCCTTTCCTTTTTCGTCCAAAACTTGAGGAAATTTTTCGATCCATTCCATCCCTAAGGAAGAGGCTAATATGTGGCCTAGAGCCAATCATTCACCTTCCTATTTCTATTCTTAGAGCTACATACACAATTAGACATTTTATTCCTATTGTAGGCTATAAGTGCCTTATCTTTAAATTTGGTAGATTACCAAAGCCTCATTCCCCACCGTTTTGCTATCATAAATTCTACCATAGAACTAGAGTTAAAGTTCAATTGGTAGAAAATATTCTTTTGTGGTCTTAAGATTTATTGGGCTATTTCTTTGGTTGAAGGATTTTAGCATTTCCACCTTACTAATTGTCGAAATTCACCTACTTTGGAAAATTTCCTTCCATCACCAAGCAATCGCCCTCCAAAGTAGCCGTTGAATTCCATCTCACCACTCTTACCAAAGAAAATTTTAGTAAGACCATCCATCCTCCATGTCACCTAGAATTTTTAACGAAGAACATATCCTTATTGCCTCAAACTCAAACCTATCAAAGTAATAAACAAACTAATCGATGAGAAATTGTTGGAGTCATCCTTGAAAAGAAGTCAACCAACGGATTTGAGGTCAAATCCTCAAATCACCCGGAGAGGATGACATGCCTCAGGATGCATTTTAAAAGAAAATTAGTAGAATCCCGTGCCTTATCTAAATTCTCTATTTATTACGTGTTTTTACTTTTGTAGGAAAATTTATGAAGAAGGATTGCATTTGGATCATTTGGAGGAGTCATTACTTTGCCCTATGGGAATTTGTCTTCCCGGGCCCTATTTATGTAATTTTTATTTTCGAACTTATTTGGCATACATTCGCCTTTATTGTAAGGATTTTATAATTGCATTTCATGCATTAGATTGTGTGGTTAGGATTAGATGTATGTTGGTGGATTATGGGTTGAAGATATTCAACAAAATATTCAAAGGAAAAGGCCCTACAACAAATGGAGCCCAATGGAAGCCTTGGCCCAAAGAAGAGCCCACAAAAAAAAAGGTATAATTTTGCAAGTACAAAAGTTAGTGGCAACATGGATTGATGATGTGGCAAGATTCCCTCCATTGATCCATTTAGGCATAGCATTCATCTCCTCCCTAGGATGTGTGCTTGTTTGCCTTGATCTTGGCCCTCCATCCTTTTTGATCCAAGGGCCCTAATCCACCTAGGACTTCTATAAATGCATAGTATTAGTGATTGTAGACAACTTTTGCCCAAATCAATACACTACTATTTCCCTATTCTCTCAAGGTTTTCCTTAGAGTTTTTCCTTGGTTCTTTGAACCAAGAGGAGTTAGCCTCCATTGCTAACCTAGCTTGGGTTGCTAGGTTAGCTCTTATTCATTCCCTCACCATCTCCCTTGGGAGTTGGAACGAGGAAGAAAATCCCCGGCCTACGGTGGTCGTTTTCCTCCCGAAAAACGTTTATCCGAGAGCTTAACCCGTAAGATCGCTCTACGGATCCGCCAAGGGTATTTCCTTTATTTTTTTTTGTCTTCATTTCACACACAATCATCTCTACATTTTGGCATTCACTATCTCACACACTACACCTTTATTTCTTGCATTTTATTCTCTATATTCATCTTCTAACCCTTCATCCCCTTTCTTTTATTTTTATTCTTATTCTTCTCCATCATTTAGCATATTTAAATTTCGGCCATCATATTAGCTAATTCCATTTTAGTTTCTTGCACTTTATTTTAACTTTTGCTTTATTATTTCATCCATTTTCACAACCACACACCCGAGCACACTCTTGAATATTTTGTGGGTTTATACACGGGCCCCTTCCCTAAGGGACCCCGTGTCATGAGCTGACGTCAGGCGGAAGATGTGAGCTGACGTCAGGCGGAAGATATGGATGACGTGAGACGGAAGATGTAAATAAACTGGGCGGAAGATGTGAGCTAACGTCAGGCGGAAGATGTAGTTAAATTGGGCGGTAGAAGTGGTTAAGACAAAAGTGAACAGTGGTAACGGCAGATGTAAATAAAACAATAGGCAGAAGTGCACTGTTCACCAGTAGAAGCGAATAAGACAAAAGTGAACAGTATCAAGCAGTAGAATTGAACTATAAGCAGAAAGGAACTGTACTGTTCACCGGTAGATGTAATTAAACTTGGCGGAAGACTTGAATACGACAAAGAATGAACAGTGTCCATCGGTAGATTTGAATAAGACAAATTATGAACAGTATCTACCGGTAGAAGTGAATACGACAAAACATGTACAGTGTCATCGGTAGAAGAAGTTTTGAACGTAGCGGGGAAATGTGATTTTTAACAAGGGCAGATGTGCACTGTTCACCGGCAGAAATGAATAAAACAAAAAAGAACAGTGGTAACGGTGGATGTAGTTTTAAAAGGAGTAACGGGCAGCGGTAGACATAGTTTAAAACATCGGGCAGCGGTAGACTTGGATTTTACACTTAGCGGTGGATATGATTTTTAAAGCGGGCAGCGGTAGAAACGAAACATAAGGAAAACATTCAGCGGAAGACATGAGATAGATGGCGTCACCGGTAGATATGAAGTGGGTGACGTCACCGGTAGATGCGAGCGGTAGATATAGACAGAAGACTCAGCGGTAGAAGTAGGCAAAATTCCTACCGGTAGATGTAAGCGGAAGACATAGTTTTAAAGGCAGAATTTGACAACTTTTTAACAGGAAGACATACTAACAGAGAGCACAAACAGAAGGCATGAAAGTTGTAGACCTTCAATACCCGATTCTAAACAAGGTTGTAAAACATACTTTACAATTGACAGATTCAAGGAAACAAACTGCATGGATAGTTCCAAAACCAGAAATCATCCATGCACAGACTAACAGAAAATATCCCAAACGATTCCAGAATACTTTAGAATATAAACTTAACTGTCAAATACAACGGTTTCTAAAACTGAGACATCAGAATTTGTACATTGTTTTAAAAGTAAAACCTCAGAATCAGTACAGAACCTAACATGCAATTGCAGAATCTACCAAAAGAGAAGTTTTTAAAACATAAACACATAACTTTAAAACCTCTTTCTCTCCAGTCAGATTTATGTCTAGCTGCCACAACCAACCCTGAAGCTCGCTCCTCCAGCCACTTATTCGTCGGTCTGAGGTACATAGTCCTCATCCACGGGTTCAGTACCTACATCAGGGAGTTCATCTATGAGCCTAAAGCTCAGTAAGAACATATAGAATGCAGTGATGCATATGCTATGCATGAAACTTTTCAGAAAAACAGTGACAGTACAGAACATTACGTTTCAGTGGCAGAGGGGTATAAGTGGGGCTTATAGGGGAACTGACAAGCAGAGGGTGCACTATCAGGCACATTCAGTCATTCAGCAGTTTTTCAGAATCCCAGAGAGGGATAAAACCAGAGGGTCAGTCCCCGTCCCACACTTAACCAATACATTACAGTCAGATTTTTTTTATCTTTCTTAACTTCAAAACCGTGTACAGAAAACATTCTTTTGCATGAACTTTTGGTAAAAACGTGTATGCATGAACATTTACAGAACTTAAACTTAAAATAACAGACAACAGGAATCAAACAACAGAACGGAAAAGAAATACAGATTTCTCAGGGCATAACTCTAACTTATCTACCCGAAACATCCCGACAGAACTGAAGACCTAGTACCTCCGTGATGTAGGGCCTTAAGGGCCAACCTACAGTTATGAACTTACCTGTTTTGCTGGAATGTAGCAAGCGTGAACACATGAGCACAGTGGTTCACGAGCCTACAGCATGCAAAATCGGTCATTAACCCTAAACTTCCAGAAACTGAGTTTTCAACTTACTGAAACTCATTGACCAGTTCAGTAGATTACCTTCACTGGAGAAAACAAGAGAATGGAAGACTTTGGAAAAGTTGCAGTCGCCTGGAGGAGAGAAAACAGAGAGGAGCTTCACGTAAGAGTGAAGAGAAGAGAGGAAGAGGAGGAAGAAGACATAGCTTCTTCAACAAACTGCCACTTGGCATTCATCCATTGGCTTCCTCCCACCAACCTTAATTCCATCCCAATTTACCCCTTCATCCATTTCTAACTAATGGTTTTGTTTACTTATACATTAGTTTGGTTTTTATCTCATTATCCAAATATACATATTTATATGTATCAATATATAAATTCGGTCGATTCAGTTTCCAACAAAACGTTATTTAGTTCGTTGTTTCGGTTACTACTTTGTTTGGTTTCCCCCACCAAACATCCCACAATTTCAACAAAATATTCATTATATTAATAGCGAAATAATCTCGATCAATAAATCAAGGGATAATTCCATTGCCAAAATACCGGGTGTTACATTCACACCTATTGATGAAAAAGTAAGAATTTTAAACCTAATTAATTCACAAATTAAAAAAAAAAAAAATAGATCATCCATTCAATATCTCACACATTTTCTTCGTTTACTCTGAACTTCATTTCTTATATTTTTTTATGCTCTTTATTTAGCTTCTTTTTCGTTGCGCCTTTTAATTAATGTTTGTGTATGATATTTTTATACCATGTGGTTTTTAAAATATTCTTTCACACATCAATCATTAATAACAACTAGCATGTATATAACATGATGAGAGACACGTTTATTGTACGTTTGTGCATTAGTGTTTATCAATGAATGAACAACCATGTGTGTGTAGAGGTGGGCAAAATCAAACTAGATCGCGGTTCAAATCAAAATTGGTAGTTCAGTCTTAGTTTGTTCCAATTCTCACCTTTACAAACACCTTAAATGGTTTTAAATGTAAAGGAATCATAGGTCACAGTTTGATTTACGATTTTGGTTTAAAAAATCGTAAAAATCAAACCAACCATCGTAGATCAAAAAATTCAACTCAAATCTGGTTCAAACCCAACCAAAAACTAGAAATTAACTCAATTTGGCCAAAAATCACCCAAACCGCACAAAATAGGTTTAAAATCAACATTAATATTAATTTGCAAAGATTAAGGAATTTGCATGGCCCATAATAAAGACCATTCAATGTGTGTATCGACTATCGCGTGGTCTACTCTTCATTTTCTCCCCCAAAAGCGATGGACCATACCTGAAAGACCAAACTTCAAAATCTTAGAATTTTCACCCAGGAAAGATGTTTTGTCCGGTTTTGTTAGTGGAGATTCAGAAAGAACTTTACAAGCGTCTAAAAGCAGAAGTCGAAGCTTTAAGGCAGCAACTTTCCTTTTCAACCCAACTCCAGTAGGGACAATGATTCTATCGACGGGAATAATCGATCCACTCAAAAAGCAAACGGACTATAAATTAAATCGTGGACCATTTCTTTCTCTCAGCCATATAATGTAAGCTTCTTTTGTTTACTGGTAAAGCAAGTCTTTGTCCGTCTACTTTTTCCATTGTCTAGAGAGATACTACGATTCTACCTAGAAAATTACATGGCCAAGGATGGTATATCAATGTCGATTTGTAGAGTTTCCATTCTTATGCGGACATGAAAGTTTGACAGCAAGTGTTCTTCCTCCTCGTTTTTCTTCTTTCTCTGTCGTTCTCTTTTTTAGGCATTGAATTTCATAGTCGAACTGAAACAGTAGAAACCCAGATGTCATAAAAAACAAGAAGTGGTTAAGAGAACACCCAAAAATACACGTAAACGTAAAAACTTCTCCAAAGTTAATCTTAATTTCTTATCATTTCATTTTCCGTCAGAAAAAAGGAAGGAAGAAAGAAAAAGAAGCAAATTTGCGACTAGATCAACTTCAGTAATCCAGCACAAAAGCATACACGACCAAGTACCAGTCTACCAGATTACCCACTAAAACAGATCAAATCTCGAACGAAATCAAGGCAGGGCGTGAAAGCGATTCAACAACCTAAAGAAATCTGGAATTATTCAGCTCCGGATCAGATGAAGCTCAAGTTTTTTGCCTACCAAGCGGGGTGGCAGCGTGGCTCTCCTCTTGCACCCACTTTCGGGGATAGTCCTCTGCATGTGAACCTTCGCTGTCAATTTCCAAACTTGCAATCATTGTCTGCCACGTGTGCATTCCGTTTGATTTGTTTCCACTTTTAACTGATTATGTAATAATCACGACCATTATCTCCTATTTTCAATTTTGTGTCAATCCAGCCTGCCCACTAAACAAAACGATATTAACGAGTCTAAGATATATAATTTTGAATTAGGATTTATTCTTCAATACTTATCATGCACTCGTTGTTGTCGTCTTCGTCGTCGTCTTGTCTCGATGTCAATTCATCTTCGACGTCAAATTAATTTATTCACGATATCGGGTGAAAGTGGACCTCTTCATTCGTCATGCACTCGTTCACATGCACTACAAACAATGTTTAATGCATGTTATGAGTAAATCACATGTCATAATAAAAAGAATAGAAATTACAGTAGAATTACCTCGCTATCGTATTGTAAAATATTAAAATTCTCGTGTCGAGGAACTTTGTAATGAATTTGAATATAAATGTTACATTTAATTTGCATTCTAAAACAATCATTTCTACTAAATAGTTTATTTAATATATAGTTTTATTGTCACCGGTGTTTGTAAATTATACATTGCCCTAATGATTTTTGGATATGTTTAGTTTTACTCTGATGATTGTTGATATATTACTCTGAACTTTGTTTGTATGTTTCTTTTCACCATATTTACTGTGATGTTTGGTGAGATAGAATTTCTATTTACTATGATATTTGTGTAATATAATCATTTCTACTATCTAATTTGCATACTAAAAATGTCTTTCTTGTGTGTTCGTTTAAAAAATAGTTGTCTAATATAAAAAAAAAGACGTCACATAAGTTGAGAACATGTCTCTCCACAAAGATATAGTGTGTATTGTTTGTGTATATAAGACGTCCATATTTGATGTGAGAAGATTGTTGGAGAAGAAGCTCTGTGATTAATATGAGGCTAAACGGGAAAGTTGGACACCTCTATCGTATAAGCATAGACCCTTTATCAAAGAGAGTCAGATTCATGTCTAACTACATGTGCATGTGGATAATGACAACCAACTAGAGATCAATCAAACGTCTCATATTCATCTTCTTTTCAAATCATCTTTGAATTATTCTTAATCGTTTGTAGAAAATCAATCGAACATGTTAGTGTGAAAATCCATTACTACACACTTATCAAAGAAAGGTTGTGAATTTAAACCTCTTACAAAATTCCATTCATTCACATTCATCATTAATAAAGTTTTAACAATTTTAAACTCGTTACGAAATTCTACTAATTCACACACAAAGATCAAGAATTTTAAGCTTTGGTACGAAATCTTATATTCACGCCTATTGATGAAAAAGTAAGAATTTTAAACCTAATTAATTCACAAATTAAAAAAAAAAAAAAATTAGATCATCCATTCAATATCTCACACATTTTCTTCGTTTACTCTTAACTTCATTTCTTATATTTTTTTATGCTCTTTAATTAGCTTCTTTTTCGTTGCTGTCTTTTAATTAATGTTTGTGTATGATATTTTTATACCATGTGGTTTTTAAAATATTCTTTCACACATCAATCATTAATAACAACTAGCATGTATATAACATGATGAGAGACACGTTTATTGTACGTTTGTGCATTAGTGTTTATCAATGAATGAACAACCATGTGTGTGTAGAGGTGGGCAAAATCAAACTAGATCGCGGTTCAAATCAAAATTGGTAGTTCAGTCTTAGTTTGTTCCAATTCTCACCTTTACAAACACCTTAAATGGTTTTAAATGTAAAGGAATCATAGGTCACAGTTTGATTTACGATTTTGGTTTAAAAAATCGTAAAAATCAAACCAACCATCGTAGATCAAAAAATTCAACTCAAATCTGGTTCAAACCCAACCAAAAACTAGAAATTAACTCAATTTGGCCAAAAATCACCCAAACCGCACAAAATAGGTTTAAAATCAACATTAATATTAATTTGCAAAGATTAAGGAATTTGCATGGCCCATAATAAAGACCATTCAATGTGTGTATCGACTATCGCGTGGTCTACTCTTCATTTTCTCCCCCAAAAGCGATGGACCATACCTGAAAGACCAAACTTCAAAATCTTAGAATTTTCACCCAGGAAAGATGTTTTGTCCGGTTTTGTTAGTGGAGATTCAGAAAGAACTTTACAAGCGTCTAAAAGCAGAAGTCGAAGCTTTAAGGCAGCAACTTTCCTTTTCAACCCAACTCCAGTAGGGACAATGATTCTATCGACGGGAATAATCGATCCACTCAAAAAGCAAACGGACTATAAATTAAATCGTGGACCATTTCTTTCTCTCAGCCATATAATGTAAGCTTCTTTTGTTTACTGGTAAAGCAAGTCTTTGTCCGTCTACTTTTTCCATTGTCTAGAAAGATACCACGATTCTACCTAGAAAATTGCATGGCAAAGGATGGTATATCAATGGCGATTTGTAGAGTTTCCATTCTTATGCAGACGTGAAAGTTTGACAGTAAGTGTTCTTCCTCCTCGTTTTTCTTCTTTCTCTGTCGTTCTCTTTTTTAGGCATTGAATTTGATGGCTTTAATTACGATATGCATAGTCGAACTGAAACAGTAGAAACCCAGATGTCATATTCACTCGATTTGATGTGTTTTCGGACATTCGAACTGAGAGTTTTGCTGTTCTTTTTCTCCCTAATATATTCGAACTGAGAGTTTTGCTGGCTTTGATTGCTGATTTCCTCTTTTTTTCCTGTTTTGATCTGACTTATGAGAATGTTCAATTTGAATTCAGGTTGTAATTTGCAAGAGTGCTTAATGGGTGTATGAATATTCCAACCAATCTTAAATTATGAGTAATGGAGGTCAAAGAAATAGCTTCTCCATGTGAATTCCTCTAGAGTTCTTCAATTCTCTGTCATCTACTGAATAACCTCCATAACTTCACTTAACAAAGTTAATTTCAGGATTAAAAATTGGATTTTTCGGGATCGTCAAGAGCAGCAACTTTCCTCAACCAGAGCAATGCCTTCATCAAGTGCTTTGGACTCATCTACTTCAGCATCAAACAACTTACAAAGAGTCCCAGAAACAAGTTTAGACAGGCTCTCGAGTTTCGGCAGGCTCTCGAGTTTCGGCAATATTCAATTTTCCGATGATTTTAGAAGCAAATGGTTGGTTTCTGTTAAGAAATTTCTCGACGAACATGGACTGTTCCATTTATGGAACGAGATCCTCGTTTTCTTGTGCGTAATTGCAGCCTCTCTTGATCCTTTGTTCTGCTACATTTTGGTGATTGATGAGAAAAACAAGTTTGTCAGTTGGGATGGAAAGTTGAAAATTATCGTCGTAGTTCTCCGATCTGTCACGGATTTAATCTTTGTTGTTCTTCTACTCTGCCAATTTTATTGCTGTCCTGTTACTTCTCGATCCGAACACAATCTTACTGTTTGGGCAATAGTAAAGACATACTTGTTTTCGAGCTTTGTGATCGATGTTCTTTCTGTTCTTCCACTTCCACAGGTAACTTTCAAGGATGACCTTTGTTTCTTGTCTTAGATTGTATAATTTCTTATGAAATTTGACGTTTTTGTGTTCTAATGTCGAAACATTCTCCGTAACATCGCCGCAATATTTGATAGAATAGGAATGAAAAATCTTTGGGCAAATTGTTTTTTAGATCCTAAAGTTTGTGATCGTTCTCGGATTAGAGTTTAAAGTTATTATCAACAATTAGCGATTTAGACGTTGTCATCAATTAATACGTTTTCTGTAGGTGGTGTTTCTAATTGTGATTCCAAAGTTATGGAGCTCTTCGCTTTGGACGGCAATGAGGGTATTGAAGTTTGTTCTTTTGTTCCAATTTGTGCCGAGAGTTCTTCGAATCTATGCGTTTTTGAAGAGAGTTACATGGACTGCTGGTATATTTCCCGAGAAACCAGGGGCTAAAGCTGCTCTTAATCTCTTCCTTTACATGCTTGCAAGCCATGTAAGTACAAAAATGCAACTTTTATGGTTAGTGGACCCAAAAATGCAACTTTTACATGGATTTTTATCAACATTTTGGTCATGATTTCAGGTGTTTGGAGCCTTCTGGTACTTGTTTTCGGTTGAACGAAAAATATCATGCTGGCAAAGTGAATGTAGACGTAGTACAAGACAAGTCTGTTCATTGGTTTGTAATAAAAACTCGGCAAGTAACTCAGTCAAGTATGATTCTTGTGACGTTAGTTTGCAGAAAGTCGACGGACAGTTTAACTTTGGAATTTTCACTCCGGCTCTTGAATCCGGTATTGTGAATTCGAGAGATTTTATAAAGAAAATTTCTTTCTGCTACTGGTGGGGACTTCAGAATTTAAGGTTAGGACTGATATATATTACGATTATAATTGTTTTATGAACTTTTTTTCGCAACCTTGTTCTTGTTCAAATATAATTCTAAGGTTGGGACTGTGGAATCTGCAGTTCTTTTGGTCAAAGCCTGAAGACAAGCACCTTTTTATGGGAAATCTATTTTGCAGCTATGATTTCAACTTTTGGCTTAGTTTTATTCGCATTTCTCATCGGAAATTTGCAGGTAAATGCCGTATTTCTGTTACGATAATTAAGGTCATTCTTGTAGTTATAGCTTTATTTTTTGTCAAACAGACATACTTACATACCAAAATTATAAGATTAGAGGAAATGAGACTTAAGGGACGTGACATTGAACTATGGATGGCTTTTCATTCTCTCCCAAGAAAACTCAAGACTCAGATTAAAAAATACGAAAAGTTCAAATGGCGCAATACGAAAGGTATCGATCTCGAGAGTCTCCTTGTCAATCTTCCAAGAGATATCAGAAGAGAAACAAAGCGTCATCTATGCCAAATTCCAGTAATGAAGGTAAGCTAAGCGTATCGATTGTCATTTTTATATAAGTGTTAAATGCACTTTTACCCTTTTTTGTTTTAAAGACATCAACTATCGTTATTTGAAATGTAGAACGTTATATTTTCATTCCAATCAGATTCACGTTCTCAAAAACATGGATCAAAATGTACTCCATGCGATTTATGATTATCTCAAACCAGTATTATATATCGAGCACAACTTCATCGTACGAGAAGGTGAGCCACTCGACGAGATGATATTCATTACAAGAGGCCAAATATGGACGTACACGACTGGAATTAATGAGAACAGAAATTCGATGTCAGAGTACTTGAACAAAGGCGACGTCTACGGAGCGGAACTTCTAGTTTGGGCACTTACCACACCCTTGTCGGTAAGTGTCCCTATGTCAACAAAGACTGTGAGAGCACATACAAAGGTAGAGGCCTTTGTTTTAAAGGCAAAGGACCTTAAAGTTGTGGTCTCTAAATTCTGGTGGCTCTTCGGCAGAGAGATGGGAGATTTGCCTGCATTTAGAGAGAAGTGGGCCCCTTTTGCTGCTCTTGTTTTGCAGGCGGCTTGGCGACGATACTGTCGAAATAAAGTCGAGAGAATAGACCGGACGGTTCAACAAGAGGAGGAAGTCGAGAGAATAGACCGGACAGTTCAACAAGACGAGGGTTCATCTGATTTCAGAATCACAGCTCATGGGTCTAGGTTCCTGACTCGAATCTTTTGGGGTGCAACACATAGTCGTGCGAAGAAAGTTCACAAGGGTTCACCCGAGTCGAGCCGGGTTTGATAGTTTTTCTCTTTTTCAGGTACCATTACATCAATTACTCGATAAAAGTAGGCAACTTTGTCAAAGTGGTCATGTAGAAATAAGAGTGACAAATTAAATAACTTGTCCGAAGAACGTAAGGGCTCGAGTTGTTTAGGTATGCGCCTCGTAATTGAGTTCTGTGCCTCAATTCCGGTAGAGTCTAATCCGAGTTTGATTGTTTTTTTTTTTCTAATTTATGTACAATACCGTGTGATTTTCTTAAGATTATAAGGCTTCTTTACTTGTGCTTATAGTTCTTGACAGTGACTTTCGTTGAGGTTCATACATTTTTTCACTCAGTAGTAAATTCTAATAATTTCAAATAAGTCTTACCGACTAATTGTTCAGCAAAATCTTCTTCATTTTAAAAATGAAATCAGAAGTTGAGTATTACATTTTCCCAAGTTGTTTTACAAAACTTAACCCTATCAATGCAAATAAATATTGTTTCATCTTCACCACATTAAATCCACTGACAGAATTGAAAACCAATCCAGAACGCAAGTGAGAAACAAAAAGTGGTTAAGAGAACACCCAAAAATACACGTAAACGTAAAAACTTCTCAAAAGTTAAATGTTAATTTCTTATCATTTCATTTTTCGTCAGAAAAAGGAAGAAAGAAAAGGAAGCAAATTTGCGACTAGATCAACTTCAATAATCCAGCACAAAAGCATACACGACCAAGTACCAGTCTACCAGATTACCCACTAAAACAGATCAAATCTGGAACGAAATCAAGGCAGGAGCGTGAAAGCGATTCAACAACCTAAAGAAATCTGGAATTATTCAGCTCCGGATCAGATGAAGCTCGACTTTTTTCCGTAGAAGGATCCAAAGCAGAGATTTTGACGATGGAAGCAGGTGCATATTCCTTCTCTCTCCGAAAGCTAATGGAATTTGGAAGCGCAGAGAGAGAAAATGGGAGAGAGAGAGGAGATAGCGGCCTACCAAGCAGGGTGGCAGCGTGGCGCTCCTCTTGCACCCACTTTCGGGGATACTGTAGGGGTGTGCAAACCGAACCGGACCCGACTAACCGAATCGGAATCGGTGAATTAGGATCGATCCGGATCGGTTTTGACCTTTTGGAAACCGAAGATCGGTTTCATTTTGTAGGAACCGCTCAATTAGGTTCGGTTTTCGGTTTGAATAGGTCAAAACCGATACAAATCGAACCGCACCGGACCTGGAACCTAAAACCAAAAAACCATGAATATTTGATATTTCTGAAGCCCTAAATCGTTGGTTCTCATTTCTCGTTCTTCACTCTTCACTCTTCACTCTTCACTCTTCACAGTTCACTCTTCATCTAAGACGATCAGGCGAGTCGACGAAGACGATCAGGCGAGGAGGCGACGACCAGAAACCCGGCAGACGACGACAGACACAGGTGACGACGATAGCTCACAGCAGCACCGACGACAGCAGCACCGAGTAGGCAACTGATTAACTGGGTATGTTCTATTCTCTCATTAGTTTCGTTGCTTGTTTTTGTCTTTGACAGTTGATTTTGCTCTCTGTAAAGTGTAAAGAAACGACAGAGAGCAAAATGTGTTGATTTTGCTCTCTGTCTTTACACTTGTTTCTTGTGCGTAATTGCAGCCTCTCTTGATCCTTTTGTTGTGGAACCCAGGGTTCACAACTCAGAAATGAGCAAAGTTGCTCTTCAATACTGCTGCCAAACGTTTACAGAGAAAAAGAAATAGAAAAACAGTAAAGGAAAATAGCAAAATAACAAACAATTCATTCCACCCCCATTCACTATGCATTCCTCCTCGTTATATTGGTGTTCCTCTCCAACGGTTTGGGACACGTCAGCTGAATATTCAACGGACTTGGGCTGTGGTTTCTTGCTTCCACTACGTTTACTTTGGCGGCCCAGCATTGTAGCCTTTCATGGAAGCCCCTTCCATGACACCTTTGTTCTGCTACATTTTGGTGATTGATGAAAAAAACAAGTGTGTCAGTTGGGATGGAAAGTTGAAGATTAACGTCGTAGTTCTACGATCTCTGACGGATTTAATCTTTGTTGTTCTTCTAATCTTCCAATTTTATTGTTGTCCTGTTACTTCTCGATCCGGATACAATCTTACCGTTTGGGCAATAGTAAAGAGATACTTGTTTTCGAGCTTTCTGATCGATGTTCTTTCTCTTCTTCCACTTCCACAGGTAACTTTCAAGGATGACCTTTGTTTCTTGTCTTAGATTGTATAATTTCTTATGAAATTTGATGTTTTTGTGTTCTAATGTCGAAACATTTCGTTACGGATTAGTAACATTGCCGTAATAGTTGATAGAATAGGAATGAAAAATCTTTGAGTAAATTGTTTTTTAGATCCTAAGATTTGTGATCGTTCATGGATTAGAGTTTAAAGTATTTATCAGTGATTAGCGATTTAGACGTTGTCATCAATTAATACGTTTTCTGTAGGTGGTGTTCTAGTTGTGATTCCAAAGTTATGGAGCTCTTTGCTTTGGACGGCAATGAGGATATTGAAGTTTGTTCTTTTGTTCCAATTTGTGCCGAGAGTTCTTTGAATCTATGCATTTTTGAAGAGAATTACATGGACTGCTGGTATATTTCCTGAGACACCAGGGGCTAAAGCTGCACTTAATCTCTTCCTTTACATGCTTGCAAGCCATGTAAGTACAGCAACTCTTCCATTTTATGGATAGTGGACCCGAAAATGCAACTTTTACTTGGATTTTTATCAACATTTTGGTCATGCTTTCAGGTGTTTGGAGCCTTCTGGTACTTGTTTTCGGTCGAACGAAAAATATTATGCTGGCAAAGTGCATGTAGACTTTGTGTAGGACAAGTCTGTTCTTTGGATTGTAATAAAAACTCGTTAAGTAACTCAGTCATGTATGATTTTTGTCTCGTTAGTTCGAAGAAAGTCGACGAACGGTTTAAGTTTGGAATTTTTGCTCTGGCTCTTGAATCTGGTATTGTGAATTCAAGAGATTTTGTAAAGAAAATTTTTTTCTGCTACTAGTGGGGACTTCAAAATCTAAGGTTGGGACTCTTATAAATATATTACGATTATAATTGTTTTATGAACTCTTTTGTCGCAACCTTGTTCTTGTTCGAATATAATTCTAAGGTTGGGACTGTGGAATCTGCTGTTCTTTTGGTCACAACCTAGAGACAAGCACCTTTTTATGGGAAATCTACTTTGCAGCTATGATTTCAACTTTTGGCTTAGTTTTATTCGCATTTCTCATCGGAAATTTAGAGGTAAACGTCGTATTTCTGTTATGATAACTAAAGTGATTCTTGTCGTTATAGCTTTATTTGTTGTCAAACAGACGTACTTACATACCAAAATTGCAAGATTAGAGGAAATAAGACTTAAGGGACATGACATTGAAATATGGATGGCTTTTCATTCTCTCCCAAGAATTCTGAAGACTCAAATTAAAAAATACGAAAAGTTCAAATGGCGCAATACAAAAGGTATCGATCTCGAGAGTCTCATTGTCAATCTTCCGAGAGATATCAGAAGAGTAATAATGTAACACCCGAAAATTTTCTATAGCGTGCGTAGCCCTAGTTTAGGGTATGTTATGAGAGTTAATATTAATCCTAGAGATCTCCTAAGCTTTTGAGAGAGAAGTGAAAATTTAAGAGGGATTTGAGAGAAAACCCTAGGATATAGTGGTTACAAAATATGTAGGATTGAAATTTGAGATAAAGGTAAATAAAAGTAAAGACGAGGGTGTGAAGGGAATGAGTTCACGTTGGAGTGAGGAAATGAAGAGAAAAGAGTGTTGAAAAGTCAAAAGAAAAAGAAGTTCGAACAGTCAATTGGAATTATGAACCAACGGGAGGAAAAGTAAAGATCTAGAGTCAAAAAGGGAAGTGAATGGTGTGTCATTCACGTTGGATTGATGGAGAGATAAGGATGAGGTTTATTTTATAAAATGTGAAATTTTGGTGGCAAATGTTTAAAGTGAGAAAAGTGTTGGTTTATAAAGGTGAATGGTTAAGTGGTTAAAGTTACAAATTTGGCTTTCTTCCTCCTTTCTTCCCACGAACCTTGGCAGCCATTGAACGGTTCTCCTCTCCTCCATTCCATCAATTTTGGCAAGGATTTAGTTATGTTTTGCATGGGTTTTATGTTATATGCAATGGAGGAGTGGTTTTTGATATTTTAATGGTGTTTTAACTGAGTTTGGTTTGAGGAGTCCGAATTTCCTCTTTCATTGGCTAGTTTTCTTCTTAAATTTGGTAGTTTAAACTTTAGATATGTTAGTTTAGGTGGTTTATGGAGTTAGATTGGAGTATGGATGAAGTTGTGCAAAAATCGGGTTTTAGTGTATAAGAGGCCGATTCTGTTTTGAGGTTTTCTAATTGGCCAAGTGGTTTGGTTGTTATATTTAATTTTGTTGGGTAGACAGGTTTAGTTATTTTATAGGTTACGGATTATGTTTTACAGTCTTTGATGATATACATTATTGCTTGTTTACTTTAAGATATGAACTGTTCACGCATCACGTGTTTCAAAGAAAAGCATGAAAATGAACTTCCGCACAGGGTTTTAAAGATAATGTAAAGCATAACATTGGCCGAAAGGCATATTGGCCGAAAGGCACATCGGCCGAAAGGCGTATCGTTTATCGGTCACGCGAGGTGGGGCTCAGGCACGGCTGTACGTGTTGTAAGTGTGTACCCCCCACCTCTAGCTGGAAAGAGTAGTCCGCGCGCTGGATGAGCTCTCTCTGGTTAGAGGGATAGGATCTCGGTGACACTATCGTGCATTGCATAGTAAAGAAAATAAAGCATGATTTATCGAACTCATACGCACAGCATGCATTGCATTTACGTAGAGTTTACTGGGATTTCATCTCATAGTGTGTATGTATGGTGTAGGTGATTACAAGGATACAGGTGAGGATGAGATTCCTCCTCCTAAGGCTCGAGTCCAGTTGACAGAGGATGGCTGCGGTGGTGTGCTGGCGCAGTCGATGCTCACCTGACCCGTGGGGAAGTATGCATTGATTTTGAAGGTTTTAAGTTATTTTGGATAGAATAGGAAAATTGTATAGACATTATAGGGTGTTTGGTTCTGATAGTTGATAGGTTTATATTTTAATATTTTAAACGTTTGGGAATTTGTTTTATATGAACTGCGCAGTGATTTCAAATAGGTGGGATTGTCAATTTTTAAACATATCCACACAGTTTGTTTTCACGAAAGTTTGTTATGTTTTAAACACGTTTTAATGTATGTTTATTTCGTTAATGTCTGAATTGTACGTTTAGTTATATTTGAGGAAGAAATTGGAGTAGTGTTGAAGTTCATATATGCAGGGAAATATGTAAGTTTTGCTCTCTGGAATCGGATTCCAGAGAGCAGATTGTTGAAAATGTTAAGTGCCAGCTCTCTGGAAGAAATTCCAGAGCGCTTGGCGAACGATCGCTGGGAAGGGCGATCGCTCGCTGGCTGTGTGAAACTGGCGACGGGGCGCCAGGGTGAAGGGCGACTGATTGCCCCTCCCTTCTTCTTGGTCGGCGACCGGGCGCCGAGACGAGGGGCGACTGATCGCCCCTCCTGGCCTCAATGCAGCGACTGATCGCTGCAATGTGCAGCGATCAATCGCTGAGACCGATCGCTGATGCAGCGATCGGTCGCTGCTTTTCTCTTTGGCAGAATGTCAATTCTGCCCTCCCTTTTGTTTTACTTGTAATTTGTTTTAATTTATAGTTTTATATAATAGTTTTAATTGTTTTTGGTTTTAAGGTTTTAAACGGTTTTCAAACAACGCAAATGATTTTGATTTCCATTAGATTTCCGCTTAGAACTTATTTGAAGTATAGGGATAAAAAAAAATAGAAATAGTAAGGATAATTGGGTACAGTGTTAGGGTCGTTACATTTATGGTATCAGAGCCCCCGGATTTTAAAATCGGTTCTGCAGACTGCTCGACTGCACAGCCACTACGCAGACATTCTTCATCAACTGTAAGTATGTTTATAGCTTTATTTGATTTCTAGTTTCTTAGAGTATTGTGTTTTAACTTTGGTATAGGAATTTTATAAACATGGTGCGTCCACGAAACGATCGAGATGACCGAGACGATACGATTGACACTCTCAAGGATTTTATCGCCCAGCAGTCTCAGCATATGGAGAGACAGGCTCAGCAGATGGAGAGACAGTCTCAACAGCTGGGTACTTTGATAGACCGAGAGGGCACTAGAGCTCGGGAGGAAGTCATTCCGGGTAATCGTGGGATGGAGAGATTTCAGAAGTTCTAACCCCCTATCTTTAATGGACAGTCTACGAATCCCTCTTCAGCCAAGGAGTGGGTTCGCACTATGAAGGACATGCTGGCGTATGCTAGCATAGAGGATGGAGAGAAGGTTGCACTGGTGACCTATCATTTGGCGCTGGACGCCCGGTTTTGGTGGGATTCCATCAAGACGACCACGGACGTTACGATTATGGGATGGGAGAGATTCCGGGAGTTGTTCTATGACAAGTATTTCAGCCATACCGTACGGGAGGCGAAGATGGTTGAGTTTATGCAGTTACGGCAGGTCAGTTCGATTGCCGAGTATGTGAGGAAGTTCGAAGCTCTTTCTCGATTCGCGCCGCGTCAGGTCAGCGTAAACGAGGACAAGGTACGCCGATTCTTACAGGGACTTAGCCAGGAGTTCCGGATGCGCCTTACTATATCTGGGGTACGGAATGTATCCTACGACGATATTGTGGCTAGAGCTCTTGATATTGAGGCAGTAGATCAGAGTTCTGTCAAGCCGAGGGAGCCAGCTAAGGGCTTCTTCCGAGAGATTCGCCCTCAGTCACGAGGTTGGCAACATAGAGCACAGCCCCAGCAGCAGCAGAGGGGTGTGAAGAGATCTCTTGAGGGAGGTAATGATCGGGGTAAAGGGAAGCAAGTGCAGGGGGCTTCTCAGATGCCTCTTTGCCCTAAATGTCAGAAGGAACACCGTGGCCAGTGCAGAGTGGGCACAGATGTATGCTATTGGTGTGGAGAATCAGGCCATTTTGCTAAAGACTGCTCGAAGCGGAGTCGAGATCAGTCAGGCAGTGATCAGAAGAGAGTTATGCCCAGGATCTTCGCGTTTATCGAGCCTGGCGATGTTGACGACGAGACTCAGCCCTCAGTGATAGCAGGTACTATTCTAGTTATGGGTACTGCTGTATTTACTTTGATGGACACAGGAGCTACGCACTCCTTCATATCGACTGCATGCATTACTAGATTGGGGTTAGAGTCAGAGTTAGCTGGAGTTGAGTATAGAGTGATGCTGCCTTCAGGAGAGCATATGCAGTCGGAACGTATTCTCCAGGGCAACGTCATCTCAGTGTGGGATATTACCCTCTATGCTCGTTTGATAGTTATGAGCATAGAGCGGTATGATCTTATCTTAGGGATGGACTGGCTATCACAGCACTTCGCCACCATCGACTGTCGATCCGGGATTGTGACTTTTCGACCCCCGGGTAAAGCCGAGTTTTCTTATCAGGCGATGAACCGATTGAGTAGCTCGCCTATTTCTTATTCCATGATGATCAACGAGCAGTTGAAAGGTGCGTGCTCTATTTATTTGGCCTCTGTCTTTGATTGTCAATTGCTCAGCGGAGTGAAGCCGAGAGACATTCCTATTGTCAGAGAGTTCTCTGAGATTTTCCTTGATGATCTTCCCGGACTACCGCCGGACCGGGAGATTGAATCCACTATTGATGTTTATCCTAATACCGCGCCAAGGTTTAAAAATCCATATCGGTTAGCACCAGCCGAGTTGAAGGAGCTGAAGACTCAGCTTGACGAGTTATTAGAGAAGGGATTTATTCGACCTAGTGTATCACCCTAGGGTGCGCCTGTTCTATTCGTCAAGAAGAAAGACGGGACCCTCAGGATGTGCATTGATTACAGAGAGTTGAATAAATTGACGGTGAAGAATAAGTATCCACTGCCGCGGATTGATGACCTATTTGATCAGCTACAGGGTGCCCGAGTGTTTTCCAGGATCGACCTGCGCTCGGGTTATTATCAGCTGAAGGTCCGTAAGGAAGATATTCAGAAAACAGCTTTCCGAACTAGGTACGGGCATTATGAGTTCCTTGTTATGTCTTTCGGACTTACTAATGCCCCTGCAGCGTTCATGGATTTGATGAACCGTGTCTTCAAGGACTATCTGGACAAGTTCGTGGTGGTTTTCATTGACGATATCCTGATTTACTCTAAGACTAAGGAAGTGCACGAGGAGCATCTGAAGATCGTTTTACAGGTTCTGAGTCAACGCCAGCTGTATCCAAAGTTTTCGAAGTGCGAGTTTTGGCTTGACAGAGTGAGCTTCCTTGGCCATATTATATCACAGAACGGAGTTTCTGTGGATCCGAGCAAGATTCAGGTGGTCAGAGATTGGCCAAAGCCGAAGAACGTACGTGAGGTGCGTGGATTTCTCGGATTGGCCGGTTATTATCGGAAGTTTATAGAGGGATTCTCGAAGATCGCACTCCCTCTTTCGCGGTTGACTCGGAAGAACGAGAGGTTTATATGGTCGTCTGCTTGTAATGATAGTTTTATGGAGTTAAAGCAGAGATTGACCACCGCTCCAGTACTGGCGTTACCTGTTGAAATAGACAAGTTCAGTATTTATTGCGACGCGTATGGAGTTGGACTCGGTTGTGTATTGATGCAGGAGGGGAGAGTTATTGCATATGCTTCTCGGCAGTTGAAGCCGTACGATCAGAATTACCCTACGCACGACCTCGAGTTGGCAGCTGTGGTCTTCGCACTGAAGATATGGAGACATTATTTGTATGGGCAGCAGTGCGAGATATTTTCTGACCACAAGAGCCTGAAGTACTTATTTACGCAGAAGGAGCTGAACATGTGATATGCCTACAACTGACAAGGCACTGGATTTGAGGACAAATCCTCATTCACCTAAAGAGAATGATACGCCCTGGATCCCGAGGATCAAGTTGCACATCGAGGTAAGTTCACCGATTATTATATTTCTAACAAAGTTTGTTGATTGTGTAGGTGACTTCCTAATTGGCTCATAAAGAGGAGTTGATGCACTCAAAGACCAAGAGCAAGACGGCCCAAAAGCAATTGGTTATTCAACTCCAAATTAGCCATGAGAAAATGGCCCATTTCATTAGCCCACAGATAGAAGACAGAAGCCATAATTAAAGAAGCAACTAAGCCTAAGGAGAAGCCCAATTCCATGTACAACTAACCCACAAGGAGAAGCCCAATTGAAATGTTCAATTCAATACAAGAAGAAGCCCATTTGAGGAAGTCCCATTTTCATATCTCATAGAAGCCCACAAGTTGAAGCTTACCAGTGAAGAAGCATCGGCTCAATGGCTGCCCACAATAAATGAATCTTTGGCTGAAGGACTCACCACGCAGCAGTGTTGCACACATTTGGTCACGAGCGGAATCAGCACCGTGATGCGCGCACACGAGGCCGAACACTCCAACGGCTAGTTTGGCCGACGCTCCAACGGCTCTTTTGAGCCTTTCTCGCATGTTCCTTTTTCGTTTTCTTTCCTTCTGAACATTAGATTTTCAGAGGCTATAAGAGCCTGCTCCAAACGAATGTAACATCAACTTTTGAGAAATATTTGGAATTTACGAAAGCTTGGTCTTCGTTAGTGGAGTAGTCTCTCCGTGGGTCCTCGGCGCCCTCCTCGCCGGTGCGTAACATCCGGCCGAGCCAAGATTGTACTTCCATGGAACGGTACATGGAGTACTCTTAGCCATTCCTTCTTTTCAGAAGAAGAATGGTTCAAAACCGAGCCTTCAAGCTGTGAACTCCTCGTACGCGAGGATGTTTCTCACCCAAAGGAACTGTGGGTTCCTTGGACCAGCCATGGGCACCTCGACCTCGCCCCTTCCCCGTCGGTCTCTTCTGAGGAAGAAACAGAATTCAAGGGCCTTTCATCCTGTTGCTGGAACTCTCTTCGTCAGCGAAGAAGTTTTCCGACGTAGCGCAATGAACGTCTACCGGCCGGCAAGGAACCCCTTCAATCCAAACGACGTTCTCTGTGAGTTAGCCAACTCACCCACCTCTCCACTTCGCTTGGGTAACATCATTCCTTATCTCTCTCGCCATTTTCTGTTTACATCATTTTTCGGTTTCACGTGTTTGCTTCTCTGTTAGGTGTCATCTCTCACTCTTTTATGTTTAGCTTCCGCATGCATGAGCCGCCAGCCTCAAACTCGTGGGTCAAAGCGTAACATTTGGTATCAAAGCCAAACCTGGCTTTGTGTTGTTTTTGTTTCTCTGATTTTTGTGTTTTTCTTCGCTGTCTTTCTATTTTGTGTTTTCCAGCTCGTTTGTCTTTGTTTTCATTTTGAGTCTGTTTCTCTTGTTTTGTTTTCTTTATTCTTGTGTTCTTTCTCCGTTGTCTTTCGTAATTGTGTGTTTCTTTATTGTCATCAGCATGCATTCTATTTAGTTTATTTTCTCTTGGGTTAGCATGATTTGTTCTATTTTTGGTGATGTCCATGTTCTGTTTAATTAGCATGTTTCACGTTTAGTTAAGCAAGATGTGAGTTGTCTGTTGTGTGATTTTTATTTTTTTCCTGTTTTCTCTTCTAGTTTTTCAGGTTGCTAACTTGAAATTTTTGTTGCTGTTTTCTAGAGTCTTATGAGTCAGTCTGTCTTGTTTTATGTGTTGTTTTAATGATTAAAGTGTCCCACGTTTAGGTGATTTTCTGTTGGGTTTTTAGAATGTTGTTGTTTGATTTTTCTTTGCTGTTTTCTGATAATTGTTCCCTGTGATTTGCTGGAATTTGGACAACTAATCCTCTGTTTGCATCATCTTTCTGTTGATGATATATCATATTTCTAAAAATCAAGCTGCTGGATCTTTATTGATGTTTCATGCTATTAGTTGGTAGATTAATTCACTAATAGATGAATATTGTTAAGCATTTATTGTAGTCCGAACATATCATTATGCAGACTGCTATTTGGATGATTTCCTGTTTAGCCTTAATTGCTAATTGCTGTTTATTTTTCTAATTGCCAATCTGTTATTAGAATTGTGTTAGCAGCTGCATATTTATTTCAATTTAATTGAATAAAATTGAAAACTAACACATATTTGCTGAGGATATATCCTTACTGGTTTCTCATGTTCTGCTGAATTTAACTTCACCGTTTATCAGGTTTATTTGGGCAGTAAGTTAAGCAATTATGCTGTTGAATTAGTTGACTGCTGGTAACATATTTACTGGTTTTAATTGTCATCTATCTATTGCAGAATTTGGTTATTTGGAAATTTCTTTCTTCGGCTAAATTTGAGGAAATTATAATAAACTTATGCTAACATCCTGATTTTGTTTGCTGAGTTTTTAGCATTGATTAATAGGTTGTTCCTTAGCTGCATTTGTTGTGATTTGTTTACTGGATTTTGATTTTTGTTGGCTGAATTAATGATGCATGATATAGCTGTTGACTAAGGATTATACTTTGCTGTTAGTTAAAATTGTCAACCTATAGATTGTTATTTTACGGTGATTTTAGTGATTGTTGTTTAGATTGATAAACCTGCTGTTTTACTTACTTGCTTTGCTGTGATTAATCATGTTTATTTTGTTGAATGAAATCAACTCAATCACTTGCTATAATTGTCAATCAAATTGAAAATTCTCATAGGTTGTGTAATCTGTTACTGTTTTTACTGTTTGCTGTTAAAATGATAAACTGTTTTGATTTTGTGCTTCAATTGTGTAATCATGCTATCTATTTACAACTTGCATATCAATGTCAATATTAGTTGCTAGAAAATTGAAATCTATTGTTTGCATCTCTGCTTATACTAGTTAATGATATATTATGATGCTGAATTTTCTATGATGTGTTTTGCTGGTTTAGTTAGCTGTGTATTCTGGTTTATTATACAAAACTGTTTCCTCAAACTAGTTGTTATTTGTTTTAGCATGCCTTTGTTCACTTAAGCAGCACACTTGTTAATCTGAATCTGTGATATTTATCCTTGCTGTTTTTAAATTGTTGATTTTGTTTGCTGTTATGACTCAATTGCTGGTTTGAATTGTCTTCCATCCTTTGCAAATTAATATTTCGATTGTCTTGAATCTGTTTACAGATTAGTAGTATGCATTGCTGGATGTGAGATTTATACTTGATGTGAATATTTCTGCTGGTTTTATTTTGTTGAATCTTTAGATTGAAATGTACTTGGTCTGGCCATGCATCTAACCTGTTAAATTTAGCAGCAAGATGTCGTACTTAAACTGATTGATATATTGGTTCAGATATTGTGGATTACCTGAAATCATGAGAAGAATGGTTTGGGTAAAATTATGATAGTGATATATTTATTGTTCTGTGCATGAGTAATAAACTGTTTTGAAATGATGCTTGGATTTGTTAAGTTCATGTTACATGCCCAAACTCATCATTATGCTTGGATTCATATTCGGTTGATTGTTTGTTTTACTAACATCCTATTATTGTTGTGTGCTGAACTTTTCTTGATTAATAATAGGTTGTTAAAATTTCTGCACTTTTTTTTTTTTTGCTGTTTTTCTATTTTGTTAGCAGATTGTTTGTTGTTTTATTTTGGCGTTAGCTAATCTGATTGGTGAGTATTCAGTGGTCTAAATGCTTTAAGATTTGAGGTCAAATCTTCAAATAACCCGAAGAGTATGATATGCCTACAACTGACAAGGCACTGGATTTGAGGACAAATCCTCATTCACCTAAAGAGAATGATACGCCCTGGATCCCGAGGATCAAGTTGCACATCGAGGTAAGTTCACCGATTATTATATTTCTAACAAAGTTTGTTGATTGTGTAGGTGACTTCCTAATTGGCTCATAAAGAGGAGTTGATGCACTCAAAGACCAAGAGCAAGACGGACCAAAAGCAATTGGTTATTCAACTCCAAATTAGCCATGAGAAAATGGCCCATTTCATTAGCCCACAAATAGAAGACAGAAGCCATAATTAAAGAAGCAACTAAGCCTAAGGAGAAGCCCAATTCCATGTACAACTAACCCACAAGGAGAAGCCCAATTGAAATGTTCAATTCAATACAAGAAGAAGCCCATTTGAAGAAGTCCCATTTTCATATCTCATAGAAGCCCACAAGTTGAAGCTTACCAGTGAAGAAGCATCGGCTCAATGGCTGCCCACAATAAATGAATCTTTGGCTGAAGGACTCACCACGCAGCAGTGTTGCACACATTTGGTCACGAGCGGAATCAGCACCGTGATGCGCGCACACGAGGCCGAACACTCCAACGGCTAGTTTGGCCGACGCTCCAACGGCTCTTTTGAGCCTTTCTCGCATGTTTCTTCCTTCTGAACATTAGATTTTCAGAGGCTATAAGAGCCTGCTCCAAACGAATGTAACATCAACTTTTGAGAAATATTTGGAATTTACGAAAGCTTGGTCTTCGTTAGTGGAGTAGTCTCTCCGTGGGTCCTCGGCGCCCTCCTCGCCGGTGCGTACATCCGGCCGAGCCAAGATTGTACTTCCATGGAACGGTACATGGAGTACTCTTAGCATTCGTTTTCTTTCCTTCTGAACATTAGATTTTCAGAGGCTATAAGAGCCTGCTCCAAACGAATGTAACATCAACTTTTGAGAAATATTTGGAATTTACGAAGTCTTCGTTAGTGGAGTAGTCTCTCCGTGGGTCCTCGGCGCCCTCCTCGCCGGTGCGTAACATCCGGCCGAGCCAAGATTGTACTTCCATGGAACGGTACATGGAGTACTCTTAGCCATTCTTTCTTTTCAGAAGAAGAATGGTTCAAAACCGAGCCTTCAAGCTGTGAACTCCTCGTACGTGAGGATGTTTCTCACCCAAAGGAACTGTGGGTTCCTTGGACCAGCCATGGGCACCTCGACCTTGCCCCTTCCCCGTCGGTCTCTTCTGAGGAAGAAACAGAATTCAAGGGCTTTTCATCCTGTTGCTGGAACTCTCTTCGTCAGCGAAGAAGTTTTTCGACGTAGCGCAATGAACGTCTACCGGCCGGCAAGGAACCCCTTCAATCCAAACGACGTTCTCTGTGAGTTAGCCAACTCACCCACCTCTCCACTTCGCTTGGGTAACATCATTCCTTATCTCTCTCGCCATTTTCTGTTTACATCATTTTCGGTTTCACGTGTTTGCTTCTCTGTTAGGTGTCATCTCTCACTCTTTTATGTTTAGCTTCCGCATGCATGAGCCGCCAGCCTCAAACTCGTGGGTCAAAGCGTAACAACATGCAACAGAGACGATGGCTTGAGTTCGCCAAAGATTATGATTTTGATATCAAGTACCATCCGGGGAAGGTGAACAAGGTAGCAAATGCTTTGAGCAGAGTGCCTTCAGCGATTCAGCCTTCATTAGCAGCGATGTTAGTTACGCTACGGTCTGAGATTGAGAGGTTCGACGTTGAGATAGTGGCAGAGTTGTCCAGTATGTTCACCAACATTTCTCTCAGGCCGACTATTCTTGATCGAATACGTGAGGCTCAAGAGAATGATACGGAGTGTGAGGAGCTTCGATCCAGCATGACATTGGGAGACTCGTCAGATTTCCATTTATCAGAGGATGGTATTCTGAAATTTAGGCATAGGTGGTACGTGCTTAACGACGAGGATCTGAAGAAGGATATATTGACTGAGGCACATTCTTCGGCGTATTCTGTGCACCCAGGAAGTACTATGATGTACCGGGATTTAAAGCAACACTTCTGGTGGCCGAACATGAAAAGAGAGGTCGCCAAGTATGTTGAAACCTGTCTAGTCTGCCAGTAGGTAAAGGTAGAGCACCAGAGACCAGCCGGAACCTTATTGCCACTGCCGATTCCGGAGTGGAAGTGGGAGCAGATCTCTATGGATTTTATTGTAGGGCTCCCGAGGACGACGAAGGGCCATGATGGTGTTTGGGTGATTGTGGACCGATTGACAAAGTCGGCCCACTTCTTATCTGTGAGGATGGCATCTTCTATGGACCAGCTCGCCGAGCTTTATGTGAAGGAGATTGTCAGGCTTCATGGAGTGCCAGTTTTTATTGTCTCAGATCGTGATCCGAGATTTACATCGAAGTTCTGGAAGAGTTTGCACAAAGCTATGGGGACTCAGCTTAATTTCAGCACGGCATATCATCCTCAGACTGATGGTCAGACAGAGAGAACTAATCAGATTCTTGAGGATATGCTCAGGGCTTGTGTGCTGAAGTTTCAGGGCTCGTGGAGCCGATATTTGCCTCTGATTGAGTTCTCGTACAACAACAGCTTCCAGGCTACCATTGGCATGGCACCGTATGAGGCTTTGTATGGTCGGAAATGTAGATCTCCGTTATATTGGGACGAGGTTGGCGAGGCCAGCATCGTTGGTCCTGAGATTCTACAGCAGACGGCAGAGAAGATTGCCATTGTCCGACAGCGTATCGAGGTAGCTCAGAGCAGACAGAAGAGCTACGCTGACACGAGACGGAGAGAGCTGGAGTTCGAGGAGGGTGACGAAGTTTATCTTAAAGTTTCTCCGTTCAAAGGTGTTGCGAGATTTGGAAGGAGGGGCAAGTTAAACCCTCGCTATGTGGGGCCCTTTCCTATTCTGAAGAGGATCGGGAAGTTGGCATACAGACTACAGCTTCCGGCTTCTATGGAGAGTATCCACGATGTATTCCACGTATCTATGCTTCGGAGATGTCTACGTGATCCGTCGCATGTCGTGGATAGGGGTGGGCAGACCCGAAACCGACCCGAGGAACCGAACCAACCCGAGGGTTCGGTTCGGGTTTGGTTCGGGTCCATGAGGTGTTTTTTGTGTTCGGGTCGGGCTCATCAATACGTTTTTGGGTTCGGTTCGGGTGGAAGGCAAAACCGAACCGAACCGAAAAACCGAAAAGTTCTGTTCTGGAGAGTTCTGTTCTGGAGGTTCTTCTTCATCGTCTTCGACCTCTAGCACAGACCAGAAGATAAAGCAGAGACAACTCCGGCAAGAAGAAAAGCCCTACAGAGGTATACAGATGAGGAAGTGGGGAAAGTGGGTGCCTGAGATTAGAGAGCCCAATAAAAGGTCGAGGATTTGGTTCTTACTCCACCCCCGTCGCCGCCGCTCGTGCGTACGACACCGCCGTCTTTTATCTCCGGGGACGATCCGCTCGCTTGAATTTTCCGGATCTCGTGATTGGAGAAGAGCAGCGGGGAGATTTGTCTGCCGCTTCTATACGCAAAATCGCCACTGAAGTTGGGGCTAAAGTTGACGCCGTCCAAACAGCTCTTCATTCGTCGATGTCTGTTTCTACTCAACCGCCGGAAAAGCCGGACTTGAACTAGTTTCCATGCCCCGAAAGTTCAGACGAAGACTGAGCAAACCTTGAAATCTGATCTACTTCCAGGAAGAGGCAGCAGCCAGGGCATGGACACGGAACCGACCAGACCCGAGCAGTGTTTTTTTGAACTAGAAAGCAGTGTTTTTTAAAAATCTGTAAATAAGGAGCAGGAGCCAGGAACCGACTCGACCCGAACCGAACCGAAACCGAACTTTTCAGTTCGGGTCTAGTATAAGTCAGTCGGTTTCGGTTTCGGTTTCGGTTTTGGGTTCGGAAACCGAAACCGAAAAGTTCGGTTCAGTTCGGTCCGAAACCGAACCGACCGAACCGAACCGAACCGAACCGAACCGAACCGAACCGAACCGAACCGAACCGAACCGAACCGAACCGAACCGAACCGAACCGAACCGAACCGAACCGAACCGAACCGAACCGAACCGAACCGAACCGAACCGAACCGAACCGAACCGAACCGAACCGAACCGAACCGAACCGAACCGAACCGAACCGAACCGAACCGAACCGAACCGAACCGAACCGAACCGAACCGAACCGAACCGAACCGAACCGAACCGAACCGAACCGAACCGAACCGAACCGAACCGAACCGAACCGAACCGAACCGAACCGAACCGAACCGAACCGAACCGAACCGAACCGAACCGAACCGAACCGAACCGAACCGAACCGAACCGAACCGAACCGAACCGAACCGAACCGAACCGAACCGAACCGAACCGAACCGAACCGAACCGAACCGAACCGAACCGAACCGAACCGAACCGAACCGAACCGAACCGAACCGAACCGAACCGAACCGAACCGAACCGAACCGAACCGAACCGAACCGAACCGAACCGAACCGAACCGAACCGAACCGAACCGAACCGAACCGAACCGAACCGAACCGAACCGAACCGAACCGAACCGAACCGAACCGAACCGAACCGAACCGAACCGAACCGAACCGAACCGAACCGAACCGAACCGAACCGAACCGAACCGAACCGAACCGAACCGAACCGAACCGAACCGAACCGAACCGAACCGAACCGAACCGAACCGAACCGAACCGAACCGAACCGAACCGAACCGAACCGAACCGAACCGAACCGAACCGAACCGAACCGAACCGAACCGAACCGAACCGAACCGAACCGAACCGAACCGAACCGAACCGAACCGAACCGAACCGAACCGAACCGAACCGAACCGAACCGAACCGAACCGAACCGAACCGAACCGAACCGAACCGAACCGAACCGAACCGAACCGAACCGAACCGAACCGAACCGAACCGAACCGAACCGAACCGAACCGAGGAGTCTTCCATTAAAGTCCTACGTAACAAAGAGATTCTGTTAGTCAAAGTCCTGTGGCGGAACCACGAGGTGGAAGAAGCGACTTGGGAGCGACAGCAAGATATGATGACGAAGTATCCCGAGTTGTTTGTATAGTTAAATTTTGTGGACAAAATTCTAAATAAGGAGGGTGGAATGTAATATCCGGCTTGTACGGAATTTTAGATTATAATATATATGTGGCATTTTTCGTAAATATGTCAAATTAGGTCCGTTTTACGAAAAGGAAGCGTCATTTCAATCCTAACGATTAATAGGAATTTACGGGATTTTTCAGAGTAATAGTGCTATATTCCAAGAAATTACGTTTCTCGTAATATCAAAGACTTTTTAATAAAAATAGTAAATGAGGTCCAAATTGCAAACGGACAGTTTTGTTAAATCTCAAATAATAAGCTGGACCTATTGGTAAAGTAAGAAAATTTGGAGGAGCCGAATCGTTAGCCGATTAACGAAACGAAGGACGAAACAAATAGAATAAAGTGCTAAGGGCAAAATGGTAATTCGCTAAACCAAAATTTATAAAATAACAATCAATTTCTTCTCTCCCTCACTTCCCTCATTTCTTCTCTGGCATTCACGAAAACACCAGAGAGTTTCTCTCTTCCTCCCTCACGCGAACCGTTGACGTTTTTCCTCCGTTCCGACCTCCGATCGTTCCATTTTCTTCGTGCTTTCTCCCCCAATCGACGTTCTAGGTATGAACCTACAATCTTAGAGCTTTTATTTCGATGTTTATGGAGTTTTAAACAATTAGGTTTCGTTTAGGTTTTGTTAAAAATCGAGATTTAGGGCTCGAGATTGATAGATTGTTATAGTTTACGAACGTATTGCACGTATTAAACGTTATTGGAAGAAGTTATGACGATTTAGGAGAAATGTTAAATTTGTAAATTTCGGGTTTTCGGAAAACTCGTAAATTGGATTTCGGGGTATCGAGCGTAGAATAATGAATTAAATGCCTCGATAAGCTAAGTTGGAATGTTAGGAAATTCCTTTAGTTAAGGTTTTGATAATTGGACGTTTATTAACTTAAACTCGTTTTAACGTCAATCCTTGTAAATTGCTTAGGTGAACAGCGCTTGTGGATGGAGATTGAGCTGCTTTGGACACGAGGTAAGTTCTCGTGATTCTTCTCTGGCCGATTGGCCTACACCGTACATCGAGGTCGTCTCGAGGATTTTGGTGACGCATGTGTTTATTTAATTTGGTTGGGTAGACATGTTTAGTTATTTTATAGGTTACGGATTATGTTTTACAGTCTTTGATGGTATACATTATTGCTTGTTTACTTTAAGATATGAACTGTTCACGCATCACGTGTTTCAAAGAAAAGCATGAAAATGAACTTCCGCACAGGGTTTTAAAAATAATGTAAAGCATAATGATAAGTGTGTATTTTTCACACTTATTTATATTTTTTACGCTTTAGTTGATAAGGTTTTCTCAAATATTTAAAAGAATTTGATGGATTTTGTATAAGTGTGCAGAGCAATTATTTTAAACAGGATAAAATAGAAAGAGGAAAAAGAGAGGCGAAATTTAGATTAGCGAAACAGGAACATGTTGATTGATCACTCATCCCAGGCGATTGATCGGCAAAAAAGCAACAGAAAACTGGCCAAATTATACAAAGAAGTCGAAAATTATGCAAGAGACAGAAAGGATGCTGACTGATCGACATAAGTTAGCGATTGATCACCACATGAATTCAATTTTGGAAAGACCACTTATTTCAATCTCAGCCGTGGATTGAGTAAAAAGGAAAACATATAAACCTAAAAGTAGAGGCGCTGGGAAGGAGATTCGGCTACAAATTTGGAAGGTTTATATTATCTACTATTAATCGTTAATCTGGGAAAAGAAAGAATCAAAAACCATTGAATTAAGGAGAGAAATCTGCAGAGGATTCGGCGTTCTCTGGAGAGAGAGAGAGCAGCGCTCGGATTCGGCGTTCTCTGGAGAGAGGGAGCAACAGCGCGCGGCTACAAATTTGGAAAGTAAAATGTTTAATCTGCACCGTTGAGCTAAGGCATGATTGAATCGCAACCACTAACAGATTAAGAAAGAAAAGTAATAAAACCTAAAGAGGAGAGAAGCAGAGGGGGTTCTTTTTTCGGATTTCTCCACAGAGGAATCGGCGAGTGTTCAGCGACTTTGAAGGCGAGAACAGTTGTGATTGGGCGATTTTAGCAGGCGAGCGCCGTCGGCGGATTCAGGCGAGCTCGGATTGGGTGATTCTGGCGAACTCTGATTCGGCGATTCTGGAGAGGGCAGCGCTGGAGCGATTAGGCGAGCAGCAGCAAAGAGAAGCAATTTTTACATATTAGTTTTTCTTTTCTTTTTATTTCTATTATTTGATTATGCAATATTCTAATTTTATTGTTTATTTATCTTTTAGCATGAACTAAACTTCCAATTCTAGGGTTTCGACGTAACTTTGTTATGATTATTTATTTTTCTTAATTCAGGTTCTTAATTTTCTATTCCTTTTCTGTGTTGAGTAATTTATTCTGAACGTAATACTTAGGTTTGCTTGATCACCAAAACTAAGAATTTTAGGGTTAATTCGGGATGCGAGAGCGGAGAATTTAACCGTGCACTGAATAACTTGCCTTAAAAAGGATCCTAGGCTAGAGATAGCTAGGGCGTTTGAGTGGTAATATAATTTCTTGCTCTTAATGTATTCAATTAATTTTCAGGATTAGAGACCGAGAGGTGATAATTCGTTAATTGAATAAGTTTTTCTTTGTTCGAGAGAGATTGATGAATATTTTCGTGAAATTGCCATCAACACAACGGAATAGGATTTAATTCCTTGAATTAGGTTTAATAAATAGGATTAGCTAAGTGAAATCGGAACCCTGGATTTTCTCATCATATAATCTTACTTTTTACATTCAATTCTATTATTTAAATTGTTCAATTTATTTTATTTAAATTATTTTAGTTTAAAATCTTAAATCATCAACTTATTATTTCTTTTCAAATTAAACTGAAAATTAGATATTCAATATTTAACATAATTATTCCTCGTGGGATCGACACTCGTACTTATACACACTTTATTACTTTTGCGACACGTGCACTTGCGTATCACGATTTTTCGCAACACATAACATTGGCCGAAAGGTATATTGGCCAAAAGGCATATTGGCCGAAAGGCACATCGGCCGAAAGGCGTATCGTTTATCGGTCACGCGAGGTGGGGCTCAGGCACGGCTGTACGTGTTGTAAGCGTGTACCCCCCACCTCTAGCTGGAAAGAGTAGTCCGCCCGCTGGATGAGCTCTCTCTGGTTAGAGGGATAGGATCTCGGTGACACTATCGTGCATTGCATAGTAAAGAAAATAAAGCATGATTTATCGAACTCATACGCACAGCATGCATTGCATTTACGTAAAGCTTACTGGGATTTCATCTTATAGTGTGTATGTATGGTGTAGGTGATTACGAGGATACAAGTGAGGATGAGATTCCTCCTCCTAAGGCTTGAGTCCAGTTGACGGAGAATGGCTGCGGTGGTGTGCTGGCGCAGTCGATGCTCACCTAACCCGTGTGGAAGTATTTATAGATTTTGAGGGTTTTAAGTTATTTTGGATAGAATAGGAAAATTGTATAGACATTATAGGGTGTTTGGTTCTGGTAGTTGATAGGTTTATATTTTAATGTTTTAAACGTTTGGGAATCTGTTTTATATGAACTGCGCGGTGATTTCAAACAAGTGGGATTGTCGATTTTTAAACATATCCACGCAGTTTGTTTTCACGAAAGTTTGTTATGTTTTAAACACGTTTTAATGTATGTTTATTTCGTTAATGTCTGAATTGTACGTTTAGTTATATTTGAGGAAGAAATTGGAGTAGTGTTGAAGTTCATATATGCAGGGAAATATGTAAGTTTTGCTCTCTGGAATCGGATTCCAGAGAGCGGATTGTTGAAAATGTTAAGTGCCAGCTCTCTGGAAGAAATTCCAGAGAGCTTGGCGAACGATCGCTGGGAAGGGCGATCGCTCGCTGGCTGTGTGAAACTGGCGATGGGGCGCCAGGGTGAGGGGCGACTGATCGCCCCTCCCTTCTTCTTGGTCGGCGACCGGGCGCCGAGACGAGGGGCGACTGATCGCCCCTCCTGGCCTCAATGCAGCGACTGATCGCTGCAATGTGCAGCGATCAATCGCTGAGACCGATCGCTGATGCAGCGATCGGTCGCTGCTTTTCTCTTTGGCAGAATGTAAATTCTGCCCTCCCTTTTGTTTTACTTGTAATTTGTTTTAATTTATAGTTTTATATAATAGTTTTAATTGTTTTTGGTTTTAAGGTTTTAAACGGTTTTCAAACAACGCAAATGATTTTGATTTCCATTAGATTTCCGCTTAGAGCTTATTTGAAGTATAGGGATAAAAAAAAAAGAAATAGTACGGATAATTGGGTACAGTGTTAGGGTCATTACAAAAAGTACATCAGGTGGATGTTTTTACTTGGGAAATAATTTAGTTTCATGGTTTAGCGAGAAACAAAATTTGATATCTCTTTCAATTGCCGAGGCGAAATATATTGCCACTGGTAGTAGTTGTACCCAGCTTCTCTGGATTAAGCAAATGCTGAAAGATTATGGTGTTACACAGAATGTCATGCACTTTATTGCGATAATATGAGTGCGATCAATATTTCTAAAAATCCTATTCATCATTCTCGAACAAAACATATTGATATCAGACATCACTTCATTCGATCACTATTTGAAGAAAAAACTATTATCTTGGATCATATGACTACAGAAAAACAAATAGCAGATGTCTTTACAAAAGCATTAGATAGCTTGAGATTTGAAGAACTAAGGTCAGCTCTAGGCCTTTGCATTCTCTGAAGAAAGTACTTGTAAGTTTTGTTTATATATTTTTTACATTCTTAAATTTTTAAAAAAATCGTCACTTGTATTAGGCGATTTCTTTGCTATTTTTGAGTTCTTGGTCTTCAACGTCCTGCATGGCACATGTGATTTTCTATGAAGATTTCGTTCTTTTTTGTGAAAAAATGAGTTTATTTCTCAATTTGTGTAAGGATTTATGGTTTATTTCCATAATGTTTATGAATCTTTTGGCGGAATTTATGAAAATATGGGAGATAAGATATATTTGTGGGATTTTGGATGTATTTCCCAAATCTGTTGGAATTTAATTGTGGATATATCTTTGGGTTTATTTCCCAAACCACAACAGTATATTTCTTTGAAGTGAGTTTTTTAGGGTTATTTTCCTAAATTGGTGAAAACCCATTCCACCACTGATAAGTGTATATTTTACACACTTATCTATACTTCTATTACTTGAATTGATAAGTTTTTGTTCGAATGTTTGAAAGATTTTGACGTATCTTGTGCAAGTTGTAGAAAATAGAATTAAAACAGGAAGAATGCAGAAGAAGTTGACGAAGGCAGCAGACGAAAGAAACACAGCGAAATTGAAGACAGAAGAGAGAACAGAATATGTGCTTATTGATCACCACATTACAAGCGAACAATCGGTGATAGAGAATATTTATTCAGCAAAAGTTGTGCACAAACCAGAGAACGTGCCGAATGATCGCTCATTCTAGGCGAGCGATCGGCACAGAAGATTTAAAATAGGAGCGATTGAAGAAGCGATCGTTCGCTATGGTCGTGACTGGCTGAAGGAAAACAAAGAAGTAGCGATCGATCGCTCAATTACGGCGATCGATCGCTTACAAGTTTGGAAATTAATTGTTTCTAAACTGGACCGTCAACATAAAGTCATCAGTGAATCGTGCCCATTGATTGATCATAAAGAAGAAAATAAAGACCTAAAGAAAAGAGGAAAAAAGCATCCGGTATTCGGCGAAGGAGAGCAGCAGCACAAGGCGATTTCTGGAGGCAGCAGCTCAAGGCGATCTCTACGCATCAACCATAGTTTTTCTCACTTTTACATTATGAATTTCATTAGTATCATTGTTTTTAATTTATTTAGCATGAACTAATTTTTCTACTAGGGGCTACGATATAGCCAGATGATGTTTGTTTTCAATTTCTTCGTTTAATTATATTTATTGAATATTTCTTCCAATATTGTTGGCACATTTAATTTCTGTTCTTAAAGCCTGTAAATTTCTGGCCAATCTTTACTTGTTGTTTGAGATGTTTTGAGACCGAGAGGTGATAAATATCCGTGCACTGAAATTAATGTCATTAATATACGTAGGCTAGAGATAGTTACAGTATTGGTGTGATCACTGTGATTTCTTGAGTTATTTGTATTTGATTAATGTAGGATTTGAGACTGAGAAGTGATAACCCATTAATCAGATAAACTACGCAATGCTCGAGAGAGATTGTGATAGAATTTAGTGAAATCGATCATCAACATAGGAAGAATATTTATGAATATAATTGCGAAGAACTGAAATAAACATTGTCTTGGTGAAATCGTAGTACCTAGGTTTTTATCAATTTGATTTAATCCTATTTTAATTGTTGCAATATTTTATCTTAGTTTATTTTAATTATTTTTAGTTGTTTATTTTAATTTCAATCATCGAAAATCATAAAACGTGTGTTCAATTTAGAATTAAGACTAATTGTTTCGATTATTAATTACAAGTCCTCGTGGGTTCGACACTCTATTTTATCACTATATTACTTGTTGCGACTCGTACACTTCCGATATATTTTGCACGACAACCACCTTACTGCTTCATGTTTTCAAATTTGCGCTGAGTTTTTCCCTGCCTTCGAGCTCTCTGTTCTTCTCAAGCGTATGATTACGCTCATCCATGGCAAAAATAGTGGACTATGGTGATGGATCGTCTGATAGTGAGAATCTGTCTCACAAAGTGTTTCATGGAACAGGTACGAAATCCGTTCTTTCTGAAGAGTTCTTTCTGAATGTCGTTGATGTCGTACCTATGGGTCAGTACAGTCCTTCCGGTGAAGAGTGCAGTAAAAGCCAGGATCCTCTTGCGCATTTGAAAGTTTCATATGGACCTCCAAGGGTTCGCTCAAAGGTAGTATTACCTTCCAAAAGAAAAGTCTCACCTTCTCTAATTGATCAAGAATCTTCTGACAAAGAGTGGGACAGTAATGTTGAAATCCACTCTTTATCTTCCGGGGAAGAGGACAATTCAAAAGCTTATGAGAAGAAAGTGTCCTCTCGGAGAAAATCTGCAAGATTGATGGATAATCCTCCTAGAAAAACTGTTCTTAAGTCACGTGCTAAAACTGAAAGGAAATTAAAAGAAAAAGCTCCAATGTCCTCGGCTGCCAGTTCCAGACCCAAATCAGAGTCACGCAAAGTGTCTCACAAAAAACCAAGTAAGTCTTCTAAATCCCCTTGGAAATCTAATGTTTTTAGAACATCTTTCAATGCTAGTCTTTGGAGTATAGTTTCAAAGAAAAATCTCTAGAGTGAACGGAATATACATATGGTGGATTTTAAGGATTGTAGGGATCTTGTGAATCTCCTAATTAGCCAAGGCCTAGGAAGGACTTTCAAAGGCTTAAAACTTTTCTCTAACCAAATAGTTCATGAATTTTACTGCAATCTGACTCCATCTATTATTGACCGAGGACATTCTGACTATGGTCACGTGTTTTTGAGAGGTTCTTTATTTGAATTCAGTCCATCCACTATAAACACCTATCTTGGAAGTTTTTGGACTGACTCTGAAGCTTTTTCGCCTGATTTTGACAAAATAATCTCAAGTGTTACATGAGGTGTTAGACAGATCTGGCCACGTGCAAAAGACTTCCTTGCCTCTCAGCTCACTGCGAAATTTGCTATTCTACACAAAATTGCAATCAGAAATTGGCTACCATTCTCACATGCCACTGGAATCAACAAGAAGATGGCTAGGGTGCTATTTCAAATTGATATTGGAATTCAATTCGACATTGGATAGTTTTTCTTTGATCAAATTCTGAAACATATCAATGGAAAACACGACAGGTCTGCCTTACCCTTTCCCTGTTTAATTTTTGGCATCCTGTCCTCTCAACAGATTTCTTTGAGTGTTTCTGATAGTCTAACAATGGATCGTGAGGAAATACGGATCAGTTATAAACTTCGCACAGGTGGCCATGTTGATGACTTACAAAATGTTGCTGATTCTGAGGATGTTATTGAGAATAGTATTATTTCTCGAACTATTAAAATAATTAAAGGTGAATTGAAGGGTCTAGAAAATAGAAAGAAGGTTTTGTTTGATTTGTTGGATGAACTTGTTCAACATCTCGCTGTCAAAAAATCTTCAAATCCAATGGATCAAATTCATGTTAATGAAACGGAGAAATCACCTTCTGGCTCCACATCTTCTGAAAATGTTTCACCAAATGTCTCTGCAGAATATCCTGCTTCACTTGATCAATCTGGCTAGGTGTATGTTTGTAATTTCTATGAGACTTCTTCAGGTCTTTTTCTCTTGCTGGATCCTTTGCACCTGATTGACTCTATGGCTTGATTGACAATGTTTGTTCCCGTTTGTCTTTTTATGGTAAAAAAGGAGAGTATTTTTGGAGATTGATTGCTTTTATGATGCTGTGGATGTCACTTATTTTGGTGCTATTATTTGAAATGATATTATATTGATCGGATTGTTTCCAGAACTTCTCATTCAGGGGGAGTTTCGAATTCTCTCCTTCAGGGGGAGTTATGTTTTGCCAAAAATGCCAAAGGGGGAGATTGTTAATGCTACTGTGTGTTGGCATTATATTTTTTGCAAACTATTACTTTTGATAAGTTATTTTTTTAGAAATTATATTCTTTTGGAATATATATTAGTCTATCCTTCTATTTTGGAGAATATATTTGGCAGAATATTTCGTCAATTCAAATGTGATTTCTTGGAAAAGGAATCATAACAAACTTGGATCATGTTTCTAATTATTTGGGATACTTTCCTAAATTGTCATTGGAAGTGTCTCTGCAGCAAGTTTGTTAGGCAGAGTTTTTTGGATCCTTAGGCTAACTTCGTGGGATAAGATCTTTTGAATGAGTAGTTTGTTTTGAGAATATATTGTTGAGAGAAACAGAACTGCATCTTGCACTTGATATAAAAGTCTTATCTTTTTATGTTGAATGTTGTCGACGCCATTATTCTTGTGTGTTGAATTTCTCTATTCATCTGGGCAGTCTTCATTTCTTCACCCACGTTTCTGTGTGGTGTATGTGATTATTGATTAGAGCTTGTCATCTTTATCGCGGGCACGGGGAGCTTGCCATACACGGATTCCGGGAGGAGTCATCTTCGACAAGGGGAGCTTGTCGCATTTATATCCAGGTGGGATCGTTCTTAAGTCGAGGGGAGCTCGCAAAACAGTTTCACTAGTGAAGGTTGGAGGAGGCGGCATCAAAGATAAAAGGGAGTCTTATTTTGTTTTAGTCCGAGTGTATTGTAACCTTGTTTGAACTCGTGAAATGTTTTCATATCTGGGCGTGGCCCCCCAGATGTAGACTGATTGCCGAACTGCTTTACCAACCTCCTGTGTCCTTAATTTCTGCATTTTAATATTGTCATATATCGTATTTATAACCAGTGTCACACATAGTGTCACAACACTTTATAACATCGAGTCACTAACCTTGATCTTTCAGTTTTTATCAATGAATGAACAACCAACCATGTGTGTGTAGGGGTGGGTAAAATTGGACAAGATCATGGTTCAAATCAAAATTGATAGTTCGGTCTTAGTTCGGTCCAATTCTTACCCTTATGGAAACCTTTAACTTTAAATGGTTTTAAATGTAAAGGAATCATAGGTCACAATTTGGTTCACAGTTTTAGTTTCAAAAATCGTAAAAATCGAACCAGCTGTCGTAGATCAAAAAATTCAACTCAAATCCAGTTCAAACCCAATCCAAAACTAGAAAATAACTCAATTTGGCCAAAAACCACCCAAACCACACAAAATAGGTTTAAAATCAACATTAATATTGATTTTTGATATTTATTTTGAAAACGAACAGGAACCGAACCGTATCTCACGATTTGGATCCACTTCAGTTGGGTTCACAACAATGAGAACTTGTTCTTATTCTTGAGTTAGCAAAGATTAAGGAATTTGCATGGCCCTAACAAGACCATTCAATGTGTGTATCGCGTGCTCTATTCTTCATTTTCTCACTCCACGAGTCGGTCCTACCAACTCTTCAATTTGTGTTCCTTTCATATAATTAACTTTATGGACCCTATCTAAATGACCAAACTGTTGAGAAAAAATAATAACGAAATCCGACTAGACCCCCTTAAATAAGTAGTATAAGAAATAATAGCATATACGATCTAAAAAATACAAGAAATATTTTCCCCCTGTCATAAAATTATGACGGCCAAGAAGTAAGACAAATTATAGCCAAAACCAACTTTACGTGGCAAACCGGGAAAAAACCACGGGAACCGAGTCCAGAAAGATCTCACTATAAAAAGTAAGATTTAGAATATTTTTCTAGATATCGAATATCCTAGAAAATATTCACTAAGAGAAATCACCACTCTTAGAATTCTCACTGTGCACAAAAGCATCACACCTATTTTTCTCTCGCACTCTTTCTTTTCTCTCCCCTTCAAAATTCTCACTATCTCTCTCCCTCTTTTGAGGAGTGGTTTTCTTCTTTTCTCGAATTCACTTCTAGAAAATTTCTAATAAGAAGACAAAACAACACACATCTCACGGAGAAGAGAATTTTAATTTTTCTTCTGTAATGCAGAAATAAATGACGTGGGCCCTCATAGTTAAGGAGGTACCCCTCACGAACTTAATAATCTTAGAATTTTCAGACGGCTTCGATAACCAGGAAAGATGGTTTTGTTAGTAGAGATTCAGAAAGAACATTACAAGCGTCTAAAAGCAGAAGTTGAAGCTTTAAGGCTGCAACTTTCTTATTCGACCCAACTTCAGTAGGGACAATGATTCATTTTGTTAATTCGCATTACTATTCGTGTTTATTCGAGGTAATTTCTATCGACCGAAATCATCGATCCACTCAAAATGCAAACGGATTAAAAATTAAATCGTGGACCGATTTCTTTCTTTCAGTCATATAATGTCAGCTTCCTATGTTTACTCATTAATGCTAAAGCAAGTCTTTTTCGGTCTACTTTACCCATTGTCTAGGAAGAGACTACGATTCTGCCCAGAAATTTACATGGCCAAAGATGGTATATCAATGGCGATTTGTAGAGTTTCCATTCTTATGCAGACGTGAAAGTTTACAGTAAGTGTTCTTCCACCTCCTTTTTCTTCTTTCTCTGTCGTTCTCTTTTTTAGGCATTGAATTTGATGGCTTTGATTACGATATGCATAGTCGAACTGTAACAGTAGAAACCAGATGCCATATTCACTCGATTTGCTGTGTTTTCTGACATTCGTACTGAGAGTTTTGCTGTTCTTTTTCTCCCTAATATATTCGAACTGAGAGTTTTGCTGGCTTTGATTACTGGGTTCCTCTTTTTTTGCCTGTTTTGATCTGACTTATGAGAATGTTCAATTTGAATTCATGTTGTAATTTGCAAGAGTGCTTAATGGGTGTATGAATATTCCAACCATTCTTAAATTATGAGTAATGGAGGTCAAAGAAATAGCTTCTCCATGTGAGTTCCTCTAGAGTTCTTCAATTCTCTGTCATCTACTGAATAACCTCCAAAACTTCACTTAACAAAGTTAATTTCAGGATTAAAAATTGGATTTTTCGGGATCTTCAAGAGCAGCGACTTTCCTCAACCAGAGCAATGCCTTCATCAAGTGCTTTGAACTCATCTACTTCAGCATCAAACAACTTACAAAGAGTCCCAGAAACAAGTTTAGACAGGCTCTCGAGTTTCGGCAATATTCAATTTTCCGATGATTTTAGAAGCAAATGGTTGGTTTCTGTTAAGAAATTTCTCGACGGACATGGACTGTTCCATTTATGGAACGAGATCCTCGTTTTCTTGTGCGTAATTGCAGCCTCTCTTGATCCTTTGTTCTGCTACATTTTGGTGATTGATGAGAAAAACAAGTGTGTCAGTTGGGATGGAAAGTTGAAGATTATCGTTGTAGTTCTACGATCTGTCACGGATTTAATCTTTGTTGTTTTTCTAATCTGCCAATTTTATTGCTGTCCTGTTACTTCTCAATCCGAACACAATCTTACTGTTTGGGCAATAGTAAAGAGATACTTGTTTTCGAGCTTTCTGATCGATGTTCTTTCTGTTCTTCCACTTCCACAGGTAAACTTTCAAGGATGACCTTTGTTTCTTGTCTTAGATTGTATAATTTCTTATGAAATTTGATGTTTTTGTGTTCAAGTGTCGAAACATTTCATTACGGATTAGTAACATCGCTGCAATATTTGATAGAATAGGAATGAAAAATCTTTGTGTAAATTGTTGTTTAGATCCTAAGTTTGTGGTCGTTCACGGATTAGAGTTTAAAGTATTTATCAGCTATTAACGATTTAGACGTTGTCATCAATTAATACGTTTTCTGTAGGTGGTGTTTCTAGTTGTGATTCCAAAGTTATGGAGCTCTTCGCTTTGGACGGCAATGAGGGTATTGAAGTTTGTTCTTTTATTCCAATTTGTGCCGAGAGTTCTTCGTATCTATGCGTTTTTGAAGAGAGTTACATGGACTGTTGGTATATTTCCTGAAAAACCAGGGCCTAAAGCTGCTCTTAATCTCTTCCTTTACATGCTTGCAAGCCATGTAAGTACAACTACTCTTCCATTTTATGGTTAGTGGACTGAAAAATGCAACTTTTACTTGGATTTTTATCAACATTTTGGTCATGATTTCAGGTGTTCGGAGCCTTCTGGTACTTGTTTTCGGTCGAACGAAAAATATCATGCTGGCAAAGTGAATGTAGACGTAGTACAAGACAAGTCTGTTCTTTGGATTGTAAAAAAAACTCGGCAAGTAACTTAGTCATGTATGATTTTTGTCTCGTCAGTTCGCAGAAAGTCGACGGACAGTTTAAGTTTGGAATTTTTACTCCGGCTCTTGAATCCCGTATTGTGAATTCGAGAGATTTTATAAAGAAAATTTCTTTCTGCTATTGGTGGGGACTTCGGAATCTAAGGTTGGGACTGTTATATATTACGATTATAATTGTTTTATGAACTCTTTTTCGCAACCTTGTTCTTGTTCAAATATAATTCTAACGTTAGGACTGTGGAATCTGTAGTTCTTTTGGTCAAAATCTGGAGACAAGCACCTTTTTATGGGAAATCTACTTTGCAGCTATGATTTCAACTTTCGGCTTAGTTTTGTTCGCATTTCTCATCGGAAATTTGCAGGTAAATGTCGTATTTATGTTACGATAAGGTGATTCTTGTAATTATAGTTTTATTTGTTTTCAAACAGACATACTTACAGACCAAAATTGTAAGATTAGAGGAAATGAGACTTAAGGGACATGACATTGAACTATGGATGGCTTTTCATTCTCTCCCAAGAAATCTCAAGACTCAGATTAAAAAATACGAAAAGTTTAAATGGCGCAATACGAAAGGTATCGATCTCGAGAGTCTCCTTGTCAATCTTCCGAGAGATATCAGAAGAGCAACAAAGCGTCATCTATGCGAAATTCCAATAACGAAGGTAAGCTAAGCGCATCGGTTGTCATTTTTATTTAAGTGTTAAATGCACTTTTACCTTTTTTTTGTTTTAAAGACATCACTATCGTTATTTGAAATGTCGAACGTTATATTTCCATTCCAATCAGATTCCCATTCTCAAAAACATGGATCAAAATGTACTCGATGCGATTTACGATTATCTCAAACCAGTGTTATATATTGAGCACAACTTCATCGTACAAGAAGGTGAGCCACTCGACGAGATGATATTCATTACAAGAGGCCAAATATGGATGTACACGACTGGAATTAACGAGAACGGAAATTCAACGCCAGAGTACTTAAAAAAAGGCGACGTCTATGGAGAGGACCTTCTAGATTGGGCACTTACTACACCCTTGTTGGTAAGTGTCCCTATGTCAACAAAGACTGTGAGAGCACATACAAAGGTAGAGGCCTTTGTTTTAAAGGCAAAGGACCTTAAAATTGTGGTCTCTAAATTCTGGTGGCTCTTCAGGAGAGAGATGGGAGATTTGCCTGCATTTAGAGAGAAGTGGGCCCGTTTTGCTGCTCTTGTTTTGCAGGCGGCTTGGCGACGATACTGTCGAAATAAAGCCGAGAGAATAGACCAGACGGTTCAACAAGAGGAGGGTTCGTCTGATTTGAGAATTGCAGGTCATGGGTCTAGGTTCCTGACTCGAATCTTTTGGGGTGCAACACGTATTCGTGCGAAGAAAGTTCACAAGGGTCTACCCGAGTTGAGCCGAGTTTGATAGTTTTTCTCTTTTTCAGGTACCATTACATCAATTACTCGATAAAAGTAGGCAACTTTGTCAAAGTGGTCGTGTAGAAATAAGGGTGACAAATTAAATAACTTGTCCGAAGAACGTAAGGGCTCGAGTTGTTTAGGTATGCGCCTCGTAATTGAGTTCTGTGCCTCAATTCTGGTAGAGTCTAATCCGAGTTTGATTGTTTTTTTTTTTTTCTAATTTATGTACAATACCGTGTGATTTTCTTAAGATTATAAAGCTTCTTTACTTGTGCTTATAGTTCTTGATAGTGACTTTCATTGAGGTTCATACATTTTTTCACTCAGTAGTAAATTCTAATAATTTCAAATAACTCTTGACGACCAATTGTTCAGCAAAATCTGCTTCATTTTAAAAATGAAATCAGAAGTTGAGTATTACATTGTCCCAAGTTATTTTACAAAACTTAAACCCTATCAATGCAAATAAATATTGTTCATCTTCACCACATTCACGTCTATTGAATCCACTGACAGAATCGAAAACCAATCCAGAACGCAAGTGAAAAACAAAAAGTGGTTAAGAGAACACCCAAAAATGCACGTAAACGTAAAAACTTCTCGAAAGTTAATGCTAATTTCTTATCATTTCATTTTCCGTCAGAAAAAGGAAGAAAGAAAAGGAAGCAAATTTGCGACTAGATCAACTTCAATAATCCAGAACAAAAGCATACACGACCAAGTGCCAGTCTACCAGATTACCAACTAAACAGATCAAATCTCGAACGAAATCAAGGCAAGAGCGTGAAAGCGATTCAACAACCTAAAGAAATCTGGAATGATTCAGCTCCGGATCAGATGAAGCTCAAGTTTTTGCCGTAGAAGGATCCAAAGCGAGATTTTGACGATGGAAGGAGGTGCATATTCCTTCTCTCTCCAGAAGCTAATGGAATTTGGAAGGCAGAGAGAGAGAGAGAGGATAGCGGCCTACCAAGCGGGGTGGCAGCGTGGCTCTCCTCTTGCACCCACTTTCGGGGATAGTCCTCTACAGTGAACTTGCGCTGTCAATTTCCAAACTTGCAATCATTGTCTGCCAAGTGTGCATTCCATTTGATTTGTTTCCACTTTTAACTGATTATGTAATAATCACAACCATTATCTCCTATTTTCTGTCAATCCACCCCACCCTCTGAACCGATCGAGCTTAACGAGTCTAAGATATATATCATGCACTCGTTGTTGTCATTTTATTCTTATCTCGATGTCAATTCATCTTCGACGTAAATTAATTTATTCATGATATCGGGTGAAAGTAGACCTCTTTATTCATCATGCACATGCACTAAAAACAATGTCTAACGCATGTTAGAAGTAAATCACGTGTCATAATAGAAAGAATAAAAAATACAGTAGAATTACCTTGCTATCATATTGTAAAATATTAAAATTCTCGTATTGCTAAACTAGATAATGAATTTGAATATAAATGTTACATTTAATATGCATACTAAAATAATCATTTCTACTATCTAGTTTATTTAATATATAGTTTTATCGTCACCGTGTTTGTAAATTATACATTGCCCTAATGATTTTTGGATATGTTTAGTTTTACTCTGATGATTGTTGATATATTGCTATGAACTTTGTTTATATGTTTCTTTTCACCATGTTTACTGTGATATTTGGTAAGATAGAATTTCTGTAAACTGTGATATTTTTGTAATATAATCATTTCTACTATCTAATTTGCATACTAAAAATGTCTTTCTCGTGTGTTCATTTCAAAAATAGTTGTCTAATATCAAAAGAAGACGTCATTTAAGTTGAGAACATGTCTCTCCACAAAGATATAGTGTTTGTTGTTTGTATATGTAAGACGTCCATATTTGATGTGAGAAGATTGTTGGAGAAGCCCTGTGATTTCAAAATTTTGAAATCAACCTAAGAAACTCAACATGATTATAACTTAAAGTTTTAAGATCAAAAAAATTTAACTATGTATACAGTTCACTTCAAAGAGTACTTAGAATAAATATCTGTCTTAATTATTTTTCACATATAATTATTAGGGAAATTATCAATTTGAACCCTGTACTATACACATTTTTTCAATTCGGCCCATGTACTAAAAAAACAGGCAAACCGAACCCTGTACTTTGATTCTGTTATCAGTTTTGACCTTCTATCAATAATTTCATAAAAGTCTCATTAAAAAAACTACCAAACGATCTTCGATTCAGTTACAATTTTTACCACATGTTCATTATTTAATGAGAAGATAATCTGAAAATTTTCGTGATTTTTTAAAACATCTACGATTTACTATAATTTTATTTTAGTATTGTTTAAACATATTATAATAAATCATACAAGTTTTAAAAAATTACGCAAATTTTTTTATTATCTACCCATAATATGATGAATATCTAGAAAAAGTTTCAAATAAATCCAATATCGTTTAATATTTGTTTAAATTAATTTCATTTTCTTCTTTATTTTATAAATTAATTTTTTTAAAAATACCAAACAATATTTTATTTATTTGAAAACTTTTTCACATGTTCAACCTATCATAGGTAGATAATAAAAAAAGTTTCGTGATTTTCTAAAATTTGTATGATTTATTATAATATTTTTATAAAATACTAAAATAAAATTTCAATAAATCGTACATGTGTTAACAAATCACGAAAATTTTTAGATTATCTTCTCATTAAGTAGTGAACATGTGGTAAAAATTTCAACTGAATCTAATATCGTTTGTTTGTTTTTTTAATGAGGGTTTAATGAAATTATTGATAGAAGGTCAAAACTGATAACAGAATCAAAGTACAGGGTTCGGTTTGCCGGTTTTTTTAGTACAGGGGCCGAATTGAAAAAACGTGTATAGTACAGTGCTCAAATCGATAATTACCCTAATTATTAATTCAATCTCTTTTAGTTTTCGTGTTTTAAAATCATTTTAATGGTACATGAAGGTGACGTACATAGTAGGCGTTATGAACACCATCGAATTTCGGCTGTGGACTATTGCTAACAGCTTAACTGTGGACTATTAATTATAGACTAAAAACACTTAACCACAAAATTGTCAGAAACACTTAATGCCCCTTTTCAAAGGGCATTTCCAAATAAATGCAATAGACATAATACTTCAATTATTCAGAACATATATTTCATAATCATTTATATTAATCATAATCATCCAGATTAAAAACATAATCATAAAAAATATAGTGCTTAAACGCATTTAAGCTAACACTAAGCGCTACGCGCGCCACGCCTGCGCCAGCACGCCTCCGCCTATGCACCAGCGCACCAACTTCGACTCTTTTTACATTTTTACCACTTTTCTTCAATTCCCACCCCTACATTTCACCTAAAACATACCCCAAACCATCATATATTATTTTCCACACCTCGACACATTAAAATCCTGAAAATACGACTCAAAAACGTAAGCAGAAACGTAAAAATTGGTGAAAACGAAAAACGTTTCTCTTTAAAAACTCAGCAGCATAACGTTTGATTGATTAAAAACCAAAACCTGAAAACAACCGATATATACAACCAAATCCCAAAACACATACCAAACATCAAATCACCTTAACCTCTATACAATCCAAAATCTCCTCAAAAGGAATACCAAAAACCACTCCTCTAGCCATGGTCAAAGCGCCCCAACAAGTTGCCCGCACTGGCGTACAACATGCGTCGCCGACTGCATCCTAATCCTGGCCTTGCTCGTAGAGCTCACCTGACAGCTCGTCTTCACCTACACCATATAACACAAAACTTAAGTCTAATGTTTAGCAAATAGGGAATAATAAATGTAAAAACACAATGCACACTCAACCCTTAACACATGCAGTTTCTAAACTCTCGGTTGTTCTCGTTTTGTTTTCGTTTCATTAATCTTTCACGTAGCCATGTGGATCAAGTAGGCACACATCCTATAACTGTTTAGGACGGCCACACCTTGACCCAGCAGAGCAAGATCGGAGACACACATCTCATAACCGTCTAGGACGGCCATACACGATCTCCTCCTATATCGACCATAGAACCCTCTAGTGCTTTCTCTCGCACGTTAACGACGAGGCGTTCATACTCACGACACATTACGTATCTTCAGCGGTGCATCTCTCGTAGAGTCCCTCTCAACTGCTACCCTAGCACCATTATGCGATGAGGCGACTCAACTCAAGACCACATTACGTTTCTTCTTATCTTTTTACGTTTCGTGCTCACATTTCAAAACCATGCTCAAAACTCATTTTTCGTGATTCAAAAACTATGATGCATGTCAATACGTATGCTCAACCACAAAACAAAACAACAACGAAACACAAACAATCCCTATCGTTCAATGGTGTAGGCCCGAAGGCAAAATCACAAACAATCACTACTTACCTGGATTCTCTGTACGTATTCGTATTCGCTCGCTCGGTTGGTCCAATTGTTCGCTCGTTAACTTAGCATATTAAGGGGAAAATCATTTAGTGATCACACAACCAAATCTAAAGGATATCTAATCTTTTTCTAGCATAACTAAACTAGCTCCAACACCTACAACTCAAAATCCCGAAATTCCCTTTTTTCCATTGCCCAAACTTCAATCGGCCATAACTTACTCATTTTTCATCGGATTTAAATGATCCAATACATCCCGTAAACCTCTACACCTCTATTATCCAATGAATCAATCAATTTTACAACCCAACATGCATGGCCGATCAAATTCTGCACCAACAGAATCGGTTCTCTTGTGCTCCAAAAACTGATTTTCAACCAAAATCAACCAAACTCATAATCATTCTATCTAATCACCCTAAGCCACCATATCTAAGATTTAAATAACCAAATTAGCAAGAAAACACAACCAAAAAATGAAATTTTCGGAGCTCCATTTTCCTAAACTCCACCAAAACCCTAACAAACTCCTCTAAAAACACCAAAAATCTACCATTCTATGCATAGATTATAAAACCCCACTAAAACTCACCTCAAATCTTGCCAAAACTTGAAGGAAGAAACGTGGAGGTGCCCTTCAATGGCTGCCAACAAGAGGGAGATGAGGAAGAAGACCTATCTTTCTCTTTTGCCCCTCCACTTATTCATTTAAACTTTACTTTACCCTATTTTAATTTACCACCAAACTTTGGTAAATTAAAATTCATCCCCACTACACCAAAATCACTTTCTACGTGGAAGTGTTCCCCCTCCCTCTCATCTCTTTAATATTTCTTTCCCTTTCCCTTCCCTTCCATAATTAAAATAACAATTTCACCAACAACTCTATTGTTTTCACTTCTACTCCCTCTTTCTAATTCACCTACTTAGAATACTTTCTAAGATCATTACTAGGCTCCCATAACATAATCTAATCTAAGGAAACACTCGGTTTAGGAAATTTTTGGGTGTTACATTTCACCCTGCTTAAAAAAAATTTGTCCTCAAAATTTGCGTACCTGAAAAGCTCAGGATAGCGATCCATCATGTCTTGTTGTCTTTCCCACGTCGCCTCCTCTACATTGTGATTACGCTATAACACCTTCACTAGTGGAATTTCCTTGTTGCGTAACATCTTCACTGCATAATCCAAGATCTCCACCGGTTTCTCTTCGTAAGTCAATGTTGGTTGTACCTTAATATCCTGCTGCACCACGACATGTGATGGATCTCTTAGGCACTTCCTCAGCATTAAGACATGGAAGACGTTGTGCACTCCCTCCATAGAAGTTGGCAGCTCCAACTGGTATGCCGTTTTTCTAATTCTCTTTGTGATCAGAAATGGTCTAACGTATCTCGGGTTTAACTTATCCATTTTTTCGAACCTCATTACTCCCTTGAACGACGAGATTTTCAAAAAGACGTCGTCTCCCACTTCAAACTCCAACTCTCCTCTTCTTCTATCAGCGTAGCTCTTCTGCCGACTCTGAGCTGTCAATATACGCTGTCGAATAAATTTAATCTTATCGGTTGTCTGTTGCATGATTTCAGGTCCAATCAAACTGACTTCTCCGACTTCGTCCCAATAGAGAGGTGATCTACATTTCCTCCCGTATAGAGCCTCGTATGGAACCATGCCAGTCGTATTCTTATAGTTGTTGCTGTACGAGAACTCTATCAAAGGTAAATATTAGGGGTGGGCAAGACCGGACCGCGGACCGAGAACCGGACCGCATGTGTTGGTCCAGTTTTGGGTGGTCCTCGACTGTTCTTGGTCTAGGACTGATCCTCAAAGCAAAAATCCCATGGGCAATGGTCCGGTCCACGGTCCATAGTCTGAAATTCCCGAAAGACCGGACTGGACCAAGAACCCAATAGTTTTTATGTTATGATAGTTGGAAATATTTTAGATGTTGAATTTAGTTTATCTTATGAGATTTTATTTTAAGCATAGATTATTAGATTTAATTTGTTAGTTTAATATACGTTACTTTCATTTTTTATTCTTTCGATTAAGAGTACAAGTAAAAATATGTATGCTGAGTTTATTGGAAAAATTTATATGCAATTTCAGAATTTTATGTTTTTATATATTTTTTTAAAAAAATATTCAGCATTACAATGGGAGAAACCGGGATCAGACCGGGACCGGACCGAATTTTTTGGTCTGGTCCGGTCTGGTCCCGATCCTTGCACGGTCCGGTACTGGGATTCAGGATAAAATTCCTGAATTCCATGGTCCGGTCCAATTCCGGCTCAAGAGCGGACCGGATCGGACCATGCCCACTCGTAGTAAATATCTGCTCTAGAAATCCTGAAACTTCATTACACAGGCTCGAAGCATATCCTCTAAAATCTAAATGGTCCGTTCAGATTGTCCGTCCGTCTAAGGATGAAATGTTGTATTGAAATTCAGCCGAGTCCCCATTGCCTTATGCAGACTCTTCTAGAATTTGGATGTGAATCTCGGGTCTCTGTCCGATACAATGGAAGTCGGTATACCATGCAATCTCAATATTTCCTGAATATACAGTTCCACAAACTGATCCATGTTGAATGTCATCTTTACCGGCAGAAAATGAGCTGATTTGCTTAAACGATCCACAATCACCCATATACCATCGCACCCTTTCGTCGTCCTGGGTAATCCAACCACAAAGTCCATAGAAATTTGGTCTCACTTCCACTCTGGAACCGGTAATGGTTGCAAGTTCTCAGCAGGTTTCTGGTGTTTTTCCTTAACTTACTGACAAACCAAGCATGTTTTCACATACTCAGCTACAGACTTCTTCATGCTAGGCCACCAATAGTGTTGATTGAGATCTCTATACATTTTGCTGCTCTCGGGATGAACTGAAAACCTCAAAGAGTGCGCTTCTGATAGAATCTCATTTCGAAGTTGCTCATTGTTTGGAACATACTATTGATTCCGAAACTTCAGAATTCCATCTTCCGAATAACTGAACTCAGTTCTGTCATCCGATACCATACCCAACTTAAACTCATTGCACTTGGGATCTTCTTGCTGAGCTTCTCTAATCTTCTCAAGAATTGTAGGCTTCAGAGATAAAGCTGATAACACCGCCGTTACATTTGAAACCAGCTCCAAATCAAACCCACGAATCTCAATACTCAACGTCGTTGACATCTCGGCCTCCATCGCTGAAACTGAGGTCAAAACTCGGCTCAACGCGTCCGCCACTACATTGGCTTTGCCGGGGTGATACTTAATTTCAAGGTCATAGTCCTTAATGAACTCCAACCACCAGCGTTGTCGCATATTCAACTCCTTTTGAGTGAAGATATACTTCAGACTTTTGTGATCTGAATATACCTCACATAGTTGTCCATACAGGTAGTGTCTCCAGTTCTTCAGAGCAAACACCACCGCTGCTAACTTCAAGTCTTGGGTTGGATAATTCTTCTCATAAGACTTCAACTGCCTAGAAGCATAGGCAATCACATTATCATTCTGCATCAACACACAACTCAATCCGATCCGAGAAGTATTACAATAAATGTTGAATTTCTGCTCCGCTATTGGTAATGTCAACACCGGAGCTGTAGTCAATTTCTGCTTCAGCATCTGAAAACTAAGCTCACAATCCTCTGACTAATCATACTTGACATTTTTCCTTGTCAGTTGAGTCAGGGGTGCTGCAATCTTAGAAAATCCCTCAATAAACTTTTTGTAATAACCAGTCAATCCCAGAAAACTTTGAATCTTGCTGACATTCGTTGGCTGAGGCCATTCCTTAATCGATTGTATCTTGGCTGGATCCACCGATATTCCTCCGCTAGAAATTACATGTCTAAGAAAATGAACCTTATCCAGCCAGAACTCGCACTTAGAAAACTTTGCATACATCTGATGCCTCTTCAAAGTCTCCAAAACAATCTTCAGATGCTCCTTGTGCTCATCTTCATCATGGGAATATACCAGATATCGTCGATAAATACAATAACAAATTTATTGAGATATTCTCGAAATACCCGATTCATCAGGTCCATAAAAGCAGCTGGAGCATTTGTCAGTCTGAACGACATAACTAAAAATTTATAGTGTCCGTATCTCGTCCGGAAAGCTGTCTTCGGGATATCTTACGATCTGACTTTCAACTGATAATACTTTGATCTCAAATCTATCTTCGAGAAAATCCGAGCTCCTTGGAGTTGATCGAACAAGTCATCTATTCTTGGAAACAGATACTTGTTCTTAATGGTCAGCTTATTCAACTCCCTATAATCAATGCACATTCAGAGCGAACCATCTTTCTTCTTTACAAACAGAACTGGCGCACCCTATGGTGAGAAACTAGGGCGTACGACCCCTTATCTACCAGTTATTCCAGTTGCTTCTTCAATTCCTTCAATTCAGGCAGAGCCAACCTGTAAGGATTCTTCGACACTGGTTCTGCTTCAGGGTATGTGTCAATCCTAAACTCGATTTCCCGGTCTGGAGGTAAACTAGACAAATCGTCCAGAAATACCTCAAGAAAGCCACGAACAACTAAAATATCATGAGGTTTAGCCTCTACTTGAAACTGAGAATCTACTATGGTTGCAAGAAAACAAACAAACTCACTCATTAAAGATTTTCGAGCATCCATAGGCGCCATAACTAATAGCTTCTTTGCATTCTTCAAGGCCTGCAACAGATAATTCTCACCATTCAGGGGTTGAAAGTTAACAGTGCTGGCCCGGCAGTCAATTGTTGTATAATGTCAGAACAGCCAATCCATTCCGAGTATCACATCATACCCGGTTATCCCCATTACAATCAAATTGGCAGGCAATGTCTTCCTTCCTACTGATACCAAACTGTTAGGCACCACTTAATCGGAATGTAGGCACTCACCTGACGGTAACTTTACATCGTACATACACCCAGCTGGCTTCACTTCCAGGTTTACTTTTACTACGAAAGATGTTACCACAAAGGAGTGCAACACACCTGAGTCTATCAATGTAAATGCAGACACTGAATTGACGAGTACTATACCTGAGATCACAGTTGGTCAATCCTCACCATCTGGCTCAATCATGGCGAAGATCCTGGGTGTCGCTTTGGCTGGACCTTTCTTTGCTACGGGGCAATCCGTGGCTACATGACTAGGCTGGTTGCACTTGAAGCACCGAGTAACTCTTGGTTTTGTGCAATCTAGGGAAAAATAGCCAACTTCAAAACAATTATAGCATTTACCTGCATACTGCCCACACTCTCCTGGATAGGCTTTCAAGCACTTTGGACACTGCAAATACCCTCTCCTTTGTTGTTGTTGCGGTTTCTTTCCTCCCCTTTGGTCATTCAAATTTCCTCCCGGCTTTTTGGTTCCTTGTGGCTGTGAAGAAAACCCACCTTTGCTCATCTGCGACGTGATTTCTTAAAACATCCTTGTGGGGGCTTCTACCTGTTTAACACACTTCAAGTCTGCCTCTTCCACTTCTATCGCCTTTGCCACCATATTTACGTACGATACACCTACTATTCCAGATATCTTCACACCCTTGTATATCTCCAGCTTTAGGCCCTGCACGAACTGGAGTACTTTATCCTCCTCTTTGCTTACCAAGTGACTAGCGAACCGAGAAAGTGATTCAAACTACCTGATATACTCACCCTTTGATCCAGTCTGATTTAACTGTAAAAACTCCATCCTCTTTGGAGCTTGAACTGTCCGGTTGTAGTACTTGTCGTAGAATATCTCCTTGAATTCTTTCCAGGTCAGACCTTGAGCACCTATGGTAGCTTCCACTATCTCCCACCAACTCTGAGCATCGTTGGCCAAGTGCAACGTTGCACACGTCACCTTATTTGTTTCCTCCACATTGGCATATTTGAACATACTCTCAATCGTGTGAATCCATCTCTCTGCAGTTATTGGATCCGTTAACTGACCTTCAAAATTCGGAGGCTTCAGCCTTCTAAACCTCTCCCAACTGGAACCCGCCGCAAGGTTTCCTTGTCCTCCTTGATTCAAGAGCGCCCCCAACAGTTGAGACTGTATATTAATTAACTATCTAAGTTGCCTATTTGAATCCTCAGGTTCATCTCTCGGTTGTCTTGGGTTTCTCGGCATCTTTCTATTCTTAAACAAGGTTAATGCAATCTAATCTTAGTTATAAACTAACTAAATTAAAAAAATACTAACAGTCGGTGAAGTACGTTGCATGGCGGCGGCAATGTTAGGTAATCCCTTGAATGACTTGACCGTTCGGCTCTGATACCAACTTGTAACACCCCCGAACTTACCCCAAGCTCGGGTTGCTACTTTGCTCGTCTTTACAACCTTTAAAACCAAATTTAAATGAATTCTCGATAAAACATCGACTCGATTTTTGGATTTTTTGAACCCTCAAAAATATTTAGAAAACGTTCGTAAAATACGTACAAAAGGCATCGGAAAAGGTCGGGTTAAAGCGTAATTGAAAAACCAAAATTTGAAAAAATTTTAAAGTGGGCCACCATGGGCGCCGCACGTGCGCACCCGATGCGTGCGTCTCCCAAGCAGCGCGCGCTGATTGGGCAGCGCGCGCTACGCACGCACAACCATGCGCGCCAGGGGCGATCGATTGGCACCCTCTCGTGTTTGCCCGATCGATCGCCGATCGATCGGCACTAAGTGTAGGATGGTATTGTCTAAGAGATGGATGAATTAGACTTATTAAAAATTATTTACTTAATCTAAACCTTTTCTCTTCTATGCAATTACCAAATTAACAGCAAACACACAGGCAAAAACAAAGTAAAAGATAGAGAGAAATTTGACACCGTAGTTTTTAACGTGGTTCGGCCAAACTTGCCTACGTCCACGCTCCAAGGCTCCCCTTAAAGATTCTTTTCTTCTCCTCACGAGAAAACAAGATCGAACTTCCCGGGCGTCGATCTACTGACTTTTACACTTTGATTGATCTTCACGGGCGTCAATCACAGCCTTTACACTTTGATTGATCTTCACGGGCGTTAATCACAGCCTTTACACTTTTACAAGATAAAAATATTGAGCACAAATGCTACACTCTCTCAAAGAGATAAATCGCAAGTTCTAGGGCAGAGAGAGAGGTATATCAGAAAATACAGAGTAGTGCTAACTATTTGCTCGTAAGGATTCGAAGATAATTTCAGCCAAAAGTCCTTCTCCCGAGCTTCTTTTTCTCCTTTATACTCTGTCTTTCATTGGCTTTAGTTCTGGAATGCTCCTCATCTGAGTATTGAAAAAATAGCTATTAGAGAAACATCCGTACATAGATAGCTAGTCGTTGCGTTCTGAAGTCGCTTCTGTTCTTCGCCATTAATGATCTGGAATTAAGGCTCTGGACGAGTGTCACTGTTGCTTCGTGGTATTTCAAATATCTGGCACTAAGACTTTAGGCGTTTGAGCCTTTCTTTTGATCGTGGACAACTGCGTCTATTTGCTTGCGTGGACGACTGCGTCTTTAATTGTCGTGGACGACTGCGTTTGTCTTTGATCGTGAACGAGTGTCACTGTTGCTTCGCGGTAGATGTAATTCTTTGTTATGCTAGCGGAAGATATTGTTCAGCGGTAGACGTTGCCTTTGAACTGCCAGCGGTGGATATTGAACTTTGTCGTTTTGCTAGCGGTAGAAGTCTTAGGAAGACTCTGCCAGCGGCAGATGTAAACTTTGATTGTGGACGACAGCGTCGCCTTCGAACATGGACGACTGTGTCTTTCCTTTGAATGTGGACGACAGTCTTTCCTTCGAGTATGGACGACTGGATTTTTCTTGACGGTGGACGTTTGAATCTGACTTAAAACCATCTGACTTTCACGTGGAACTTTGGACGACTGATCTTACTACTAACATCTGACTTTCACGTGACATTTTAACTCTCGCGTGGACGAGGACGTTTGATTTTTTTCTCTGATAGTATTTCGTGGACAAACGATTTCGCCTTAGCTGTGGACTATTGCTAACAGCTTAACTGTGGACTATTAATTTTAGACTAAAAATACTTAACCACAAAATCGTCAGAAACACTTAATGCCCATTTTCAAAGGGCATTTCCAAATAAATGCAATAGACATAATACTTCAATTATTCAGAACATATATTTCATAATCATTTATATTAATCATAATCATCCAGATTAAAAACATAATCATCAAAAATATAGTGCTTAAACGCATTTAAGCTAACACTAAGCGCTACGCGAGCCACGCCTGCGCCAGCAAGCCTCCGCCTATGCACCAGCGCACCAACTTCGACTCTTTTTACATTTTTACCACTTTTCTTCAATTCCCACCCCTACATTTCACCTAAAACATACCCCAAACCATCATACATTATTTTCCACCCCTCGACACATTAAAATCCTGAAAATACGACTCAAAAACATAAGCAGAAACGTAAAAATTGGTGAAAACGAAAAACGTTTCTCTTTAAAAACTCAGCAGCATAACGTTTGATTGATTAAAAACCAAAACCTGAAAACAACCGATATATACAACCAAATCCCAAAACACATACCAAACATCAAATGAGTTCTAAACACCTTAACCTCTATGCAATCCAAAATCTCCTCAAAAGGCCTACCAAAAACCACTCCTTTAGCCATGGTCAAAGCGCCCCAACAAGCTGCCCGGACCGGCATACAACATGCGTCGTCGACTGCATCCTAATCCTGGCCTTGCTCGTAGAGCTCACCTGACAGCTCGTCTTCACCTACACCATATAACACAAAACTTAAGCCTAATGTTTAGCAAATAGGGAATAATAAATGTAAAAACACAATGCACACTCAACCCTTAACACATGCAGTTTCTAAACTCTCGGTTGTTCTCGTTTTGTTTTCGTTTCATTAATCTATCACGTAGCCATGTGGATCAAGTAGGCACACATCCTATAACTGTCTAGGACGGCCACACCTTGACCCAGCAGAGCAAGATCGGAGGCACACATCTCATAACCGTCTAGGACGGCCATACACGATCTCCTCCTATATCGACCATAGAACCCTCTAGTGCTTTCTCTCGCACGTTAACGACGAGGCGTTCATACTCACGACACATTACGTATCTTCAGCGGTGCATCTCTCGTAGAGACCCTCTCAACTGCTACCCTAGCACCATTATGCGATGAGGTTACTCAACTCAAGACCACATTACGTTTCTTCTTATCTTTTTACGTTTCATACTCATATTTCAAAACCATACTCAAAACTCATTTTTTGTGATTCAAAAACTATGATGCATGTCAATACGTATGCTCAACCACAAAACAAAACAACAACGAAACACAAACAATCTCTACCGTTCAATGGTGTAGACCCGAAGGTAAAATCACAAACAACCACTACTTACTTGGATTCTCTGTACGTATTTGTATTCGCTCACTCGATTGGTCCAATTGTTCGCTCGTTAACCTAGTATATTAAGGGAAAAATCATTTAGTGATCACACAATCAAATCTAAAGGATATCTAATCTTTTTCTAGCATAACTAAACTAGCTCCAACACCTACAACTCAAAATCCCGAAATTCCCCTTTTTCCATTGCTCAAACTTCAATCGGCCATAACTTACTCGTTTTTCATCAGATTTGAAGGATCCAATACATCCCGTAAACCTCTAGACGTCTATTATCCAATGAATCAATCTATTTTACAACCTAACATGCATGGCCGATCGAATTCTGTACCAACAGAATCGGTTCTCTTGTGCTCCAAAAATCGGTTTTCAACCAAAATCAACCAAACTCATAATCATTCTATCTAATCACCCTAAGCCACCCTATCTAAGGTTTAAATAACCAAATTAGCAAGAAAACACAACCAAGAAATGAAATTTTCGGACCTCTATTTTAGGGTTTACTAAACTCCACCAAAACCTTAACAAACTCCTCTAAAAACACAAAAAATCTACCCTACTATGCATAGATTATAAAACCCTACTAAAACTCACCTCAAATCTTGCCAAAACTTGAAGGAAGAAAAGTGGAGGTTCCCTTCAATGGTTGCCAACGAGAGGGAGATGAGGAAGAAGACCTATCTTTCTCTTTTGCCCCCTCCACTTATTCATTTAAACTTTACTTTACCCTATTCTAATTTACCACCAAACTTTGGTAAATTAAAATCCATCCCCACTACACCAAAATCACTTCCTACGTGGAAGTGTTCCCCCTCCCTCTCATCTCTTTAATATTTCTTTTCCTTCCCCTTCCCTTCCATAATTAAAATAACAATTTCACCAACAACTTTATTGTTTTCTATAACAACCAACATTTTGGTCAGGTATTTATTCTAAATTTATAAGTATTACTGGTTTGAGTGAAAAGTAGGTTTAGTGCCAAGATTGTAAATTAAGTTGATTTTAATTGATATATGTAGAAAATAGTAATTCTAAAACTTCACTTAAACCTCCCACCCGATCCTGTAGCCGACTTTTTTCTCTCCAGGAGATTTCCTTTAAAACCTTCTCTCTGGTAGCAGACACCGATTTCCTCCACCATTGATCAGCTCTTCCTCCACTTTTTTCGAATTCTAAAGCTCTAGGTAAGGTTTAGGTGATTCACTCATTAAGTCTTCGATTTAAGGATGATTATTGGTTGATGTTTGAAGATTGAGAATCGGACGATGTTAGAATAATGATAGTATTTTTGAGTTTTCTGATTTATGGCATTGGTGATAGGATTCTAGATGTTATTGATGTTAGGTTTGAGAATCTGACATTGGTATGAATCTGGTAATTTTGGCGCACAAATGCCATTAATGTTATTGGAGATTAAGCTACGCACACAAGGTGCTCGACTAAATGACTTAGAGGTTTAAACTAGATTCTAGAATGACTTCCTTAGTTAGGATTTTACTAGCTTTGAGTTTAGATTATTTAGGATTTATTTAACATTTAAATATGAAATATTTTAGGTGGAAAAGACTACGAGTGAAGGCACGGCTTGCTAAGGAGTCCAGGTAAGTGAGTGTGTTAAAGATCCGGCCATTAGGGCCCTACATCACAAGGGTACTAGGAATATGGTTTTGAAGATTTGCTTGATGTCTGTGAACCGTTGAGTGTTATACTGTGATAAATAGAGTATATTTTTATGATATGATACATGATGATTGTTCGTTTTCTATGGTGTTATACTGTGATAAATAGAGTATATTTTTATGATATCATACTTGATATGATACATGATGATTGTTCGTTTTCATGTACATGCATCACGTTTTTCTCATCGATATGCATATGAAATGTTTCTACATGCACGATTTCAGTAAAAAGAAGTAAAGAACATGTAATGTATACAATAGTCCAGTGCGAGTAGTAAGCAAGTATGACATAGGGCATGTTTATGGCAAGTTATGTGGTCTACGAGGTAGACGAGGGCAAGTTATGTGGTCTACGAGGTAGACGAGGGCAAGTTAGTGCCTGTGCCTACTCTTGCGTAAATCTCTCTTTTCCCTTATGTAAGAAACAAGAATAGGAACACAAACATGACTTTTTATTAAGTATGCATTCATGAGCATTCATGTATATGTTGCACTCTTTACTAAGCATTAAGCTTATAGTTTAAACCTTATGATGTAGGTGACGAGTTGGAAGGTGAGGACCTCAAACCGAATGAGGATGTTTAAATCTGGTTGCTGGATGGTGCTCAAGGCAGAATTTGTGGCTGGGCGGCGATTTGACCCATGAATGGTGCTTCTAGTTAGTTATGGTATAAGACATTGATAAAGAAGCATAAGTATAAAAGAATTTATATATGTTAACAGGTATTTGACTTATTCAGTACATATTTAAGCTTTAAGAAGGTTTAAAATTAAAGGATTTTCCTTTTGATTTAAGTTTTTGATAAGTGTGTATTTTACACACTTTATTGTACTCTTTAATACTTGAATTGATGAGTTTTACTCAAGTATATGAAAATTCTGATATATTTGGTGAGTGTGTAGAAAAATTGAAGAATTACAAGTTTCGGTGAAATCATTCTAGAAGAAAAGCGAGCAATTGTCGATCGATCGGATATTTTAATTGTTTTAATCTCAACCGTTGATCAATCGGCTATTTTAATTGATGGAGGTGTTTAAATCTGGATCGTTGAACCTTGTTTTAATCTTAGCCGTCGAAGATGATTATGGGCTGGGCTTCAAATCAATTAATAAATAGGTTATATGTTAACCTAATTGGGGATTCATTCAGAATAGAGAAGAGGCGAGAGAAGGAATAGCAGTCCTAGCGAGAGACCGGAACGGAGCGAAAGCTTCAAGGATTGATTTTCAGCATAGTTTTTCTTTCCCTTTCTCTTCTGAACTATGAACTTCTTTATTATTCTTGTTGTTTTTCTTTATTTTAGTATGAACTAAATTTATTTTCTAGGGTTATGATGTAACTGAAACTTGACTGTTGAATATTTCTATTTTTTTTTTTCCGATATCGTGTTGAGTATTCTTGTCTGTTCTTCATGCTTAAATTTGTCTGATCACCAAAGTTAAGATTTTTAGGGTTGTTTCAAAAGACGGAAGTTGCGAAATAACTGGGCATTGATAAGTTTACCATGAACGGATTCTAGACTAGGGATAACTAGGACTTTTATGTAGTTTTATGATTTTCTGCACTTAATGTATTCAACTGATTTGAGTTTGAGACCGGGAGTTGATAACCTGTTAGTTGGATAATATTATTATAGCTCGGGAGAGAATAATAATTAAAATAGAAAAATCGCTATCAACACGTAGGATTAAGAAATATTAACTAAATTAGGGATATTAAATAGGAAAGTGGATGTGAAATCAGAATCCCTAGATTCTTTCTTGATATTTACAAAATCTTTAATTATATTCCCGTCATTTATTTTAGTTTCCTAATTAGTTTTTTTAAATTACTCTAGTTATTTAATTGTTTAATTTAAAATCAAATAAAAATCAAATCTTATTAATATAAATTAAAGTGTTTTAGTCCAATTAATTTAAAATTGACTTAATTTAATATTTTCGTAAAACTATTCCTCGTGGGTTCGACTCTTACTTAAAAACTATATTACTTGTGCGACACCTACACTTGCGTATCACGATTTTTCGCAACAAGTTTTTGGTGCCGTTGCCGGGGAATTATTTTTATTAATATTTAATTAAGTTATTTTTTGTTTTAATTTGGACTGTTTAATTAATTCGTTGTATTTGCTATTGCAGGTGCATGCGAAAATTTGGTACTGCCAACCTATTACCTATCGACCCTGAAATTGAACGAACCTGTCGAAGAAATCGTAGGGAAACAAGGCAGACAACGATGACGGGCGAGCAAAACGCAGATGTACAACAGATGATCGAAGTGGCCGAAGTCGGGAGACGGACATTGCTCGATTATGTCATGCCATCTATGGAAGGGGTTCAATCAGCAATTCGAAAACCTGCAATCACGTGCAACAATTTTGAAATAAAACCGGGAACCATACAAATGATTCAGCAGTATCAATTCTGTGGTCTGCCTAACGAGGATCAAAAAGATCATATTGCAAGCTTCGTTGAGGTCTGTGACACGTTTAAATATCATAATGTTTCTGATGATGCGGTTAGACTTAGGTTGTTTCCCTTTAGACTTAAAGATCGCGCTAAAAACTGGTTAAATTCTTTACCACCGGATTCAATTACAACGTGGAATGAATTAGTTCAAAGATTCCTATCTAAATTCTTTCCCTTTGAAAAAATGGCAAAACTTCGCAACGAAATTAACAACTTTAATCAATTCGATGGCGAGACGGTCTACAAAGCATGAGGCCGATTCAAGGAACTTTTACGAAAATGCCCCCAACATGGTCTACCACGATGGATGCAAATACAGACGTTCTTCATTGGCCTATCACCTTCTACACAGACTCTTGTCAACTCTGCAGAAGGTGGATCAATACTTCAAAAGACAGAAGTGGAGGCATTCGACCTGTTAGAGGAGTTATCCCTTACTAATGATCAGTACCCGGTTGAACGTCAGATTTTGAGGAAGCAGTCAAATACCCCAGAAATAGAAGCAATAAAAGCATTGACTACACAAATTGCATCCCTCACTCGGCACATCCAAGGTAATCAAGCTCCTGTTAATACAATTCACTCCCCGATCCTACAATGTCAATGGTGCCAAGGACCACATGCTAGTGAAGACTGTAAGCAAGGTAACCAAATGGCTAGTAGTTCATCTGAACAGGCCCAATACGTGGGAAATTATAATAGACCGACGATTCAAAATTCAGGCAATTACTATAATGGGGGGCGCAACAACCACCCAAACTTCTCATGGAAAAATCCGAACAACGCCATATAGATGCCACAAGTTAATCAACCGGAACCTCAGTTTCCTGAAAGAAAATCTAATCTGGAGGATTTAATTGCCAAAATGGGGGAGCACACAAATAAATTTATGACTGAAACAAGGACCACCTTGCAGAATCAATCGGCCCAAATTTGAAGTCTTGAGAATCAGCTTGACCAATTTGCTAGTATCATTTATGGAAGATCTCAAGGCACTTTACCGAGTTCTACAAAAATAAATCTGAAAGAGCATTGTAATGCAATTACTACTCGACTGGGAACTGTGATTGAACCGGAGCACAAAGAGCCAAGTGTACATAGAGTGGATAATGGGAGTTCAAGTGAAAATGAAGCTCAAAAGTCTATATCATCTCGTCCTTCGCCAATACAAACAATTCCACCTCAAATGCCGTTTCCACAGAGACAAAAGAATGTGAAGCTTGATCACCAATTTTCCAAGTTCCTTGATATCTTCAAAAAGCTCCACATCAATATTCCATTTGCAGAGGCCCTCGAGCAAATGCCTAAATATGCAAAGTTTCTTAAAGATATTTTATCTCACAAACGAAAGATTGATGAATATGACACGATCGCCTTGACTGAGGAATGCAGTGCCATTGTTCAACGTAAACTTCCACAAAAACTGAAAGACCTAGGGAGTTTCACCATACCATGTGAAATTGGAAAGTCAATTTTTGAACGGGCATTATGTGATTTGGGAGCTAGTGTAAATTTAATGCCACTATCTATTTTTCAAAAGCTGGGTCTTGGTGAAGCGAAGTCCACGAATGTAATTTTACAGATGGCTGATCGGTCTATAAAGCATCCGTATGGGGTGATTGAAGATGTCCTTGTTAAAGTCGACAAGTTTATTTTCCCCGCTGATTTCTTGATTCTTGATATGGAGGAAGATCGTGGCATCCCTATAATATTAGGTCGACCATTCTTAGCCACATGGGGTGCTGTAATTGATCTAAGAAAGGGAGAGCTCAAACTGCACGTACAAGATGAAGAGGTAACATTCAAGGTATATAAATCACTGGAGTACCCAATAGAGGCTTCACGTCAACCAAACAATTTTCTTGAGCCTAATGGGAAGCAGTATGTTGAAAGTTTGGGGGAGTCGCCATTACAGGTCCTACCACGTATAAAGAAACCACCCGACTACAACAAGCTTTTGGCGAATGATAAGTTCGCAAATGGGCAACGATTGACACCATATTGGGACGGTACATTTCAAAATACAAAGCCAATCATAAATTTCGACCCAACAAGAAAACGTATGATGTCGGGCTGTCGACCATAAATACAAGCGCTTGGTGGGAGGCAACCCACCCAAGTATCCTTTTTAGTTCGTTATTTCAATTTTTGTTTGCATTAATTTTGTTTATTTTTATTTTTATTTTATTTTATTTCATTATTATTATTATTATTTAAAAAAAAAAGCAAGAGAAAGAGAAAGCTTCTTGATAGATGACTCATTCGAACGAAGCTCTACAACGCTGACGACCAACCCGATACGTTATGAGGTACGCTACTTTTACTCTATTTTTTTACATTGAGGACAATGTCTATGTTAAGTTTGGGGGGGCTTTTATTTAGATATTATTATTATTTTTTTTTTTAGTTTTTAATTAAATTTATAAACATATTTAGATTAGTAAGTCTGCTTAATATTTTGGATTCTATGGTATGATTATTTATTTCAATTGTTTAAAGTGTCGATGACTGCACCTTTGATCAATGTCTGTTTCAACTTCTGAATAGATTCTAAGATAGTATGATTTGTGATAGTAGCATTGATTGGAGCTTAGGAAGTTAGACTTGTTTGTGTGGAAATGTTCATTCTTGTTTAAAGTTAATTGATAATGATATAAATTGTTGTTTTGAGATCGAGAGCCTAAACACAGTAAGGGAGTGCTTGAGTGTAAACACTGAAAGGGAGTGAGCTCCATTTAAATTTAGTGAGTGATTAGTGAGTATTAAATTGTTCTTGGTTTTGCCCTGCATTCATGAATACAAATTGTGATTTTGCAGAATTAAGAGAATGACTTAGACCATTTTTGAATCGTTTGAGCTTTTATTGACATACCTCATTTATGTCATTTAAATGACACCTTTAGTCTCCTATTTGAACCTTTATTTACCACTATTTTGTCAACCCTAACTTAACCTACACTGAAATTATTTTGACTATCCTGTTTATTGAGCACAAGGTTGTGGGTACATATTATGGAGAGAGTTGAAGAAAGTAGTGGTGAGAATCAGAACTAATTCTTTTGTCAATTGTCTAAGTTGTTAGTATTTTGGGATTTTATTTATTCTTCTTTTATGTTTTTCAGTGATTAAAGTTGAAAAAAAAAAAGAAAAAAAAGAAAAAAAAAAGTTATTGGAAAGTTGAATTGTTCAGTAGTAGAACAATTTCTTATATGCTATTTAATTTGTTGTTATTGTTATTATTTGTATTTTATGTTTGTTAGTAAAGACATTGACAAATGAGTTGGTTTTGAAAAATAGAGAGTGAGACAAGTTTGGGGGGATTATTGAGTTAACTGATTAGAAAAGAGTTCAAGTGAGTGTAAGGAGTGAGGGTGGCATAAGGATGGATTGTGCTCTAGAGTTTCGCTTGAATCCAAAAATTTTCTACCTTATAAACGCGACCTTACATTACAAGCTTAATTAAAGACCTATCGACTTTTATTCTGTTTACTCATATTTGTTATTAGTGAATAATGGGCAAGACTGATGAACAATAAGAGTGGATGGAGTGACCCTGAGAGGTATTTTTGATTTCCCTTCTCATAAGACACAATTATAGATCTATCAGTTAAACGAGAATGAGTTTGAGCATGTACACACACAAGAATTTCTGATTAAGTTTCTCTCAATGTGATATCATGAGTTGTATTATTGAAAGTGTTTATTTAGATGGTTTATTTGCATGCAAATATCAAGCTGAGACGAAATACTGCAAACTATGATTTAGATAATTTTACCATGGAAATTTTAAATATTTTACAGACTTTAAATTTTAGAAATTCCTGGATAAACTTTGCTAGATTTCTATGCTTATTTTTGTTCACTTGAGGACAAGCCTTTATTCAAGTTTGGGGGTGTGATAAGTGTGTATTTTACACACTTTATTGTACTCTTTAATACTTGAATTGATGAGTTTTACTCAAGTATATGAAAATTCTGATATATTTGGTGAGTGTGTAGAAAAATTGGAGAATTACAGGTTTCGGTGAAATCATTCTAGAAGAAAAGCGAGCAATTGTCGATCGATCGGATATTTTAATTGTTTTAATCTCAACCGTTGATCAATCGGCTATTTTAATTGATGGAGGTGTTTAAATCTGGACCGTTGAAGCTTGTTTTAATCTTAGCCGTCGAAGATGATTATGGGCTGGGCTTCAAATCAATTAATAAATAGGTTATATGTTAACCTAATTGGGGATTCATTCAGAATATAGAAGAGGCGAGAGAAGGAAGAGCTGCCCTAGCGAGAGACCGGAACGGAGCGAAAGCTTCAAGAATTGATTTTCAGCATAGTTTTTCTTTCCCTTTCTCTTCTGAACTATGAACTTCTTTATTATTCTTGTTGTTTTTCTTTATTTTAGTATGAACTAAATTTATTTTCTAGGGTTATGATGTAACTGAAACTTGACTGTTTAATATTTCTATTTTATTTTTTATTTTTTTTTCCGATATCGTGTTGAGTATTCTTGTCTGTTCTTCATGCTTAATTTTGCCTGATCACCAAAGTTAAGATTTTTAGGGTTGTTTCAAAAGACGGAAGTTGCAAAATAACTGGACATTGATGAGTTTACCATGAACGGATTCTAGACTAGGGATAACTATGACTTTTATGTAGTTTTATGATTTTATGCACTTAATGTATTCAACTGATTTGAGTTTGAGACCGGGAGGTAATAACCTGTTAGTTGGATAATATTATTATAGCTCGGGAGAGAATAATAATTAAAATAGAAAAATCGCTATCAACACGTAGGATTAAGAAATATTAACTAAATTAGGGATATTAAATAGGAAAGTGGATGTGAAATCAGAATCCCTAGATTCTTTCTTGATATTTACAAAATCTTTAATTATATTCCCGTCATTTATTTTAGTTTCCTAATTAGTTTTTTTAAATTACTCTAGTTATTTAATTGTTTAATTTAAAATCAAATAAAAATCAAATCTTATTAATATAAATTAAAGTGTTTTAGTCCAATTAATTTAAAATTGACTTAATTTAATATTTTAGTAAAACTATTCCTCGTGAGTTCGACTCTTACTTAAAAACTATATTACTTGTGCGACACGTACACTTGCGTATCACGATTTTTCGCAACAGTTTTCCACTGCGAGTTCATGTCGAGGTGAATGATGCTTAAGTGTATGATAATTTTAGAAATAAAATTTAAGTCTATGAGAGACAGAGAGTTAGCAGATCGATCGAAAAAAGTGGCGATCGATCGGTGTAGTAGTGTCTTTGGAGAGAGGAAAAACAGAGAGTTGAAGTTAATAGACTAATGAGATGGACGATAAAGTTTGGATGTCGAAGTTGGTCGATGTAGTCTGGACGACGTAGTTTGGAAGATGTAGTTTGGTCGATGTAGTTTTGTCGATGTAGTCTGGACGACGTAGGTTGGACGATGTAGTTTGGTCGATGTAGTCTGGACAATGTGGTATGGACGATGTAGTCTGGTCGATGCAGTTTGGACGATGTAGTCTGGACGACGTGGTCTGGACGACGTAGTCTGGACGACATAGTTTGGACGATGTAGTCTGGACGACGTGGTCTGGAAGACGTAGTTTGGACGATGTAGTCTGGACGACGTAGTTCGGTCGACAAGGCGTGGACGACGACGTCGTTCTTTATAGCAGATAAATGAGATGTATCCCGAGAGGAAATTAATCCTCGTCGACGACAATTGACTCTATGGACGACAATGTCTGTGGACGACAACGTCGTCCGATTTAGCGGCGGATGAGTTACAACCCGAGGGGGGAATTGATTCTCCGACTGTCTTCGTTGATTTTCTTTAGGAAATTTCATCTTTCTTCAAAAAAAAAAGAGAATATTATATATGTGAATGAATGTATATACAGATTTTTAGAAACCCTCTGTTCATAATTGATTTAGTCACGTTTGAGATTATGGTTATGCCGCGACCTACTGGAGTCGTGACATTTTCACTTCTACTCCCTCTTTTTAATTCACCTACTTAGAATACTTTCTAGGATCATTGCTAGGCTCCCATAACATAATCTAATGTAAGGCAACAATCGGTTTAGGAAATTCCCAGGTGTTACACCTTAAATGATTTTAAATGTAAAAGAATCATAGGCCACAACTTGGTTCACGGTTTTAGTTTCAAAAATCATAAAAATCGAACCAGCTGTTGTAGATCAAAAAATTCAACTCAAATCCGGTTCAAACCCAATCCAAAACTAGAAATTAACTCAATTTGGCCAAAAACCACCCAAACCACACAAAATAGTAGGGGTGAGCATGGTCCGGTGCGGTTCGGTTCCGAGCCAGAATCGGACCGGACCAAAAGATTCAGGATTTTTTTTCCTAATCCCAGAACCGGACCAAAATTTTCGGTCCGGTCCCGGTTTCTCCCTCCAAATTTTTTTTACAATAAATTGCAATAAAAAAAATTAAAATTTCCTCTAAGAACAGGTTATATACAATCAAACCATTTCCTATAAAGAATTAAAAGACTACAAATGATAAATTACAGAGAGAAGAGAAATTGAAGGTTTGAGATTTGTAGAAAACTGAAACTTTGAACTTTCTTACCCCTTTAGCCGAGCTTTAAATGACTATTGAATTAAAATTTCGGTCCGGTCTGAGATTTCGAGAAATTTTGGTCAGGGATCGAGAATCGGACCATTTCTTATGGGAATTCTATTTTTATGACCGAAACTAGACCAAAACTGGTGGTCCGGTTCGGTTCTCGGTTCTCGGTCCGGTCCTGCTCATCCCTACAAAATAGGTTTAAAATCAACATTAATATTAATTTTGATATTTATTTTGAAAACGAATCGGAACCGAACCGAACCTTATCTCACGATTTGGATCCACTTGGGTTTGGTTCACAACAATGAGAACTTGTTCTTATTCTTGAGTTAGCAAAGATTAAGGAATTTGCATGGCACGTAACAAAGACCATTCAATGTGTGTATCGCGTGCTCTATTCTTCATTTTCTCACCCACGAGTCGGTCCTACCAACTCTTGAATTTGTGTTCCTTTCATATAATTAACTTTATGGACCCTACCTGAAAGACCAAACTTCATAATCTTAGAATTTTCAGACGGCTTCGATAACCAGGAAAGATGGTTTTGTTAGTGGAGATTCAGAAAGAACATTACAAGCGTCTAAAAGCAGAAGTTGAAGCTTTAAGCCTGCAACTTTCCTATTCGACCCAACTCCAGTTAGAACAATGATTCATTTTGTTAATTCGCATTCCTATTCGTGTTTATTTCGAGGTAATTTCTATCGACCGAAATCATCGATCCACTCAAAATGCAATCGGATTAAAAATTAAATCGTGGACCCATTTCTTTCTTTCAGTCATATAATGTCAGCTTCCTTTGTTTACTCATTAATGACAAAGCAAGTCTTTTTGGGTCTACTTTACCCATTGTCTAGGAAGAGACTACGATTCTGCCCAGAAAGTTACATGGCCAAAGATGGTATATCAATGGCGATTTGTAGAGTTTCCATTCTTATGCAGACGTGAAGACAGTAAGTGTTCTTCCACCTCCTTTTTCTTCTTTCTCTGTCGTTCTCTTTTTTAGGCATTAAATTTGATGGCTTTGATTACGTTATGCATAGTCGAACTGAAACAGTAGAAACCCAGATGCCATCATAGTCACTCGATTTGCTGTGTTTTCTGACATTCATACTTAGAGTTTTGCTGTTCTTTTTCTCCCTAATATATTCGAACTGAGAGTTTTGTTGGCTTTGATTACTGGGTTCCTCTTTTTTTCCTGTTTTGATCTGACTTATGAGAATGTTCAATTTGAATTCAGGTTGTAATTTGCGAGAGTGCTTATTGGGTGTATGAATATTCCAACCAATCTTAAATTATGAGTAATGGAGGTCAAAGAAATAGCTTCTCCATGTGAGTTCCTCTAGAGTTGTTCAATTCTCTGTCATCTACTGAATAACCTCCATAACTTCACTTAACGAAGTTAATTTCTGGATTAAAAATTGGATTTTTTGAGATCGTCCAGAGCAGCAACTTTCCTCAACCAGAGCAATGCCTTCATCAAGTGCTTTAGACTCATCTACTTCAGCATCAAACAACTTACAAAGAGTCCCAGAAACAAGTTTAGACAGGCTCTCGAGTTTCGGCAATATTCAATTTTCCGATGATTTTAGAAGCAAATGGTTGGTTTCTGTTAAGAAATTTCTCGACGGACATAGACTGTTCCATTTATGGAACGAGATCCTTGTTTTCTTGTGCGTAATTGCAGCCTCTCTTGATCCTTTGTTCTGCTACATTTTGGTGATTGATGAGAAAAACAAGTGTGTCAGTTGGGATGGAAAGTTGAAGATTATCGTCGTAGTTCTACGATCTGTCACGGATTTAATCTTTGTTGTTCTTCTAATCTGCCAATTTTGTTGTTGTCCTGTTACTTCTCGATCCGAACAAAATCTTACTGTTTGGGAAATAGTAAAGAGATACTTGTTTTCGAGCTTTGTGATCGATGTTCTTTCTGTTCTTCCACTTCCACAGGTAACTTTCAAGGATGACCTTTGTTTCTTGTCTTAGATTGTATAATTTCTTATGAAATTTGATGTTTTTGTGTTCCTAGTGTCGAAACATTTCGTTACAGATTAGTAACATCCCCCCAATATTTGATAGAATAGGAATGAAAAATCTTTGGTAAATTGTTTTTTAGATCCTAAGGTTTGTGATCGTTCATTAATTAGAGTTTAAAGTATTTATCAACGATTGGCGATTTAGACGTTGTCATCAATTAATACGTTTTATGTAGGTAGTGTTTCTAGTTGTGATTCCAAAGTTATGGAGCTCTTCGCTTTGGATGGCAATGCGGGTATTGAAGTTTGTTCTTTTATTTCAATTTGTGCCGAGAGTTCTTCGAATCTATGCGTTTTTGAAGAGAGTTACATGGACTGTTGGTATATTTCCTGAAAAACCAGGGCCTAAAGCTGCTCTTAATCTCTTCCTTTACATGCTTGCAAGCCATGTAAGTACAACTACTCTTCCATTTTATGGTTAGTGGACCCAAAAATGCAACTTTTACTTGGATTTTTATACACATTTTGGTCATCATTTCAGGTGTTTGGAGCCTTCTGGTACTTATTTTCGGTTGAACGAAAAATATCATGCTGGCAAAGTGCATGTAGACGTAGTACAGGACAAGTTTGTTCTTTGGATTGTAATAAAAACTCGGCAAGTAACTCAATCATGGATGATTTTTGTCTCGTTAGTTCGCTGAAAGTCGACAGACGGTTTGAGTTTGGAATTTTTTCTCCGGCTCTTGAATCCGGTATTGTGAATTCGAGAGATTTTATAAAGAAAATTTCTTTCTGCTACTGGTGGGGACTTCAGAATCTAAGGTTGGGACTGTCATATATTACGATTATAGTTGTTTTATGAACTTTTTTTCGCAACCTTGTTCTTGTTCTAATAACGTAAGTTGTCGTTGTACTTTACATGTTAGCTTAGTTGTTTCAATTTCCTAACAAATCCAACCAAAGTCTTGGGTTAGTGTCTGATTTAATTTTAATCTGTGGAATCTGCAGTTCTTTTGGTCAAAACCTGGAGACAAGCACTTTTTTATGGGAAATATACTTTGCAGCTATGATTACAACTTTCGGCTTAATTTTGTTCGCATTTCTCATCGGAAATTTGCAGGTAAACGTCGTATTTTTGTTACGATAACTAAGGTGATTCTTGTAGTTATAGCTTTATTTGTTGTCAAACAGACATACTTACAGACCAAAATTGCAAGATTAGAGGAAATGAGACTTAAGGGACATGACATTGAATTATGGATGGCTTTTCATTCTCTCCCAAGAAATCTCAAGACTCAAATTAAAAAATACGAAAAGTTCAAATGGCGCAATACGAAAGGTATCGATCTCGAGAGTCTCCTTGTCAATCTTCCGAGAGATATCAGAAGAGCAACAAAGCGTCATCTATGCGAAATTCCAATAACGAAGGTAAGCTAAGTGCATCGGTTGCCATTTTTATTTAAGTGTTAAATGCACTTTTACCCTTTTTTGTTTTAAAGACATCAACTATCGTTATTTGAAATGTGAAACGTTATATTTTCATTCAATCAGATTCCCATTCTCAAAAACATGGATCAAAATCTACTTGATGCGATTTACGATTATCTCAAACCAGTATTATATATCGAGCACAACTTCATCGTACGAGAAGGTGAGCCGCTCGACGAGATGATATTCATTACAAGAGGCCAAATATGGACGTACACGACTGGAACTAATGAGACCAGAACTTCGACGACAGAGTACTTAAAAAAAGGAGACTTCTACGGAGCAGACCTTCTAGATTGGGCACTTGCTACACCCTTGTCGGTAAGTGTCCCTATGTCAACAAAGACTGTGAGAGCACATACAAAGGTAGAGGCCTTTGTTTTAAAGGCAAAGGACCTTAAAATTGTGGTCTCTAAATTCTGGTGGCTCTTCAGCAGAGAGATGGGAGATTTGCCTGCATTTAGAGAGAAGTGGGCCCCTTTTGCTGCTCTTGTTTTGCAGGCGGCTTGGCGACGATACTGTCGACATAAAGTCGAGAGAATAGACCGGACGGCTCAACAAGAGGAGGGTTCGTCTGATTTGAGAATCGCAATTCATGGGTCTAGGTTCCTGACTCGACTCTTACGGGGTGCAAGGCATATTCGTGCGAAGAAAGTTCACAAGGATCCACCCGAATCAAGCCAAGTTTGATAGTTTTTCTCTTTTTCGCGTACGATAACATCAATTACTCGATAAATGGGGGCAACTTTGTCAAAGTCGTCATGTAGAAATGAGGGTGACAAATTAAATAACTTGTCCGAAGAATACCATGTGATTTTCTTAATATTATAACTGTTTCTAGATAATAGTATTGATTCATTTTCTGTTACACTCATATTTTCTTATACATCACAAATAAATGATACGTTAAAATTGTACGTGAAATTGAATATTTTCATAACAAAATTCTCTTATATTGTCCAAGATTAAAAAAATTAGGTTTAAAATTAAGCTCCATTTCCATTATCAACTTTCTTCTCCCAATACGTCAATTTTTGATGCTAAAGAGAAAAAAAATTACTTGCTTTTGAAGCTCAACTACTATGACACTTATGTTATCTCCACTGCCTTTAGCTATTGCTAGCTCGGCCAATGCCGCAGCTGCATCAACTGCAAGCCTTCCGTTCGGCATCGTCGTTTGGGATGCAATTTTCTGCCTATGCCCACTAAGGACTCGTCTTACCATTTGGCATGCAAGGTCGTTTGAGACAACTCCCCAAAGCCCATCGCTTCCTAGTATGAGGAACTCGTCTTTGTCTGTTTGCTTAGTCACCGTCACTTCCGGTTTCAAGATTACAAAGGGTTTAAGATACTCGTCTCCTGCACCAACAATGAGACCAGAATTTATGTGGAGAATTCTCGAGAGGAAAAAATCACGTGTAAAGACAGAAAATTCACTATCAAAAAATCAATTTACAATTAAGTTTTGAAAAAAATGCTACCCCTAAATGTAGATTTGGCCATGCTCAAATAAAAATCGGGTCATAAACTTTGATAGTAAGATTTTTCATATTTCTAACCTTAACTCATTAAAGAATTATGGAATAGCAACTCATTCCACGAAAATATAACCTAGAAGTTATGTAATTTTTCGATCTACCTATCGATCTCAATGTAGCTAAAACTCTGAGAACACGAAAGCCATTCTAGTTTATAACTTTCATTTTCTTTAACACTCATATTTTCTTACAACACAATTGTTTGTAGAACCGATAAACGACGAAATCAATAGATTCAGGGAAGAAATATCTTTTATGAAGCACAAAATATAATGTAGAACATAAGGATAATGCAACATAAAAAAAAAAAAAAAAAGAACTTCGTTTTCTTATTCAGACAAGGATCAAGAAAATCAGAATGAGTATTACATCTTCACCACATTCACGTCTATTAAATCCACTGACAGAATTAAAAACCAATCCAGAACGCAAGTGAAAAACAAAAAGTGGTAAGAGAACACACAAAAATGAACGTAAACGTAAAAACTTCTCGAAAGTTAATGTTAATTTCTTATCATTTCATTTTCCGTCAGAAAAAAGGAAGAAAGAAAAGGAAGCAAATTTGCGACTAGATCAACTTCAATAATCCAGCACAAAAGCATACACGACCAAGTACCAGTCTACCAGATTACCAACTAAAACAGATCAAATCTCGAACGAAATCAAGGCAGGAGCGTGAAAGCGATTCAACAACCTAAAGAAATCTGGAATTATTCAGCTCCAGATCAGATGAAGCTCAAGTTTTTGCCGTAGAAGGATCCAAAGCAGAGATTTTGACGATGGAAGCAGGTGCATATTCCTTCTCTCTCCAGAAGCTAATGGAATTTGGAAGGGCAGAGAGAGAGATGATAGCGGCCTACCATTACCAAGCGGGGTGGCAGCGTGGCGCTCCTCTTGCACCCACTTTCGGGGATGGTCCTCTAAATGTGAACCTTCGCTGTCAATTTCCAAACTTGCAATCATTGTCTGCCACGTGTGCATTCAGTTTGATTTGTTTCCACTTTTAACTGATTATGTAATAATCACGACCATTTTCTCCTATTTTGTGTCAATCCAGCCCACCTACTTAACCAAACGAACTTAACGAGTCTAAAATATATAATTTTGAATTAGGATTTCGTCTTCAATACTTATCATGCACTTGTTGTTGTTGTCGTCTTGTCTCGATGTCAATTCATCTTCGATGCAAATTAATTTATTCACGATATCGGGTGAAAGTAGACCTCTTCATTCGTCATGCACTAAAAACAATGTCTAACGCATGCTAGAAGTAAATCACGTGCCATAATAGAAAGAATAGAAAATGCAGTCATATTGTAAAATATTAAAATTCTCGTATTGCTAAACTAGATAATGAATTTGAATATAAATGTTACATTTAATTTGCATACTAAAACAATCATTTCTACTATCTACTTTATTTAATATATAGTCTTATCGTCACCCGTGTTTGTAGATTATACATTGCCCTAATGATTTTTGGATATGTTTAGTTTTACTCTGATGATTGTTGATATATTGCTCTTAACTTGGTTTGTATGTTTCTTTTCACCATGTTTACTATGATATTTGGCGAGATAGAATTTCTGTTTACTGTGCTATTTTTGTAATATAATCATTTTTACTATCTAATTTGCATACTAAAAATGTTTTTCTCGTGTGTTCGTTTAAAAAAAGTTGTCTAATATAAAAAAAAACGTCACATAAGTTGAAAACATGTCTGTCCAAAAAGATATAGTGCGTGTTGTTTGTGTATATAAGACGTCCATATTTGATGTGAGAAGATTGTTGGAGAAGCCCTGTGATTTCAAAATTTCGACATCAACCTAAAGAACTCAACATGATTATAGCCTAAAGTTTTAAGATCAAAAGAATTTAATTATGTATAAATTTCCCTTCAACGAGAACCTAGATTAAATCTCTGTCTTAATTATTTTTCACATATAATTAATTAATTCAATCTCTTTTCGTTTTCGTGTTTTAAAATCATTTTAATGGTACATGAAGGTGACATACATAGTAGGCGATATGGACACCATCGAATTTCGGTTGTGCATGAGATCCCGAAAAACTAACAGTACCATCATAATTAAAAAAAAAAAAGGTAAGAAAGAAAGCAGGTCGAGCCACTCAGCCTAGAAATCACGGTCAACTCGCTATAATATTTGGCTATACGGGAAGGTTGGACACCTCTATCGTATAAGCATAGACCCTTTATCAAAGAGGGTCAGATTCATGTCTAACTACATGTGCATCTGGATAATGACAACTAACTAGAGATCAATCAGACGTCTCATATTCATCTTCTTTTCAAGTCATCTTTGAATTATTCTTAATCGTCCATAGAAAATCAATCGAACATGTTAGTGTGAAAATCCATACTACACACACTTATCAAAGACAGGTTGTGAATTTAAATCTCTTTACAAAATTCCTTTCATTCACATTCATTAATAAAGTGTTAACAATTTAAAACTCGTTATGAAGTTCTACTAATTGACACACAAAGATCAAGAATTTTAAACTTTGGTACGAAATCTTATATTCACACTTATTGATGAAAAATTAAGAATTTTAGACCTAATTAATTCACAAATAAATAAAAAAATAGACCATCCATTCAATATGTCACACATTTTCTTCTTTTACTCTGAACTTCATTTCTTATATTTTTTTTATGCTCTTTATTTCGCTTCTTTTTGGTTGCGCCTTTTAATTAATGTTTGTGCACGATATTTTTATACAACGTGGTTTTTAAAATATTACTTCACACATCAATCATTAATAATGACTTGCATGTATATCGCATGATGAGAGACACGTTTATTGCACTTTTGTACATTAGTTTTATCAATGAATAAATAATTGTGTGTGTAGGTAGAGATGGGCAAAATCGGACAAGATTGCGATTCAAATCAAAATTGATAGTTTAGTCTTAGTTCAGTCCAATTCTTATCCTTATGGAAACCTTAAATGGTTTTAAATGTAAAGGAATCATAGATCACAATTTGGTTCACGGTTTTAGTTTCAAAAATCGTAAAAATCGAACCAGCTATCGTAGATCAAAAAATTCAACTCAAATGCGGTTCAAACCCAATCCAAAACTAGAAATTAACTCAATTTGGCCAAAAACCACCCAAACCACACAAAATAGGTTTAAAATCAACACTAATATTTATTTTGATATTTATTTTGAAAACGAACCGGAACCAAACCGTATCTCACGATTTGGATCCACTTCGGTTTGGTTCACAACAATGAGAACTTGTTCTTATTCTTGAGTTAGCAAAGATCAAGGAATTTGCATGGCCCATAACAAAGACCATTAAATGTGTGAATAGCGTGCTCTATTCTTCGTTTTCTCACCTACGAGTCGGTCCTACCAACTCTTCAATTTGTGTTCCTTTCATGTAATTAACTTTATGGACCCTACCTGAAAGACCAAACTTCATAATCTTAGAATTTTCAGACGGTTTCGATAACCAGGAAAGATGGTTTTGTTAGTGGAGATTCAGAAAGAACATTACAAGCGTGAAGCGTCTAAAAGCAGAAGTTGAAGCTTTAAGGCTGCAACTTTCCTATTCGACCCAACTCCAGTAGGGACAGTGATTCATTTTGTTAATTCGCATTCCTATTCGTGTTTATTTCGAGGTAATTTCTATCGACCGAAATCATTCGATCCACTCAGAATGCAAACGGATTAAAAATTAAATCGTGGACCCATTTCTTTCTTTCAGTCATATAATGTCAGCTTCCTTTGTTTACTCATTAATGATAAAGCAAGTCTTTTTTCGGTCTACTTTACCCAGCCAAAGATGCTATATCAATGGCGATTTGTAGAGTTTCCATTCTTATGCAGACGTGAAAGTTTACAGTAAGTGTTCTTCCACCTCCTTTTTCTTCTTTCTCTGTCGTTCTCTTTTTTAGGCATTGAATTTGATGGCTTTGATTACGATATGCGTAGTCGAACCGAAACAGTAGAAACCCAGATGCCATATTCACTCGATTTGCTGTGTTTTCTGACATTCGAACTGAGAGTTTTGCTGTTCTTTTTCTCCCTAATATATTCGAACTGAGAGTTTTGCTGGCTTTGATTACTGGGTTCCTCTTTTTTTCCTGTTTTGATCTTACTTATGAGAATGTTCAATTTGACTTCAGGTTGTAATTTGCAAGAGTACTTAATGGGTGTATTATTCCAACCAATCTTAAATTATGAGTAATGGAGGTCAAAGAAATAGCTTCTCCATGTGAGTTCCTCTAGAGTTCTTCAATTCTCTGTCATCTACTGAATAACCTCCATAACTTCAAATTAACGGATTAAAAATTGGATTTTTCGGGATCGTCCAGAGCAGTAACTTTCCTCAACCAGAGCAATGCCTTCATCAAGTGCTTTGAACTCATCTACTTCAGCATCAAACAACTTACAAAGAGTCCCAGAAACAAGTTTAGACAGGCTCTCGAGTTTCGGCAATATTCAATTTTCCGATGATTTTAGAAGCAAATGGTTGGTTTCTGTTAAGAAATTTCTAGACGGACATAGACTGTTCCATTTATGGAACGAGATCCTCGTTTTCTTGTGCGTAATTGCAGCCTCTCTTGATCCTTTGTTCTGCTACATTTTGGTGATTGATGAGAAAAACAAGTGTGTCAGTTGGGATGGAAAGTTGAAGATTATCGTCGTAGTTCTACGATCTGTCACGGATTTAATCTTTGTTGTTCTTCTAATCTGCCAATTTTATTGTTGTCCTGTTACTTCTCGATCCGAACACAATCTTACTGTTTGGGCAATAGTAAAGAGATACTTGTTTTCGAGCTTTCTGATCGATGTTCTTTCTGTTCTTCCACTTCCACAGGTAACTTTCAAGGATGACCTTTGTTTCTTGTCTTAGATTGTATAATTTCTTATGAAATTTGATGTTTTTGTGTTCTAATGTCGAAACATTTGGCCGCAATATTTGATAGAATGGGAATAAAAAATCTTTGGGTAAATTGTTGTTTAGATCCTAAGGTTTGTGATCGTTCACGAATTAGAGTTTAACGTATTTATCAGTGATTAGTAATTTAGACGTTGTCATCAATTAATGCATTTTTTGTAGGTGGTGTTTCTAGTTGTGATTCCAAAGTTATGGAGCTCTTCGCTTTGGACGGCAATGAGGGTATTGAAGTTTGTTCTTTTATTCCAATTTGTGCTGAGAGTTCTTCGAATCTATGCGTTTTTGAAGAGAGTTACATGGACTGTTGGTATATTTCCTGAGAAACCAGGGGCTAAAGCTGCTCTTAATCTCTTCCTTTACATGCTTGCAAGCCATGTACGTACAACTACTCTTCCATTTTATGGTTAGTGGACCCGAAAATGCAACTTTTACTTGGATTAATATCAACATTTTGGTCATGATTTCAGGTGTTTGGAGCCTTCTGGTACTTGTTTTCGGTCGAACGAAAAATATCATGCTGGCAAAGTGCATGTAGACGTAGTACAGGACAAGTCTGTTCTTTGGATTGTAATAAAAACTCAGCAAGTGACTCAGTCATGTATGATTTTTGTCACGTTAGTTCGCAGAAAGTCGACGGACGGTTTAATTTTGGAATTTTTTCTCCGGCTCTTGAATCTGGTATTGTGAATTCGAGAGATTTTATAAAGAAAATTTCTTTCTGCTACTGGTGGGGACTTCAGAATCTAAGGTTGGGACTCTTATAAATATATTACGATTATAATTGTTTTATGAACTCTTTTGTCGCAACCCTGTTCTTGTTCGAATAACGAATGTTCTCGTTGTACTTTACATGTTAGCTTAGTTGTTTCAATTTCCTAACAAATCCAACCAAAAGTCTTGGGTTAGTGACTGATTTGTTTTTAATCTATGGAATCTGCAGTTCTTTTGGTCAAAACCTGGAGACAAGCACATTTTTATGGGAAATCTACTTTGCTGCTATGATTTCAACTTTCGGCTTAGTTTTATTCGCATTTCTCATTGGAAATTTGCAGGTAAATGTCGTATTTCTGCTACGATAATTAAAGTGATTCTTGTAGTTATAACTTTATTTGTTGTCAAACAGACATACTTACAGACCAAAATTGCAAGATTAGAGGAAATGAGACTTAAGGGACATGACATTGAACTATGGATGGCTTTTCATTCTCTCCCAAGAAATCTCAAGACTCAGATTAAAAAATACGAAAAGTTCAAATGGCGCAATACAAAAGGTATTGATCTCGAGAGTCTCCTTGTCAATCTTCCGAGAGATATCAGAAGAGCAACAAAGCGTCATCTATGCGAAATTCCAGTAACGAAGGTAAGCTAAGCGTATCGGTTGTTATTTTTATTTAAGTGTTAAATTAAATTTTATCTTTTTTTTATTTTAAAGACATCAACTATCGTTATTTGAAATATGGAACGTTATATTTTCATTCCAATCAGATTCCCATTCTCAAAAACATGGATCAAAATCTACTCGATGCGATTTACGATTATCTCAAACCAGTATTATATATCGAGCACAACTTCATCGTACGAGAAGGTGAGCCGCTCGACGAGATGATATTCATTACAGGAGGCCAAATATGGACATACACGACTGGAACTAACGAGACCAGAACTTCGACGGCAGAGTACTTAAAAAAAGGAGACTTCTACGGAGCGGACCTTCTAGATTGGGCACTTACTACACCCTTGTCGGTAAGTGTGCCTATGTCAACAAAGACTGTGAGAGCACATACAAAGGTAGAGGCCTTTGTTTTAAAGGCAAAGGACCTTAAAATTGTGGTCTCTAAATTCTGGTGGCTCTTCAGCAGAGAGATGGGAGATTTGCCTGCATTTAGAGAGAAGTGGGCCCCTTTTGCTGCTCTTGTTTTGCAGGCAGCTTGGCGACGATACTGTCGAAATAAAGTCGAGAGAATAGACCGGACGGCTCGACAAGAGGAGGGCTCGACTGATTTGAGAATCGCAGTTCATGTGTCTAGGTTCCCAGTTCATGGGTCTAGGTTCCTGACTCGACTGTTACGGGGTTTAAGGCTTATTCGTGCGAAGAAAGTTCACAAGGGTCCACCCGAGTCGAGCCGAGTTTGATAATTTTTCTCTTTTTCAGGTATGATAACATCAATTACTCGATAAAAGTGGGCAACTTTGTCAAAGTGGTCTTGTAGAAATAAAGGTGACAAATTAAGTAACTTGTCCGAAGAATACAGTGTGATTTTCTCAAGATTATAACTGTTTCTAGATGATAGTATTGATTCATTTTCTGTCACACTCATATTTTCTTATACATCACAAATAAATGATACGTTAAAATTATACGTGAAATTGAATATTTTCATAACAAAATTCTCTTATATTTTCCATGATTAAAAAAATTAGGTTTAAAATTAAGCTCCATTTCCATTATCAACTTTCTTCTCCCAATACATCAATTTTTGATGCTAAAGAGAATAAAAATTACTTGGCTTTTGAAGCTCAACTACTATCACACTTATGTTATCTCCACTGCCTTTAGCTATTGCTAGCTCGGCCAACGCGGCAGCTGCATCAACTGCGAGCCTTCCGTTCGGCATCGTCGTTTGGGATGCAATTTTCCGCCTATGCCCACCAAGGACTCTTCTTACCATTTGGCATGCAAGGTCGTTTGAGACAACGTCCCAAAGCCCGTCGCTTCCTAGTATGAGGAACTCGTCTTTGTCTGTTCGCTTAGTCACCGTCACTTCCGGTTTCGAGATTACAAAGGGTTTAAGATACTCGTCTCCTACACCAACAATGAGACCAGAATTTATGTGGAGAATTCTCGAGAAGAAAAAACCCCGGGTAAAGATAGAAAATTCACTATCAAAAAATCAATGTACAATTAAGTTTTGAAAAAAATGCTACCCCTTAAATATAGATTTGGCCAAACTCAAACAAAAATCGAGTCATTAACTTTAATAGTAAGATTTTTCATATTCTAACCTTAACTCACTAAAGAATTATGGAATTGCAACTCATTCCACCAAAATATAACCTAGAAGTTATGTAATGTTCCGATCTACCTATCGATCTCGATGTAGCTAAAACTCCGAGAACGCGACAGCCATTCCAGTTTATAACTTTCCCTCCCGCAGCCTCAATTCTCTTCATTTCATCGGCCCTGCCAGGCTATTCATAAGATTGAGAGTCAAATATATTCTCAAACAACATGCAAATCTAAATTCTTGAAATGAAATTCTTATGTAAAATTTAAGGGTCATAATTAAACTAAATTTTATCCAACAATACTCGCAATATTCGTGTTTCTTAACATCTGGTCTAAAAGCCGACAATGCGACATAAATGATAAAAATTACGTGGTTTGGTAGCGTGTTGCATATAAAGATTTTGAAAGTAATGACAGAGGGTTCGTACCTTATGATCATTAGACAAGGCTAATGAAACACCATTCCTCGCCAACACCACCCTGCAGTCGCCGCAATTGGCAACGACCACCTCCTCCGGCCCGACCACCACCAAAACTGCGGTCGAACCCACAGTCTTCATTGCTGCGGGACCGTCAATCACCTCCTCGTCCATTCTTCCGAAGCATTTTTTCATCATTCTCTTCCACTCCACCTGCTCTCCTTTCCCTCCCTCTATTTCCTCCGCTACTACCCTGTGCAGCCTTTCTTTGCAAATCCGGGCGATCTCAGCGCCTCCATGGCCGTCGTACACGGCGAAGAAATCAAACTTCGCACCCTTCTTCGTCGCAAACTTTAACTCCACGCTCACCTCGTCTTCCATCTCCCTCCTGCGCCCAGTAATCGACACACTGCTGTAAACTATAGATGGAGAATCACTCTCCTTCTCCTTATCTCCAGCAGGATAAAGTACCAGTTCAGTTTCCGATAAACATTCTGGGGAAGAAACAAGCGTCGGAGATTGGTCAGAAGAGGAGTTCTCGACACTTTGAGTATCGCCGGAGACGTTTTCTTCGCCGGAGAGCGTGGCCTGAGTTTTCCTCGGCCAGTAGCATCTCAGCCGCCGTACTATGAGTCTTCTCCGACGAGCCTTCTTCTCGTGGATCGGAGTTAGCTGGCACATTTCAAACAAATCGGAAGTAGTTTTACCAGGAACCCTTCTCCTCCCCTCCCTCTGCATGAAGAAGGCTAAAAGCTGAGAATAATCAACAAACTGCATGATTGGAGTAAAAGTGGAACGAATCTCAGCCGTTGAATGGTTTGAACGGTCAGATCAAAAAACATGTGTGTTTTGGTGGCCAACTGGATTGAATTTTCGCTCGGAGACGTGGACGGCTGAGATCGTTCAAATTGAAACGTGTAGATGAGATCTGATGGGGAGTGATTGGGTGGGCCAGGGTTAGGATCTAGAAAGGAATACGTGGCTTCTCCATTGTTTATAAAGTTGGACCTCGTACCATGTGTGTACTGTTACGTGATAATGACTATTTATTTATTTATTATTAAATCTTAAATTCTCGTCATGTATTTGATTTTTTGATTGTAACGCCATTCCACCAAACAAGCCTTCATAATTTAAGCTTTAATTATTTGATAATAACAGCTCTTCTAATCTAACGTCATCATTCATGGGTGAATAATTTGTTGAATTTAAAAAAAAAAAAAAAAAACTCAATAAAAAGAATCTCTAGTCTTCCACATACAAATTCGTAAATTCTTCAAGAATTTTACCTTCTAGTTGTTGATCTCTCGTCTTGGTATTGGTCCAATCTTTGATACAAAGGAGCATCTTCGTAAGGTCCGGTGCAAGTGTTTCTCTTCGTTCATCATAAACATGTCCACCAATATTAAAAGCAGATTTTGATACTGCAATAGAAACATGACATGTTAGTAGATCACGTGCTATTATAGAAAGAATAAGATATGCGGTAGAATGTTTTTTCCACCAATCTAAAATATCAAAATTTTCATCTCGAGAAAATTGAAAACGAGTATTAAAATAAATATTGAGTTCATTTGTAAAAGAAGTAGAATAGTTTTTAATTTGTAATTCACTTCATATATCATCAATGTTATATTGTTGACTAAAATTAATTCATTTTTCATATCCATAAATATTTTAAGAAAATTATTTCTCGTAATACTTCTAGGGACACATTTAAAACTAATAGTAGCATATTCTTTCATAAATTTTTCAAACACTTCACTATCGGTGAATGATAAAGGCAAATCTGATTATACTACAAGTTGTGCTATTCATTCTCTCATTCTATTTTGTGAATATGTAAAAATATCACTACCACTAATATTTAATTGACATTGTGTTAAATCTCGTGTTTCCTCGTTTGAGTGACACTTTTGAAAATATGTACCAATGGTGCTAGTAGAAATTTTATGTTTTCTTTTTTAAGGTGAAGTGGATACTTACGTAGATGATTGTCAATAGAAAATGTATGATTTAATTCTTCAATTATATTTCCAATTAAAATCTCGTTCTTCAAGAACAACACGATATTGTGTGACATCTTTTGAAATGGACCTTATTTTGGACTCATTCCCAAGATTATCTAAGTTTTAGTCAACAAAAAAAATTAAGAATTTTCTTTTTTGTCAGATTATCGACACAATTACTCACAATTAGAAATACTAATCGAACCAACCCGAATCTGAAAAATTCCAGTTCAGTGAACTAACGAGTCGAGCCGAGCCGAGCCGAGCCGAGCTTACTGAATCTTCTTCTTTATTAGATTATCTACACAATTACTCATGAGTAGAGATATCAAATGAACAAATCGAGTCAAACCGAATCTAGAAATTCTGGCTCAACGAGCTAACAAGCCGATCATGACTCATGTATCAAACGAGCTAGATAAGCGGAGCCTCAGACGAATTAGATATAATTTTGAAATTTGGAGAGGCAAATCCTTACTTTTCACCAGTAGTCATTACAAGAACATCTTCCATTCTTGATGTGATGAAACCTGTTGGAGTCTCTCAGAACGATCTCTCTCCCGATGGCGGCCGACATGAACTTGATTGCGGAGTGACAATCTCCACAAACTCTCAGATTTTTAAACACCCTTATCGGCTTTGGCTTTGATGAACTGATCAAACCAAACACAACTGCCAGTTTCTCGCTGTGCTGGAACAGATACTGTTCTTTTTGTTCCTCCTCCACGTCATGAAGAACAAAATCTGTGTTGGGTTTATACCCCAATTCCTTAATTTTCGAAATCAAATCCTCGAGTTTTTCGTAAATCTCATTGGCATTCGAGTGCGAAGTGTCTCCAACATAGAATTTATGCACTTCATTTTCGACCTCTATCCAGCTACAACCTGCCTCTTTGATCAGCTTTCTCTCTCTCAACTCTTTTCTGATTTTTCCGACTTCTTCCCATTCGCCTCTCAAAGCGTACAAGTTCGATAATAAGACGTGTGCCGCCAGATCGTTTGGCTCGAGCTTGATAATCATCTCTGCAGCGTGTTTTCCGAGCTCTAATTCTCCGTGAACTCGGCAAGCGCCAAGAAAGGTGCGCCAGACTAATGCGTTAGCAGAGAACGGCATTGAGTAGATAAATTTGATAGCTTCAGAAAGAGATCCGGACCTTCCCAATAAATCAACCATACAGGCATAATGCTCCATTTTCGGAACAATTCCGTGTTCCTTACTCATTAAGTTGAAATATTTCCAGCCCTCAGACTTCAAACCAACATGACTACAAGCTGATAAAACAGCAGTATAGGTAATCTCATTAGGTCTTATCCCAACCCGAAGCATCTCCTGGAAAATCGCCAGAGCTCTTGCTCCGAACCCAGTGTTTCGCAAAACCCGTGATGATTGAAGTCCAAGAGATGACATTTTGATCATCCATCTCGTCGAAAACACAAAAAGCCGATAATATATCGCCACACTTGGAATACATCGAAATTAACGCATTACACACGCCTTGGTTCGATTCGAAGCCTGATTTTATCAGTCGAGCGTGAATTTGTTCACCCTTTGAAATTGTGCCGATACTAGCAGCTCCACTGAGGAGACTAGCAAACGTAAAGGCGCTGGCCCCGAGACCCATATCCCCGATTTTATGAAAAAGTTCAAAGGCCTCTTCAGAATTTGAGTTTTTCGCATATGCATCTATGATTGTGTTGTAAGAAATCAGGTTCTTGTCAAACATAATATCGAATACTTTCTGTGCATCTTCCATCTTACTGGACCGAGCATACATGCTGATTAGAGAATTTCCGACGCAATTGACCGATGTAAGTCCTAGTTTAACGGCCAGTGTAAATGCTTGTTCGGCTTCTCGCAGAGCCGTTAGATTTGCATACGCCTTGAAGATGCTCGAAAAGGTAAAGTGATTAGGCTGAACATCACTCAGGATCATTCTGTGAAAAAGTTTAACAGCATCTTCATCGCCTCCGCTTTGCACATTTCCAGTGATAATTGCAGTCCATGTCATGACATTATTATCAGAAATTCGATCAAATACCTTTCTCGCGTTAATCATAGAATCGTTTGAAATGCATTTGGCGTACATGTCGACTAAACAACACCCGACACAACGATCGTTAGCCAAGCCGGATTTAATCGCTCTGGAGTGAAATTGCTTCCCAAGTGATAACAATTGTAGCTCTGCACAGGCTGAGATAGTGCTACTAAGTGTAAAACGATCTGGCTCGTATCCTGTCAATACCATTTTCAGAAACAATTCAATGGCCTCTCGTGGACGACCCAATTGCATAAACCTAGTTATCATCAAAGTCCATGTGACAGAATTCTTCTCAGGCATTTTCTCGAACACCTTATGAGCAGAATCCAAATCAACTCCGCCCTTTGCAAACATATCAATCAAAGCACACCCTACGCATACGTCGGACTCGAAGAAGCCACTTTTAATGACAAAGCCAAAAATTATATCCCCGACGGAGAAATACTCTGCTTCTGAACAAGCGCGAATTGCTGCCGATAAGCAATATTCATTTGGAAAATGTTCATTTTCAAGCATGTCAATAAAGGTAAGTATGCTTTCGAATCCCATATTGTTATTAGCGAAGCAAGATACCATGGCGCTCCAAGAAACCAAATTCCTCTTATTCCCCATGGTTCCGAAAATTCCTTTGGCCCTTTCGACATCCCCGCATTTGGAGTAGAAGCTGATCAAAGAGTTGAGAACGATGGAGTCAAGCTGTAGCTGAGACCGAGTGAGATTATCATGAACGAGTCGACCCAGATGAAAATTACGAGTTCTAATGCAAGATTTGAGGAGAAGGGAATAGGTGGAAAGGTCAGGGTAATGGCCCTGAAGGTCGATGAGATAAAGAGTGTCGACAGCTTTCAGAAGATGGCCACTATTGAGGTGGAGGATCAGACGGCGCTCCAGAGCCCGGAGATTAGAGTTCGCCGGCGATTGTGAACGAGAAAGAAGGTTGGAAGAAGTGAGAGAAGAAGGCGGAGGAAAATTGGCGGGGGGAAGAAGAGAGAGGCTCGGCATTTTCCCGCAATGGCTACTTCATCTGCATCTGGATTCCATTAAAAGCACAAGCTCTTCTCTGTTGTCGTCAAATCTACTGTAACATCACACTCTGCTGTTAATATCATCACAAAGTAGTTCATCATGCATTAAAACACTGGAAAGAAAAAACATTGGAAGGCAACAATCAAATCCTTTTATTTTAGATGGAGAAAGTTGAATAACCAAACCCATAATTTTGCTGGTTTGAACTAAAACCAACAACATCAAACAACTAAAGAGAAGAAACTGTACATTATTATTGAGACCAACCACCCCCACTCCTCAAACATTGTTCAAATACAAAAACACAAGCCATCAAAAGACAAGAGAGCGGCCACAGAACCCTTTAATTTACCACTTCCCCAGCTCAGAATCCCACCTTATTGGAACCTTCTTGGGCTGTTTATATGGAATCATAGATTAATGAATGCTGTGTGTGTCATCAAGTTTATGTCATCACACTGTATTTGCTGCTACTATCTTGTTGTTTCTTATTACTATCTTCGTCGCCTCTTGCTCAACTCCCCTTGATTCCCGCCATTTACTGCGTCGTCGTCTTTCTCTTCTTCTATACACAGATAATTGTCCACCTGACTGGCTGCTTGTCGCCCCTCCGAGATAGCCCACACGACCAAAGACTGGCCCCGTCGACAGTCTCCGGCTGCAAAAACTCCTTCGACATTGGTTGAGAACCGCCCATAGTCTGCCTTGTAATTTGATCGACCATCGCGATCTAAGCCTAGCTTATCTCCCACCGTCTGCAACATATGTCAAGCCAAGAAAACTACATTAATGAAGATAACAAATAAGATATAATATACAGAGCAGACCAAATTCTGAGATTTTTCCGCTTCTACTGATTAGAAAAGTTTTCTGATATGATGTGTGAGAAGTTTAAATATAACAACACTCACCGACTCCGGGCCGAGAAACCCCATTGCCAGTAACACAAGATCTGCTTCAATTACTTCCTCGGAGCCCTCAACTTCTTTGAACTGGAACTTGCCATTAGCATCCTTCTCCCAACGGACACGTACTAGTTCAAGTCCTTTCACATTCCCATTTTCATCTCCCACAAATCGCTTGGTTAAAACCTCATAAGATCTTGGATCTTTACCAAATTTGGCGGCTGCTTCCTGGTGTCCATAGTCTACTCGGAATATGCGCGGCCACTGCAATTTCATGTTCGTACGGTGTTAATTGAAACGAGCCTAAATAATGTGCGATTAATAGCCAATAAGACCAGTAAGTATCAACTCAAGGACCCAACTTTACACCAACATGAACAATGTGTAGAATTGACAAAACAAGAACCAGGAGAATTTTAAACCTGTGGCCATGGGTTTCCTGAAGCTCTAGCTTGTGGTGGCTGAGGGAGTAATTCTAGGTTTATAATGCCTGAACAGCCATGCCTGATGGATGTCCCTATGCAATCCGTTCCGGTGTCACCGCCACCAATAACCACTACTCTCTTTCCCTTAGCAGAAATGTAGTTGCCATCTTGGAGATTGCTGTCAAGCAAGCTTTTCGTATTTGAATGAAGAAATTGCATGGCAAAATGGACTCCATTAAGCTCACGTCCAGGAACAGGAAGATCCCTGCAACATAAATTATTTAGTTATTATACATGATCCAACATGACTATAAGTTCAGAAAGACGTCTTGAGGAGGAGCTGACCTTGGTTTTGTGGCACCAACTGCCAGTACAATAGCATCATTCTCCTCTCGGAGACGATCGAGAGAGTACAAAGGATCAACTCCTATATTAGCATTAACTACAAAACTGACACCCTCCGCAGCCATGAGGTCAACACGCCGTTGAACTACATCCACCTTGTCTGTCTTCATATTGGGAACACCATACATCATGAGACCTCCAATGCGATCAGCCCGCTCAAAAACAGTTACTGTGTGACCCATTCTATTCAGTTGATCAGCAGCAGCCAAGCCAGCTGGTCCACTACCAACGATGGCAACTCTTTTCCTAAAGTGACACATGAAGTTTTAACATGATAAGCTCACGGAAAAAAACAGGAAAAAGAATTACAGATGTTGTGGAAGCAAATAAAAATAACTTGGCGCGATGATATACCCTGATCTTTTTAGAGGAGGTCGTGGCACCATCCACCCTTCTTCAAAGGCCTTGTCTATGATGGAACATTCAATGTTTTTGATCGACACAGGATTCTCAATAATACCAAGAACACATGAACCTTCACAAGGTGCTGGACACACTCGGCCAGTGAACTCTGGAAAATTATTTGTCTCAAGAAGCCGATCTAATGCTTCACGCCACCTATTTTGATATACTAACTCATTGAATTCAGGTATTTTGTTTCCAAGTGGGCATCCAGAGTTCTCCTGCATTAATCATGGATATTAAAGTATCTGTGATTTATTAACGCAAAGAAGTCAAAATTTTCAGAGATGATACCTGATGACAGAAAGGAGTACCACAGTCCATGCAACGAGCGGACTGGGTTTTTAAAAGTGGTCCTGGTTTTGATTCCTCCATAACTTCCTTCCAATCGTTCATGCGAATGTTAGGGTCCCTGTATTGGACACCCTCACGCTCGTACGCTATGAAACCTCGATTTTTAGCTGCATTAGCTACTCGGGTTGGCCTCTCCACCAGTTCTGCCTTTTCTTCCTTCTGCTAATGTGGTTTAGATTTCAGAATCATATATAAATTTATTGCAAGAGTAAGTACCGCAGGTACTACAGAGACAGGTCTACCTGGGTGGGTTTCCCATTTAAGGATGCAGCGGCCATCTTTTTAAGTTCCTCAAATGCATCCTTCTCCAATAACTCTGCCTCGTCTTTCTCCTCAGGTTCTTCAGCATCTAGCTCAGAAGCCTCTTTGGAAGCTTCCTCAACTTTCATGTTTGCAAGAATTCGTTTGTATTCACGTGGGAAAACTTTGATGAACTTAGGTAACAGATTCTCAAAGTTGGCTAATACTTCTTTCGCGAACTGGCTATCTGTATGTCGCTGATGTTGTTGTATCATCATTCTTAGTGTCACGATATCCTCTTCCTCCTCAACTTTGTCAAGATCAACAAACTCGGTATTGCATCTAGATTCAAACTTGCCATCGATGTCTAAAACGTAAGCGACACCACCACTCATACCAGCAGCAAAATTCCTGCCAGTTTGCCCAAGGACAACAACAGTCCCACCTGTCATGTATTCACAACCATGATCACCAACACCTTCCACAACTGCCTGGGCCCCTGAATTACGAACACAAAATCTTTCTGCTGCCATCCCATTGAAATATGCCTGGCCACTTGTGGCTCCATAGAGAGCGACATTACCTATTACAATGTTTTCTTTTGGATCAAATAGACTACCATTTGGAGGGTAAACAACAACCTTACCCCCAGATAATCCTTTACCGACATAATCATTACTATCACCCTCAAGCTCCAGCATTATTCCAGGGCAGAGGAATGCTCCAAAACTCTGGCCAGCACTTCCAGTAAATTTAATGTGAATAGTGCCTGCTGGAAGCCCAGCCATGTGGTAGCGTTTGGTCACCTCGTGGCTAAGCATTGTTCCAACTGCACGATTGACATTGCAGATTGGAGATTCGATATATACAGGAAGACCCTTCTCCAAAGCATATTTTGAAGAAGATATCAACTTTTTGTCTAAAGCCATGTCCAGTCCATGATCTTGCTTCTGAACACAGAACTGTGCAGCATCAGGACGAAGGTCAGAGGCAGGTCTGAGTAACAAAGAAAGATTAATGTTCTCAAGCTTTTCATTTTTCTTGACAACTTCCTTATCCACTTCAAGCATCTCAGAACGACCAACCATCTCATTTATTGTTCGAAATCCAAGCTGTGACATAATTTCCCTCAACTCTTCAGCTACCATGAAGAAAAAGTTTATAACATGCTCTGGTTCTCCAGCAAATTTCTCACGAAGAACAGGATCTTGAGTGGCAATGCCAACAGGGCATGTATTTTTGTGACACTTCCTCATCATGATACAGCCCAATGTTATAAGAGGTGCAGTGCTAAACCCAAACTCCTCAGCACCAAGGAGGGCAGCTATAGCCACGTCTCTTCCGGTTTTCAGCTGACCATCTGTCTGTAAGACTGTGCGGCCACGGAGATCATTGGCAACTAGTGTTTGATGAGTCTCTGCCAGTCCAAGTTCCCATGGAAGCCCAGCATTCTTGATGCCAGTCCATCTCGATGCACCTGTACCTCCATCATGACCCGAGATCAAAACATGGTCAGCATGCCCCTTCACAACTCCACTGGCAATGACTCCCACCCCAGCTTCAGACACTAACTTCACACTGATTCGAGCAGTCGGGTTTGAATTCTACAAAAGGATGGTAAAAGATTTTTCAAATGAATTACCGAACTCAAAAGGAAGTGCAAAATGGAAAAACGGGACAGTATGACAGACTGATGCATGGGGTCTTGCAACAAGCAGTTTTTTTTTTTTTTTTTTTTGCATGTCAAAGAAAAATTAACAAGTACCTTAAGATCATGGATTAGCTGAGCTAGGTCTTCGATTGAATAAATATCATGGTGAGGAGGTGGGCTGATAAGTCCAACCCCAGCAGTAGAATTTCTAGTGACTGCAATGTCTCCCACCACCTTGTGACCAGGGAGTTCACCTCCCTCACCAGGCTTGGCCCCCTATAACAAAACATTAAAGTTAAAATAATTCAATAAATAGATAATTAAATTTCAGTTTTCATTAAGTCTCACCAAATGTCAAACGTAGATATCAATTAAAGATGCAAAGGCACCAGAGGTGCTTTGCAGACACGGCACCATCTGTCATGAATGTAGAACCATAAACACAAGAAACCTCTGTTCCAACAGGAATGAAGAGGCAAAATAGGACACGAGAAGAAAACGTATAATCTGTGGCCGCAAGAAAAAGTATCAGAAGGATACCTGAGCCATTTTTATCTGAAGTTCATCAGCATTTGTAAGATAATAACTTGAAACTCCAAATCTTCCACTAGCAACTTGCTTGATAGCACTTCTCTTGGGATTCCTTGAACCATCTGGAAGAGACTCCATACGAGATGGTTGTTCACCTCCCTCGCCTTCAGCAAATGTTTCAATATTAGTCATTGAAAAAAAAAATCCAATATCTGAGCATCTTACTAAAAGAACTATATCAGAAACAAAAACAATACATTAGAGATCAAATCATTTATGGAACATCTTGGCAACAAACCTGTGTTGGATTTTCCACCAATTCTATTCATGGCAATAGCCAGTGTTGTATGTGCCTCCAAAGATATTGATCCGTAACTCATGGCTCCAGTGCAAAAGCGTTTCACAATTTCTTTGGCAGGTTCCACTTCATCCATGGGAATTTGCCTGCCTGTCTCTTTAAATTTCAAAATCCCCCTTAAATTGCAAGCTTTGTTTAGCTCTTGGATAAGCTTGGAGTACTCCTTGTATGCAGCAACACTATTAGTTCTAGCAGCCTCTTGCAACTTTGCCATTGCAAGAGGATCGTTTAGGTGAACTTCACCACCTTTTCTCCAGTGATAGTCCCCAGGATTTGGAAGGGCCACAGCTTCAGCACTTCCAGGAGGAAAACCACGTGATGGAAAAGCTAGTTCATGCAAATTAAACGAGTCACGAGCAAGCATCTCAAATGTAGCACCCTCAACTCTGCTTGGGGTGCCAGCAAAGCATTTATCAATCACAACCGAAGAGAGACCAAGGGCTTCAAAAATTTGAGCACCCTTGTAAGAAGCCAAAGTTGATATTCCCATTTTGGCAAGAACCTTCATCATTCCATAGTTGCTCGCCTTGAAGTACTTCTTGACCAGCTCTTTCTTGGAGTGGAACTCGCCACTTGCTTTTGGTGGGATCTTCCCATCGACCTGCAACCTCCAAATGGCCTCTATGGCCAAGTAAGGACAGATACCATCTGCACCAAATCCAACCAGGGTACAGAAATGGTGAACTTCCCGAGGCTCGGCAGATTCAATCATAATCCCAACTTGAGTACGCTCAAGATTTTTGACAAGATATTGATGGACAGCACCAACAGCTAAGAGTGAGCTAACAGCTACACGCTCACTTGAGAAGGCTAGACAACAGAAAATGAAATAATAAGAGGCTAGCATCAAACACGTAAATTGAATTTAAAATATTTTTTAAAAACAAAAAACAAGTGTCTTACCTCTATCTGAAAGCACCAGTGTGGTGTATCCTTCTTTAATGGCAGCATGAGCTTCAGCACAAATCCTATTCAAGGTCTCTTCCAATCCCATTCTACCACGGCACTTGGAATAAGTTATATCCAGAACTTTGCTTCTCCATCCTCGATAATTCATCTTTTTTACAGCTTCCATTTCCTCGATAGATAAAAGTGGTCCTTTCAAAGAGAGACGATGGCATTGTTCTTCAGTAGTTTCCGTTAAATCACCTTCGGGGCCAATCATACATTCCATGGAGGTGACTATCTTCTCTCTTATTGGATCTATTGGGGGATTTGTAACTTGAGCAAACATTTGCTTAAAGTACTCAAACGTCAGCTTTTCTCTGTTAGACATAACAGCAAGAGGGGTATCATTGCCCATAGAACCAAGTGCCTCAGTGCCATCTTTTGCCATGGGAAGCAACAACATTTCAAGAGCTTCAATCGTATAGCTGTATCAAAAGCCACCCAATATCACATAACAATTCCCGATAAGAAATAACAAAACAAATTCAAAGTAAGCAGTAAGAAAATATACCCAAAAGCTTTTAAAGGGGCCAATAAACCATGAATTCCCATATTCCCCATGTCATCGTCATCAGAAGAAGTCTGGAAGAGAGAAAAAAATTAAAATGCGAGAGCAAATGGGAAAAGCCCTTCATTAACTAAACTATGCGCCTACATATAATTACAGCATACTCACAGGTAGTACTCCAGCCATGGGTGAAGGAATCCTTTCAGATTCATCAACAGAGTCGACTATGTTCTTTAGATCAATTTTTTGCCTTTTAAGCCATTCATCATATGGCCTCGCAAGTGAATATTGTTGCTTCAAGGCCTCGTCATCTACAACAATATGCTTCTCAAAATCAACTAAAAGCATCATTCCAGGGTTGAGCCTTCCTTTTCTGCACACATCTGCAGGAGGAATATCCACCACCCCAACCTCACTGGCCATAATTACTCGTCCACTGTGGGTGACATAAAAACGACCAGGTCTCAGGCCATTACGATCCAAAGTGGCTCCAAGATAACGCCCATCAGTAACTACAAAAGTGCCCGTAAATTTGAATTTTTAAATTGATCGTTCATACGTTTAGAATTTAAATCATATAAAGAAGAGAAAATAAAGACAATACATGATATAAGAGCTGGCCCATCCCAAGGCTCCATAAGAGCTGAGAAATATTCATACAAGGCCTTCCTCTGAGGATCCATATTCTTGTCATTTTGCCATGCTTCAGGAATCAACATCATAATAGCTTCTGGGAGACTCCTCCCCGCTCGAACCAGAAGTTCAAGGACACCATCAAATGCTCCTGCATTAGCATGTACGAATCAGATAAGAGAAAAAGTATTTGCAGACATGAATGATATCTGCATATAAAATTGTGCAGAGATTCACTCTCAACCCTCATAATTATGATTTCCATGAGCGTGCAAGGGCAAAATAATGCCTACTTTCCTTCACCTAAAAACATTACCTGAATCAGACGAACTAGCGTCAACAATTGGAAGAAGGTTCTTTAACTCATCCTCTGACAGACCAAGCTTCTTACATTTTAGCAAACCTTCACGAGCCTTCATCCTTGAGTGAAATTTAAAATGTTTCAGATAACACAAAAAACTGTTCAAAGGTCAAGAACACACACCCAGACGCCCATCCACAAGAGGAGGAGAAAGTAAGAAAGTGAGATGGTGGAAGGAAATCAAGTTGACATCTATCTAAATTATTGGAGTCTCCAAGTCAGTAAGTATTACTTCAGCTAAAGCTGCTCAGTTAGAACTCATCCAGTTCAAAAGCCAACTCAAGACCAGTTGATTAACAAATCGAGTTAGTTACAGCTGAAATTAGTCTGTGAACTTTGATATCAGTGATTAATTTCCGTCAGTTATTTACTCTAGGAGTAGCTAATCATTAAAACTCGTATGAGCATATACAACAAATAAATACAATTTTTCCTCAATTCAAAAAGTTTCATTTCTGCTAACAATTATAGTTTTGTTTCTTTCATTTACATGAAAAATAATGAATTGTGCAAGCCGTGAAGTATACAGAAAGTGAACCTATCATTTTTCATGATTTTACTCCTCGCATGGTCCTACGTAAAGTTTGTGGAATGGGTTAGCATATGGTCTTAAATCAATCCTAGAAGACGGAAGGGTAAAATCAATAGACTGCAAAACAACGTAAAATCAACCACACGAAGCCAGTTTTTAGAACTCTCCTGGCTAGCACACTGCCTGAAAAGTTTGTGCAAAGGAACAGTCCAACTACTAAACAATGCCGTGTGGAAATTTGAGGCATCTGTTGATAATATATACGCTATTCTACTTCAATATGCAAACATACGAAATCCAAAATTAAGAAATTAGTTGCCAAAATCTTCATTCTACATCCTTACCAGTTTACATTGCCTCTAAGCGTATTGATTTCTCCATTGTGGCCCAAGACACGCATTGGTTGAGCGCGGTCCCAGCTAGGGAAAGTGTTTGTGGAGAAACGAGAGTGTATCTGCGCCAAATAAAAGAAGAGCAGACTCGTCATTCTCAATTTTGACTTGCAGAAAAGAAGTCGAGGAAGATGAAGCGCACTAGACACATGTTTTGTGCAAAGCTCTTCAGTGAAACATATGCAGTAGTGCCAGGACAAAATCAACCACAGTCCTAGAGGTAGTTACACGAAATTATTTCCTTTTTAAGTAATCTATTGTGAATTGAACCTCAACAACTCCTCTTATAGGGCAGCAGACCCAAGTTTCTGCATATATGATTTACTTGCTAATGAGTTTCTTACCAACTCAACCAAGCATCAAATCCAGCATCCAAAGTCAATTAGAAATCAAGGCAGTGGAAGAACTTAAGAGATCATTCAAACCTCAATGCCTCAGAAGTCATTCCTCAACCTTCAATCTCTTCAGTTATCGGTTGTTCCCATGCTGTTTGTTGGAGTATGAAGTTAGTGGAGAAAAATTAAAGTGAATGGATAATATATTTACCAGGGCCATGTAGCTCGTAAACCTTTCATTGCCAAGGTCTGCAAAGTAGTAATCCTTCAACTGAACAGGTTTCAACTGACCTTTGTACACTATTGTCCTGGTAAAATCAGTTAAGCCAGAATGAACAACTTGCAAGAAACTGCAATTCATATCTCGCACTTAGAAAACGCTATCGACAATCTTCAAGAGCAAACCTTGAGGAAAGTGAACAAATATAAAAGTCTCTAGCACCACCATGCTCAAGGTTTAGTGCAGCTCGAATGGCGACCATTGATAGCCTCCTTAATATGTACATCTGTAGAGGGATGCACAATACAAGGAACCAAAATTAGTATGTTATTCAGGAGCGTTAAAAAAAGTATGCAACACAAGATACTTAACCTAAATTGATCAGACCAACTCTTGCAAAAAACAGAATAGGAAAATAAAACCCACCTGACGCTCCAGATCAACTTTTGACCTGGGAGAAGGGGTAACAAACACTTGCTCCACAACTGGTTCAGTTACCAAAGCGGACTTGCCTAATCCAGTATTGTCCGTTGGTACAGATCGCCATCCAAGAACAGTATGCCCAAGCGACTCAGCAACCTTCAGCAGCATGAAGTTAAAACATCAGCCAATTGACTAGTTTAAGTCCCACATTGAAAAATAGATAAATTATGCATGGATTGCTGATATGGGGAAGGAAGATCAGAAGAACAAATATTACACTGAATGCTTTCAGATATATACGGAAATAATCTCTAAACTCGACCTCACCTTCGCAAATACTTGTTTACTTTCTTCCCTCCGAGGATCAGATGAGGGCAAGAAGAACATGCCGACTGCATATTCCCCAGGTAACGGAAGCTCAAATCCATTGTCTTTCGCCACCTGAAACGATGACATTAGACCACTCGGATTCAGTCAGAAAGTGCAGCTGAGCTAACAAAAACAAACAGAAGCAAGAAGGAAAAACTCCTTTCAAATCATCCACGTCGGTATGGAAAACAAAATTAAAAAGCGCAAAACTATTTTCCGTAATAAAGAGGCAGAATCAGTAAAAATGAATTAAAATTTTGGCAAGAAAAACTAGCGACTGCAAAGAAAAAAGAACGGAAAAGTATACATGCCTCCTTGTAGAAATCGTGGGGAAGAGCGACGAGAATTCCAGCGCCGTCGCCGGTGTTAGTTTCACATCCACAAGCTCCCCTGTGTGACATACGGACCAACATCTCCAAGGCATCCGTCACCTGAGAGAAGGAAGACGATCTCTGAAAAATCCATTATACGTTCAAAAACCCAGAAACACGACAATCATTGAGAATAATCACCGTTTTACGGCTGCTTTGACCGGACAATTCAGCAACAAATCCTACTCCGCATGAGTCCTTGTCAAAAGAAGGATCGTAGAGGCCGAGTGGCTTATCCGGAACAGCAGAAAGAGCTGACCGTACCACCGCTCTGAGTTTGGGCAAGGTTCCCGGGCCATCCAACTGCCAAAAGCGGAGCTTTTCAGATCCAGGAGCTCGTAATCGGGCCCCAAAGAACTTCTTCTCCACAGCGTTTGATGACTTCAGTTTCTTCGTAGCGGAGCATCGGGTGCTCCTACTACAGAGACGGGCAATAGGTGTAACATTCAGCTGTGGCTTTAAGGAGTTTTTGGTGAGAGAAGAGGAGCTCTGGAGCTGGAGCGAAGAAGCAGAAGTCGACAACATCGATGAGCGATAACGAAAATGATTCTCGAACTTATATTAGCGTAACCACTCTTTAAATCTGATAAAACAGTACGCGTAAGTCTTGAGTTAGATCCAGAATTGAAAGAGATGGAAAAATACAACAGAACTCGAATCGTAATCAATCCGGAATCTTCGATTGCAGAGATACGCTAGATATTGAACGGAAAACAGAATAGATTTTCACCTGGTTCTCCTATTTCCTCAGTTACGACGCGTAAGTTTCGGATCTGTCTGTAACAAACGGACAGCAAAGCTTTTCACCGCAATTTGTAGAGAGATGAAAACAGAAATATGATTCACCAGGACAACCGAAAAACGAAGGAAAAACAAAGGAAGGAGCAGGATGAAGGTCAGTAAACCAAAGCTGAGAATTGAGCGTTCATCAAAATGGTCAGGACAATCGGTTCCGGTGCGAATCAAATGCAAAGAGCGAAGTGCGTTGAGAAAAGAGGAGGAGAAAAGCAGCACCGCCAGACCGAGCCGCCTGCCTCTCGCGGGTTTAATCTTTTGTCGTTGGAAATGTGGGGGGGGAGGGGAAGAGGTTATTATAGAAGAGAAAACACTGAACATGGCGGGGGTGGGGACCACAGGGCGTGAGGGGCATTTGCGTACTTTTATCCTAGTTGGACGTCTATTCTCTCCCTCTTTTTTAGAGACGTGACAGCTAAGCATTTGTGAAAATGCCACGTGGGAGACGACCTGTGCGGAACGCTACAGCCGCTCATGGTGGGCCCCAGGGATTAGATAAAAACTATTTGATTTGGCCGTCTTAATCCCTCCAAGCCACCCTGGTTCGGCTCCGAACCTGATCTCTCTCTCTCTCTCTCTGATTTTTGTTTATCTAACTTTAACCCCGGGTTCACAGCCTGATTTACTAAAACAAAAGATTCTCGAACCATGTACCTTATTTTAATCGAACCCATGGCGTTGAATGGAATTCAGGAAACAATGGGGGTAACTTTTGGGAAAAAGAAAGAATAAGGTCCCTGTTTGTAAAAAAGGAGAAATGTGGGCGACAGTTTTACTTTGACAGCATCCAGATATGTAGTGAAAGTAATTGGTCCACTGTCTCCCCGGATTTGCCGAAACAACCTGCCTTTCGTCACTGCCAGACGTCCTCCCCTTTCTCTGCTCGACGCGTGGCAACGGTGACCAAATTGCATAGATGGTGGTTTTTTTAAAGCCTGTTTTCTGTTTTATTATTATTCGAAAAATTAATTGGCAAATTGGCGTGAGGACCAACAACAAAATACCACGTGGCACATAGATTTGATGAGGAGAGTCTGTCGGGTGAATCTGACGGAGAAAACAAAAAAGATTCAACGGTTTTGGGGATGTCGTTTTGTGGACCACCAGAGAAAAACGACGTCGTGTTGTTCTCGGGTGGACCTTCCTATGACGAACGTGCTAAGCACAAGCATATCAATTAAAGCGTAATTCTTTTTTTTTTTTTTTAATAATTTATTCCATTTAAGAGACGCACAAAGTAGTGTCCAAATTCAACACGCTACACTAATTGAGCTTAATAATAGTGATTACACTAATGTTTTGGTCAGTGCTACCAAAAAAAAAGTATCGAATTTAAGTTGTTTAATTATTGAATTAGCGTCTAGACGCTACCTTTTGGTAGTGGTGGGGAGAAAAGTCGAAAAATTATTAAATTAAAGATTCATTTTGAGGGAGAGAATCCAAGAAAAGGGTTTTGATTTAATAAATAATTAAATCCTACACATTGATCAAAGCATTGACTATTCATCTTTGGTTTGTATTTTAATTAAATTAATAATTAATTGAGATTAGTTTTTTGCTTTGAATTCCAAGATGCTTTGAGGGGGGTGAAAAAGGTCACGTTGCCACCCCACCTACCACCCAAATCATCACGCTTTTAAAAATAGCTTGGAATCTTAATTGATAATTGTATTACCTTAAATTAATCGTGATTTAGATTCATTAATTAAGTTTAGTTGACTTGATTAATAATTTGGTATCAAATATAGGGTTACCATTTAAAGCAAACGTCCAATTTAACCCGACTAAGTACTATACAAGTTTTTAACAGGTGGTTTTGCTCACCGTGTGTGCGGGTTTTTATGTTCGTGTTAGCGGTTATTTAATTAGACTATGATATTTATAACAAATAGTTGCGTTGAAATATAATTGATAACGTAATTCACCCGTAATAAAGTTTGAATCCAAACCTATAAACAAAGCTAGGCTTCGGACAATTGTTTGCAAGGAAATTGTTTCCATAATTTACATCGACGAATAAAAAATAAAATAAAATAAATCCTCGGAATCAATAAATATAAATAATCCTGCTACTAATTAGACGAACACCAATCAGCTTAGAAATATACAAATATATTATAATCGATAAATACGCTCTAATTATGTATAATTCGATGAATGATTTCATATTACTTCAACGTTCAAGATCGATGAAATGCTAAATTTGCTCGAAAGAATGAAAAATATGAGTTGATTGTGAGGAGCATGGGTTATAAAATAATCAAAGTTTGAGAGATCATCAATGATGTGGTTTGGAATTTCAGACCATGTCACGTGCTGATATTTTAAAATAAACAATACATTATTATTATTATTATTATGACAACAACATTAAATTAAAATATTATAAAATAATGTTAAGTTGAGTTGTGTATTTGTTAATTTCCTCACTTCATTAGGTGACACATTGTATCATTGTTGTTGACAATTTTTTAAATAACTATTATTGATTGGTAAGTAAGCAATGAATCTCAATCAAATCTACTGTAGCTCGACGTTGACAGAGGCTTGAAAAGTTTTGGGTGTAACATTTTTATCCCTCTGCATCTCTTCACTTATCTATTTTACTTTACTTATCACTTTAGTTGGTCTCTCAAAAGCCAATCTCTTGGAGCTCTCTGCAAATGGCTTTCTAGAGAAAGAGAGAGGCAGATGACTTATCATAGATAGTTACACATAAAACTAGATTTCAAATATGGAATAGTGATTAATGCAAGAAGACGTATCTGCGTTTGTTTGCCTATCTTTTCCTCTACCCACTTGCATGCATGGTCCCATGCATTCTTATTTTCTGTGTTTTCTCTTGTTTTCTAGAGAGAGAAAGAGGGGATTTTCTTCCTGTTGGAGAGAGAGAGAGAGAGAGAGAGACGTAAGTATAGTTAATTATCCCCTGACTTTTCAGGGCTACATTCTACGAACGTATTAGGTTTGTAAAAAACGCCTGCTGTTCTTTACAAATCAGTGTCGGTACGTGGAATCTAGAAGGAAAACAATGTGTCTTCCTCCTTATTTTTAAGTTAAATAACCCACTGATTTGAACCCTTGTTATGCGGCTTCTCGAAGTAGATCATTGACAAAGTCCAACCACGTCTCTATGTTTTAATTCTTCAGTTATTAGAACCCACAGTTTTGGGCAAAAATTTTGTTATTAGGTTTTACATTTACTGCTAAAAAATATATGTTGACTAAGTCATCAAAAAAACTCTACCGGTGAACCATTCACTTTCACATGTCATAATTGACACATAATTGTGTACTTATCTAGTACCGGTTTTATCAATTATTTGAATTTAGAGGGTTATTGCCTTCGATGGTAGAGTGTCACAATTCAGAGTTTATGGATTTATCGGGGCGCGTTGTCTACACGTACCACTCAAAAATATCAAAATAATGGTAGCAAAATTGTTATAATGTATCGATGCAATTTAAGAACATATTATATGAGAGAGGTGAGAGTGAGAGAGAGAGAGAGAGAGAGAGAGAGAGAGAGAGAGAGAGAGAGAGGGGCCGTTTGATTGGGTGAGAGTTGAGAGGACCTTATTGCATACCTCCCTCGAGATTCCAAGGGTCAGGCGAAGAAAAAGAGCCACAACAGACATCAATTCTTTAGTCTATTCCCTTTCTAACGTGGGTCATCCCTCCACTTTTGTTTTTATTAAATTTTTTAGTGGGTATTTCATGAGTATGATCATAAATACAGTCAAACAAAGAACAAAGCACGAACACTTGACTTACAGTTCAACAAAATGCATCCATTTTGCTGTCTAGATAGAAGAAAACTAACATAAAACCTTCTGATTTCCATGTTTTTATTCACTTTTCCCCATAAAATATAATTGAAAAATGGGTTTCTACAAACGTCCGATCAACAGAGTTATGCGTGGGTCACTATTTCTGATGTAGCTTTTGACATTTTCAAAAAAATACAGAAGAAATTAAAGAGAGAAAAACAATATGTGGTGTGAAGACAATGGAGAGGTGGGGTATGTAGATGGGTGGGTGAGGGCCTGCCCAAAAGGAGAGAGACCCCATCTTGTTAAAGACTTAGAGGAAAGACTGAAGCAAAAAGGACCATACATTGAAAGAAACACAAGACATTTTTCTTTTCTGCCAGCCTCATTTCGAGTATCTTCCATCGTACACTTGTTGTTTTGACGTTTACGTATTACTCGTCATGAGTGATTAATAAAAAAGTTAAATTATGGTATAGAATTAGAGGATAAATGTATCATTGTCCATTAAATATTATCTCGGTTAGAGTTCATTGACTCGATTCACCGTTACAAACTCTTTCTCAAAGTAGTTGAGCACATTTGGAGGCATTGCTTTCTTCATTGTTTAAAGAGGAGCAGGACATTATGGGGCTGCTTCTTTGCTGAATTTACTTTTCCCAGTTTTGGCGAAATAAAAGGCAAAATCAAAAGTGAGAACAGTTAGGGTTTAGAATTCTTCTTCTTGCAGCCAATTGCATGCTCACGTCTGTCAACAACTTAGCAGTCATTCAATGAACTTCTAGGCGTTGGTGTTTGGTGAAGTTTTTATAGGCTCGTGCCTTGATGATTGTAGTAGGTGACAACCATTACAAGATCCAAACCTACTTGGGCACCATCCCGACCTATCGATTTAGTCAGCTAAACTGATGTCACGACGATGATGATGTCGTAACTGCTATTTAATATTTACACGTTCCTTGTTTCCTTAAAGTTTTACCTTTTGTTCTATAAGTTCCTCATCATTGATTTCTACCAACCCAGTGGTTTTATGCATTTCCGTTGGCTATTTGATTTCTTCGAACCAGCACGCTAGTTTTTGAGCTACCAAAAGTGAAAAGCAATGGTTATTATAATAATATTGGTCGTACGTCCCCTCAAAAGGAGAGTGTCAGTCTGAGTTGGGAAGAAGAATGTCACGTGTTTCATGAAGAGATGGAATTTTGCAGCCACCAAACATCTAACCTTTGCACTGTCATTTCTCCAATTCTACGCTTCTGGGTCGTCTTCTTTTCTTCATTTTTCATGAAAATACTCATAAATTTACCCAGGGAGAGCTTCAACTGAGATTCCCAAAGGGAGTTTGATAAAAAAGTTGAGTTAAAAGACAGATTCCTGTATGTGGTGGTGGTGGGTGTGTCTACCAACTAGAGTGGTTGAACTATGATATACTTTTGTAGCTGCTGTCACAGTCACTCAGTCACTACTTGAAGTAGATGAAAGACGAGTTATCACTTCCATCCACCAAATTTGACCCTCTTCTTTATACATTTCCCACAAAATTAGATAATCATAACTAATAACTCATGTTCAGCAACTAGCCTAAGGTTGCAAATATATTGAATGATGGGCCGAAAAAATTAAGATGGATTTAGTTTGGTGGATTTGAGTGATGGGCCATATGCATTATATTAACTCACCTCGCAAGGCCCAATTTGATTATTCCTTTGACAAGCGGGGAGGAGTTTTGGATTAGAAGAAACACTATAGAGTATCTGACCGAGATATTGAGCGGCAAGTTAAATTCTAGTTGGGTTGGGTCGAACCTATATTTAGTATTGGTTTTTCTAGATGCTCTATATATTGTTGTTTGAATTGTAAAACTCAATTATATCTTGATTTTCAATAGTGAATTGCTCATATGTTTATGATTTTTCTCCGAAAATGTTTTTCACCTAAATCTCAGTATTCTTGGTTTTTTTTTTTTTAGTTTGATTTTCAACAATTATTTTATGATAATTTTGTAATCTCACGAGAGGGTTCCGTTTTGGTTTGAAGGCTCGAAGAAACAACATTCATATTGGATTTTGAAAAGGTGATCGGATTTTTAAACTTTATGATCTTTAATATTTTGACGTGACTATATAAGCATACATTGTCGAGGAAATCGAAAATCCTTGAAGGTATTACGGACCCCTAACTCAAAATTTAATTTTAGAGAAATTTATGAGATTGTAGAGAAAAGTTGAATTTTTGAATAGAAAAGTTTGAGATTATGTGAATCAAGAATCAAACTTTTTTGCAGGAAAGTGATGTAAAATTTCTTGGAAATTATTTGATATAATTGATGTTAAGAAAAATTGAGGAAAGTCAGATTTTTGTACGAAAAAATAATGTAATATTATTACCTAGTTTAGGTAAATGTTTATTTTATGTATGACAGTGCATAGTTTTTTTAAAACTTATATTGATGTGTGTTATCATATCATGTGACATATCAATTTTATTTTACATGTATATTTTTACTAAATATATTTTTATTAAACAAGAACTTACATTTTTTTCATTGATCAACTAGGTCGTATAAACCAAGTTTGATCGACCCATGTGGGGTCTTGTTCTTGTTGCTCACATTCAATTGTAAGAATATGTGTTTGTCTGTGAGTTAAAGTAATATGACAACTTAATATGTTGTATCTATTGTCGCAAAATCTTAAATTTGATCAGAATTGTTCGTGATTTTACAGTGGTCGAATATTGCCTTTGTTATTATTTATGTCTATGACATAGTGGAGCTTTTTCTGTAGTGAGGTAAGACACTTTTTAACTTATTTTGTTTACAATTATACTTATTGGTATTTTCTTTATATTTCTCACAATTTAATGAGATTTTATGATCTTACTATTTTGATGTGACTATTGGACTTATGAATTAGTTTAGTTCAATTAATCAATTAATTATTGTCAATAGTCGAATAGTTTAATCTTCTTATGAGCTGGGTCGTTCTCTATTCTATATAAGATCTCTCTTGAGTAGTGACAGAATTAGACATTCGGCTAATATGATGTAGAAATAATCTTTTGAGTTATCTTTGACGTTAGTCTTACCATCTTGCAAATTCTTTGAACGACTCTTAAACAGATAATGTCAAGTAAATAGCTTATTTTTACGTTATGATGTTTTATTTATATATCGTCCATTTCATAGTAGAAACTAATAGTAAAATTAATATATTACTTACACAGATAAATGAAATGACATAAAAAAGTCGAAGAATAAGATTATAGTGTAATTATGAGATTTCAAAAAAATATATATAAATATTGAAATGGACGCTAAAGTATGAAGATATTTTCAACTGATACTTTAAACTTTTAATTTAATCAATTAACACCTCAGACTTGAAGGTGTTAGCAATTGACACTTTGTCGTTATAATTTCCGTTAATAAATCTTAAAAAATGACTGTTTTGTCTTTTAATTTATTTTTATCGATTAAATTTTTGAACAAAAAATTATTTATTAACAGAATTAACGGAAACAATAACTACAAGGTGTTCATTGCTAACACATCAACGTCTGAGGTGTACGTAAAAATGGGTGGATAATTTTCTGTTATGGGCCGTGGTTTATGTAATGGGCCTAACTGATATGCTGTTTTGGGCTAAAGGATGGAGTAATGAGTTGCTAAGAAGGTCGAGGAAGGAGGAGCAGCGCCAGCAGCAGAGAGCGGAGGAGAAGGGATCGAAGATGTCCTCCACGCTGCTCGAGGTGACGCGCGCAGCGCATGAGGAGGTGGAGCGCTTGGAGCGAAACGTGGTGAAGGAGCTCCAGAATGATCCTGCTTCTAGTCGGGATCGCTTGCTTCAGAGCCATCGTGTGCGGAGTATGATAGACACTATCACTTCTACTACTGAGAAACTTGTAATTCCATTTCCTCTCACTTTTTTGTTTTTTTTTTTTTTTTGAAGTTTTTGATTTTTTTCGGCCGCCTGGAAAGCTGGAGTGAATTAATAATTATAGCAGAACATAGAATTTCTTGTTATGCGTGTAGTTAAATAATAGATTTCTTGAAATGAAAAGGAAATTAGTGGCGGGGTTGTTTATATTTGAGCAACATAATTCAATGGTTCTGTCGCCAAGTTTGAGGTGAGGAACATTTCACCATAGGGTAGAAATATGTATTTTAGTTGTAATGAAAACTCGTATCCTTTTTAGGTAAGTTTCTTTCATTTAAAACTTGTTTGTTGCTATCTGTTCAGGTTGAGATATATGAGGATAAAGATAATGCGAGAAAGGATGAGATAGGAGCCCTTGGGGGCCAAACTGCAACTGGAACCAACGTGTTTAGTGCATTTTATGATAGGTTGAAGGAGGTATAAATCTATTTTTCGAGTATTTAGACCGGTGATATGAGAGAGATTGTTTAAATTTGTGTAATTTATCAAAACTAGCTTGTTGAGACTCAGAAGTAGTCTTTTTGTTGTACTTGACTGCATTTTCACCGCCCAGCCTATGGGAAGATGTTGATAGTTTCTTTTGTTGTCAAATCTAGAATATCAGGAGGGTACGTTTTGCTACAATTTTAATTGCATGTACCAGGGATGCTTTTGTTCTTAATGGTTACTTCTAAATATTTTATATTATAGTCCAATTTCTTATAAATACCTCTCTGCCATAAGTTTGATGTCTGACCTGAAGAAGCTTCGAACTGTGCTGAGCCCTATTCTAAAATAGCAGGATTTATGCAATTACTTTCGTTAATGCATTTACTTTGTATGCAGATTCGTGAGTACCACAGAAGGCATCCTGCTGCACGTGTTGTTGATTCAAATGACGATTATGAGATGCAACCTAAAGAGGAGCCACAAACTGAATTCAGCGGAGAGGTTTATATCAAACTCTCAACTTCCTAACGATATATAAACATTAAATTTTTTTGCTAGTCCACGTGGTTACATTACAAATTTGTTTATGCTTAAAGATCATCCACTCCCTACCTCGCTTGGCACACTTTATTGATTGACCAAAGACCTAGTCTGCTAGCTCGATAATTAAATATTATACGAGTTCAGTTCCTTTATTTTTATTTCTCTCGCTTTTGGAATTTCTTTGTAGTTTATTTGATTAGGCACTTTAGTTTTGCAATTGGTTTAACTTGATCAATCAACAGGAAAAAAAAAAAAAGAAAACGTTTTTATGCTAAGCTATGAATGTTTTGTGATACTGCAAGATTGATTGTAAGGTCAAAGAATAGTGTAATTGAAAACTAGTAGGAAGTTATTGCTCCTTTATATATGGGAGATTTTGTTGTGTTGTAAATGGCATTCACATTTTTCAGGAAGGATTTGGACGGTATCTTGACTTGCATGAATTGTACAACGAGTACATCAATTCTAAGTTCGGAGAGCCAATTGAGTATTCTGCTTACCTTGATTTGTTTTCTCAGCCACATAAGATTCCCAATAAACTAAAGTCAACCAAGTAATTGATCTCCCTATTCTCTTTTATAGATGCAATAAATCTTGTCTTCTCACTTTTTTGACGTTCTATAATGCATTCATCACTTTTATTTTTTTTAATCTCTTTATCTTTCTGATCTATGCAGCAAATATAAAGATTATGTGGCGAATCTACTCGAGTATTTAATATACTTTTTCCACCGTACTGAGCCTTTGCAAGATCTTGATAAAATATTTTCCAAGGTTACTTCCTTGAGTTTTCCTTTCTGTTGTCTTGTTTGACAAATAATTTTATACTTAGGCATCACCATCAAACAGAGAAGTTAAAAGACGTCATTGGTAGTGCCATAGTTGCAATACCATAATTTTATTTTGTGGTGGAATTTTCAGTTTAATGGTTTGATCATAATTGATGATGTACAATCAGAATTACTTTGTGTAATTGGATACCTGGGGCTTGACAGTAATCATATGAAAAGCTGCAGTGATATGAGGTTCTTATATGTATAGGATTACTGTGGTTGACATCAGTTCAGAGATGTAAAAATCGTTCTTAAAGCTGTCCTGCTGTCTACTTTATCTTCACTTTTCATGTTAATGTGGGTGATTGTGCTTCAGATGTGACAATGGACTATTGTGGTGAAATAGAAATCATACTTAAAACTGTTCATCGTTGTGGACTTCTTTTTTATCTTCAATTTTCATTTTATTGGTTTTTCATAAGTACTTCTTTTTTAAAACTATATGATGGTGTTGTGGTAGGTTGAAACTGAATTTGATGACCGATGGGTGAATGGCACAGTGGAGGGGTGGGAGAGTGCTAGTCAAGAAAATGGAAAAATAGCTCAACATACTGTTATTGATCTTGACTATTACAGCACGATCGACGAGCTGATTGAATTAGGTCCTGAAAAGCTGAAGGAGGTGAGAGGCTTTCTTATGTTTACAATATAAAAAAGCTGACTTAAGTGCAGGCCTAATTTCTTAGTTTCTCTGCCTAAATATGGTAATCTTATTATGGTTATCAAACTTTAGGATATGCCAGTGTTTTGACTTTCTCTTTCATCTCCCGTATATACCTTTTCTCTTTTCATAATTGTGATGATGTTGGAAATTATGTGCTCAACAAGCAAAATGTTTTGTTCTATAGCTGTTGCGTAGTCGACTTAGTAACTTTTCTAATCTTCAAATCACTCTCTTATGTAATATTTATGTGATCATTATTTCTTGGAAGGCACTGGCTGCATTGGGACTGAAGACAGGTGGTACTGTCCAGCAGCGAGCAGAGAGGCTTTTCCTTACTAAGGTACTCTCTAATTCTCTACCTTAGAAAGGATTCAAAACCAAATATATATAATTTTAAAGAGCTGATCATTTCAGCATGCATCTTTCGAGGAAATTAAAAATTAGTTGTACATTGTTAATAGTGAGGCAGTGGCAGGCTTCAGTGGTAATTAGCCGCGACTGTGATTCAAAAGGCTGAATGTGGAACAAGTTGTTAAGGACTAGAATTATGAAATCTTTTGTTTGTTACCTTTTATAATTGGAATAGTATTTAGTACTACAATCTTATGAATCAGCTGGTCCTAGTTTCCCCTTGTTCTGTATATAGTTTTCCGTAGTATTTGCATGTTGTAGTTTCCATGCTAGCGACTGATAATTTAATTACAGCCAAAGCAGGTAATTGTATCAACCTGTAATTGAATCTTGGTTGACAGCTTTATTTCCTGCGATATTGTTAAACAACAATGAATGTTTCTAAGGCTTCATTCTTTTCTTACAGCATACCGCTCTTGAAATGTTGGATAAGAAACATTTTGCTAAAGTTCCCCGTGGTTCAGAACAAAATGGAGTTCCTGTGGCTTCACATTGTAATGAAAATTTGAAAGAAGTTGCCTTGATGGAAGCCAAAATTGAAAAACTAAGTGACTTATTGGATGAGGTTAGCTTGAATTATGGCCCTGCTTTCATTTTTTTGTTTTTGTTTTTATATAAGTATCTTTACAGTGCATTTTGACAACAGATTGCGGATATGCAGCCTTGTATGTAAGTTAGGATTAACTCTTTAATCTTGTGCAGACAATTGAGCGAACAAAGGACAACATCATGAAAAAGCAATCATTAACATATGAGGAAATTGAAGCAGAACGTGAGGAGGTAAGAAAGTAGTCAGCCTTTTGACGCTTGTATGTCTAGTTTTTATTAGTAGTTTTTTTTGTTTCTATTTTTCTGAAAGTTTATTTCAAAATTTCTTGTTTTTCTTCTGTAAGACATGACATGCTTTTGGGACATTAGAGTGAATCCCGATCCAAGAGGATTATGATAATGTGAATGCGTCGTATATGGACTCAAATAGATATATAAATGACAAAGATGTTTTATCTCTTTGCATTGTGACTTGTGTGCTGAGTTGCTGCCTGATTCATTCAATGAGTTTGGTTTCTCAATATATTGATTTTGTTTCCTTATAAATGCCTGATTATATTATCAATTGAATTAATCAAGTGCACGCGTGAATCAACAGATAAAAAACATTTTTGAATCTATGCATTGTTTAGGTGGATTACAGGTTCTGTTTTTTCTGTTGTATGTTTGAAGATAGTTAATTAATTTTCTATCACACTTGTTTTATGATTGTGAATGAATTTTGGGTTTGATTATTCTTTCAGGAAGAGACGCAGGCTGACACAGATACTGATGATGAGGAGCAACAAATTTATAATCCTCTGAAACTTCCAATGGGTTGGGATGGGAAACCTATACCTTATTGGCTGTACAAACTTCACGGTCTTGGTCAGGTAATTTTTCATTTGATTTTGTTTAGATAGATTATAAGAAACAATGTACAAAAGGTAGCGTAGAGCTAAGAAAGGCTCTCCGTTTGTATAAAACCTGAATATCTATACTCAAAAAAACAAAGTATGACAGAAAAAGGTAAAAGATTTAATCCAAACTCTCCTCGTGAAGAATAACTTATCAAACTACTCCTATTACACGGAGAAAAAGCAATGTGGCATCCAGTTGCTCAACTGAATGTGAGAAAGTTCTGCTTATATCTTGGGTATCGATCAGTAGTATTTTTCAAGGCTTTTTTTTTATACCTTTAGAGTGTGTTGGTTTTTGGGTGCCCAACAGAGTGGCCTATATAATAGAAGATACGATTAATACGAACGTTTTTCATAATGACTAGAAAGTCACTCTCGTTTGAACTGTACTCCTACTAATGCAACATAATATTTTCTTTATACAAGTCTGCTAAACTTTTTTCTGGATATATGCTGAATATAACGCATGCATGATGAAATGGTTGTCTAATGAGAGCGATTTTATAATACAAGTTCAGGAGTTTAAATGTGAGATATGTGGGAACTATAGCTACTGGGGCCGTAGAGCTTTTGAACGACATTTCAAAGAATGGCGTCACCAGCATGGAATGCGTTGCCTTGGTATTCCAAATACAAAGAACTTCAATGAAGTAACATCAATTGAGGTATGACTTCACCCTCCCTCTTTGAGAGTAACTATATAATTCTCCAAATACATACATAAAAGATGCCTCGACTGTAAAGCAAGCATTTTTAATCTTTAAACAAATTTATCTCCTTAATTCATCTTCTTCACTTGCCGTTTTTCATGTTGTGTATTAAATGTTGTAACTATTCAATCAATGAGTGAATATCCTCTCATGGAGGTTCTCACCTCAAGGAATTGTTTCAGTTAATCTGAAAACTTTTATGTTAATTTGGCTCAAAACTCTAATTATTTACTTGATAAAATTCATTTTTAAGACTCTAAATCCCACACAAAATTTCTTGAAAATTTCCCATTGATTAGAAAAAAGAGTTGTTGCTTAAGAGCTAATCACATATGTTACTTTGTAAATTCAGCTGCGATAATTGAAACAATCTGTGCGGTGTACTTCCTAAGTTTCAGCGTTCTTAGCTCCATTTCAACCGATGGACGGTTATTCTAATGTGAATGAATATTAATAGTTTGTGACAAAATGGAAACATTGCCACTTTCTGATAGGAAATAGGAAATTAGTGGAAAAATACCACGTCTGTACAACTTTATAAGATAGAATTAGTTGTTTCAACAGGAACAAGAGATGATACTTCATTGGATCACTATATATTAAATTCTTCATAATTTTTGAGCGTGTGATCTATTATCTACATTTTATAATTACACAGGAAGCGAAAGACTTGTGGAAGAAAATACAAGAGCGGCAAGGAGTGAACAAATGGCGGCCAGATCTTGAAGAAGAGTATGAAGATAAAGAGGGTAACATCTACAACAAAAAGACTTTACTGATCTCCAGCGCCAGGGATTGATATGATGAACCTAATTTTTATGGAAAAGCCTCGTTTTGTAAGGTTTTATCAAATTCTTTTACTAGAGTCGGTCTTCCATTATCACATTATCTCCGGTGTAGGATCCATATCTAGTATAACACATGTTAAGCAACAATTCAAGCCGTGAAACTTATCTCAACCTTTTTAAGTGTAAGCCTTTTGACATCAGTGGTAGTTATTCAATATGACAGACTAATATGTTAAAACGTTTTTTTACTTCTTTTTTAGACCCCATCTAAAGAAGGGTCCCTAGGGGGAATGATAGTTCAGTCTTCACTAATTATAAAACATTAGATTGTGTGGGCCTTGGGTGTTTTCATTTAAAGTCGTATCATTCTTTTTGTGTTTCGTTTTGGGCTGAAGCCTTGTTTAATTGTTATAGGTTTGGAAGATTTTAGGAGAGCAATTCGGTCCGGGATCGATTAGAAATCAATTATCCTGGTCTTGGTTTTCTTGAAGGTGAATTAGATATGAGAAGACCAAAAGGTTTATGCATGCATGATTAGGAGTGGTTCTGGTTCCCTCTCTAATTGTAATTGGTAGGAAGAAGGCAGAATGTTTTCAAACTCTCTTATATTGTTTACATTATCAAAACTTGGGTAGTTGCTTTTATGAAATACTCTGAGAAGTGATTGAAATTTATCTACTTTTAGATTTTGCAAGTTGTTCTAAACGTCACCCGTTCGTTAGTTGTATCGTGTATCGGGTTCTACACGTAACCCGTATGTTAGTTGTATCGTGTATCGGGTTCTACACGTAACCTGTTCGTTAGTTGTATCGTGTATCGTTTATTCTTGCATCGGGTTCTATACGTAACCCGTTCGTTAGTTGTATCGTGTATCGTTTATTCTTGTGTCGGGTTCTACACGTAACCCGTTCGTTAGTTGTATCGTGTATCGTTTATTCTTGTATCGGGTTCTACACGTAACCCGTTCGATAGTTGTATCGTGTATCGTTTATTCTTGTATCGTGTTCTAAACACTTAGTTGGAATAAATTAATTTTTATTATTTATTTAATTTAAGAATGAGTTTTAATTATTTTAAGATAATAAAACTAAATAATTAAATTGGAAGATTATTTACAAAATTAAAATTTAATGAAAGGATACTTCTGTAATAACGTGAGAATGTGGGGGGTAATGTGGTGATGCGGGGAGAGATTTATCCCAAAGTCTCCTCCGAATCGAAACAAGCTTGACGACACCTACTTGTTCTTCTTCTTCTTCCTCCTTCTCGTCCCTGCGTCTCCTTTCAATCGCTCTCTTCTTCTCCATTTATTTTAGCAGTCCCGATTCCTTCGCAATCTCCCAAACCATCTCTTCTACTTACCCTATTTTACTCCAACTCTCACATTCTACCTCTTGCTTTTCTCCGATCATATCGCTCCCGTCGCGTGTTTGTCAGGCTCTCATTCTTCTGCCACTGCTTCTCTTCCTTTTACTTTCTTTTTTCTTGCGGTTTCTGTGCCGTAGTCTGTCCCAATATCGATTTGGAGGTGTCTGTCTAATGCTGATTGGACTGTTCAGAAAGGAGTTTATTCTTAGGGTTTCGGTCCTACAATTGAGCGGTTGATTTAATTGGTTACTTGGGAATTCAGGGTTTTGGTGGGGCAGCGGGGGTGTTTTGATTAGTGGATTTTTAATTTTGGTCTTTTATTTTGGATTTGATTTTGGTGCTTGAGTTTTCACTCACATTAAGTGATGCCGAGGAGTTCGAGGCACAAGTCAAGCAAGCATAGTTCAAAGGATGTTAAGGAGTACTCGGTCTCTGAAAAGGATTCTACTTCTAAGGATAAGAGGAGCAGGGAGGAAGTTGGTCTTAGGGTTCTAAAGGACTCCTCCTCCGGCGACAAGAGGAAACTTGATTCCAAGGATGCAAAGGACAGCTATGTCGCTGGAAATGGAGAACGTTTGGAGGAACATGGGTCTTCAAAGCGTCGTAGGGAGAAGGGCGACGATGGAACTACTGATAGGTGGAATGGTGGCGACGACCATGATCTAGGTGAAGGGTTGAACTCTAAGGTTTCTTCAGATTTGAAAAACAAGAGGAAGGATGAGAATGTGGGATTTGTAGGTTACTGGTGAGGGGGGAAAGAAGACTGCAGGGAAAGAAGGAAGCATCTGGAATCAAGCAGGAAGGAGGCTAGGGAGGATGGTGCTGAGAGGGAAAAGAAAGGAAGAGAAGGAAGAAATGAGAGAACAGTTGACAGTGAAGACCATCGACCGACAAAACAAGTTGAAAATACTGGTAAGTTATCTTATTGTTTGATGTTTCTTTTCCTAATAATCAAACTAGTCAGTCAGTGCTCTGTATGTAATACTGAATATTTTTTGTTTTTTTAATGTTAAAATACTGGTTCTTTCATTCTGGACTAATTGTATTGAATTCTGATCGTTGTATTTCTAAATATGAAGTTAGAAAATGGTTGGGATGGGTCGATTAGCAGGTTTTTTTGAGTTCAACTGCGAGCATGTTGTAATCTGTGGGCTAATTCTAACTCAATGAAAGACATGATTTAAGCTGTTTTATTGTCCCAGTTAGTGATGTGATTCTATTAGTTATCCTTCTACTGTAGCTTGATTTCACCAGTGTTTGCTTCATCTAATGTTATTGAAGTATATAAAATAGTTACGATAGTAATATTCTACATATTGAATTACTGCTGCAATTTTATTTTCTATTGTCACGTGGAAAGACAAAAAGTTTCTAATCTAGTTCAATTGTCATTAATTATAGATGGAATGTTGGATGAAAATTAATAGGATGAATAAGAAAGCATGAACTGATTGTTCTTCCTGTATGTTAGACCATGAATGGAATGTTTTTCTTCTTATTTTATTAATATATCGCCAGGTGATCTTGTTTGTTGAAAATTTTATATATCAATATGTTCAGCATACAGGGATACCGGCGCGTTTCCCCTGTTAAGATGCTATTTCAATTTATCTTAATGAAGAAGGTGGTTGTAGAGTTTTTTACCGATGAAGCTGTATATGGGGTTATTTGTGTGCTGTGTTTTTAAGATGCCCAATAGGATGTCATCTGTGTGAATAATCCAGTTTTTGTTTTCTTTTGGAGCTTTTTGATTGTGTCCTGTAACTTATCCCTTGTTTTATTTCTTTGACTGAACGAGGTATACATCTAGCCCAAACCCGTACAACTGTCTGACTGGCTTCAACAATTTAATGTGTTGAAAACTATCAGAATGGACATTGATTTTTGTAGTTATTCTTGTGTGTAATTCATGTCTTGATAAGACATAAATTATAAGGCTCTCTATAGCAGTTTTGTTGTACCACTTTGGTTAATTTTATCATCTTTTGATTTTGTTCATTGACATCTGTCATGGTTTAAAGCGTTGTTTTGTCAATAAAATATTCTTGACTGCTTTGAGTCACGTTATGAAATTTTAAATTATTCATAGTGGCTTAAGCTTATTTTTTGTGGGTCTTCGCACAGCTTCTGTTGTTGAGCCTGTGTTGCTTTACGCTGGATCAAAGAATCAGATTGAGGGTAATATTAGGAAACGACGAGATGGTTTGGGTGAGGGGAATAAATATCCTGATGATACAGCAGGTGTAAATGATAGACGTAGTAAGGATGATTCTGGGAAGGATGGGAGGCAGAAGAGTGAGAAAGTGAAGGATGATAAACACAAGGAGAAGTATTGTGATGATTTGGACAAGGAGGGAAAGCACCGAGATGACAAGCAAAGAGACAAGCACATTGCAAAAAATCATGTCAGTAGTCGGTTTGATGATGAGCGATTGAAGGATGAAAAATACGTTGGGGATATCCAACATCTGAAAAAAAAGACTCGTGACGATGATCGGGATCGAGATTATAATCGTAGTCGTGGTTGGGATTTGGATTCCATTCGGGATCGAGATCGGGATCGGGATCGGGATCGGGATCGTGATCGTGATCGTGAACCAGATCGCCGACGTTACCGCGATCGAGAAGATGACCGAAAGCGTGGGCATGATCACAGCCACGATCATTATCGTGACCGTGATTATGATCGAGGTCGTGACTGTGATTATGATCAGGACAGTGATGGGGATCGAGATCGGGATGGGAATCGGAATCGAGATCGGGGTCGAGATCTAGAGCGGGATCGTGGACATGATCACATGGACTATGATGGATCCACTGTTGAAGATCGAAGCAGTAAATACAGGAGTCGAGAAAAGAAAAGATCTTCAGATGGTTGTGATGATTATTCTGATGTTAAATCAACAAGTGTTAGAGTCCATGGTACTGATAGTGGATGTGGAAAAGAAATCATCTAGCATTGATAGAGTTGATTATGATGCTAAGAGAGGAGGATCTCAAGTGCACTCAACTCAGTACAGATGCATTTATTTCCAATAACAGGCGAAGGGATTCCCCTGGTTCTATTTCATTCGTTAATGCAGATGAATACAGGTTTGGTTCTTTTAAATTTTGGTTATTTAGTTGCTGAGAATGAATTATGATGGGGATTGGATTTTAGAAATATAAAATATGTTTTGACGTGAAATTTTAAATTATGAAAATGGTTGGATTTGTGTACTTGGATTTTGTGTGTGGTTGAACAAAATATGCGGGATTCACTTTTTGGTGTTTGCATTGTTTTTGCTACGCTGTAAATATTAAAGGTGTGATGAAGGTAACACCCAATTTCAAAGATGGCTGTATGTTGTAATGAATTTGATTTGTGACATCGTGTTTAGTTCACGTTTATCTGTTTCATTTAATTTTTTTGTACCATCACTTGTTTAATTTGTCATGAAGGTTGTATAATTTTTTTTCAAATCTGTAGGTTTAGAGTGATATTATCATTGAAAAATAATTTTCTGCTGCATTTCAGTCACCCTGAATCAGAAGATATGAAATATCGAGACTCTTTGCAAGAACAGGCTTCAAAAGCAAACTATTCGAGGGAGCTCACTGGTTCTTCAGGATCTTTAGAGAGGGGCTCTAAGTACAGGTCCATAGAGAAACTTACTAAACCAGATGGCGGATATTTCGGCGAGCCTTTCAATGAAAGGTCATCGAGTTCAAAAGCGTCTCGGGATCGGGATCGGGATCGGGATCGGGATCGGGATCGGGATCGGGATCGGGATCGGGATCGGGATCGGGATCGGGATCGGGATCGGGATCGGGATCGGGATCGGGATCGGGATCGGGATCGGGATCGGGATCGGGATCGGGATCGGGATCGGGATCGGGATCGGGATCGGGATCGGGATCGGGATCGGGATCGGGATCGGGATCGGGATCGGGATCGGGATCGGGATCGGGATCGGGATCGGGATCGGGATCGGGATCGGGATCGGGATCGGGATCGGGATCGGGATCGGGATCGGGATCGGGATCGGGATCGGGATCGGGATCGGGATCGGGATCGGGATCGGGATCGGGATCGGGATCGGGATCGGGATCGGGATCGGGATCGGGATCGGGATCGGGATCGGGATCGGGATCGGGATCGGGATCGGGATCGGGATCGGGATCGGGATCGGGATCGGGATCGGGATCGGGATCGGGATCGGGATCGGGATCGGGATCGGGATCGGGATCGGGATCGGGATCGGGATCGGGATCGGGATCGGGATCGGGATCGGGATCGGGATCGGGATCGGGATCGGGATCGGGATCGGGATCGGGATCGGGATCGGGATCGGGATCGGGATCGGGATCGGGATCGGGATCGGGATCGGGATCGGGATCGGGATCGGGATCGGGATCGGGATCGGGATCGGGATCGGGATCGGGATCGGGATCGGGATCGGGATCGGGATCGGGATCGGGATCGGGATCGGGATCGGGATCGGGATCGGGATCGGGATCGGGATCGGGATCGGGATCGGGATCGGGATCGGGATCGGGATCGGGATCGGGATCGGGATCGGGATCGGGATCGGGATCGGGATCGGGATCGGGATCGGGATCGGGATCGGGATCGGGATCGGGATCGGGATCGGGATCGGGATCGGGATCGGGATCGGGATCGGGATCGGGATCGGGATCGGGATCGGGATCGGGATCGGGATCGGGATCGGGATCGGGATCGGGATCGGGATCGGGATCGGGATCGGGATCGGGATCGGGATCGGGATCGGGATCGGGATCGGGATCGGGATCGGGATCGGGATCGGGATCGGGATCGGGATCGGGATCGGGATCGGGATCGGGATCGGGATCGGGATCGGGATCGGGATCGGGATCGGGATCGGGATCGGGATCGGGATCGGGATCGGGATCGGGATCGGGATCGGGATCGGGATCGGGATCGGGATCGGGATCGGGATCGGGATCGGGATCGGGATCGGGATCGGGATCGGGATCGGGATCGGGATCGGGATCGGGATCGGGATCGGGATCGGGATCGGGATCGGGATCGGGATCGGGATCGGGATCGGGATCGGGATCGGGATCGGGATCGGGATCGGGATCGGGATCGGGATCGGGATCGGGATCGGGATCGGGATCGGGATCGGGATCGGGATCGGGATCGGGATCGGGATCGGGATCGGGATCGGGATCGGGATCGGGATCGGGATCGGGATCGGGATCGGGATCGGGATCGGGATCGGGATCGGGATCGGGATCGGGATCGGGATCGGGATCGGGATCGGGATCGGGATCGGGATCGGGATCGGGATCGGGATCGGGATCGGGATCGGGATCGGGATCGGGATCGGGATCGGGATCGGGATCGGGATCGGGATCGGGATCGGGATCGGGATCGGGATCGGGATCGGGATCGGGATCGGGATCGGGATCGGGATCGGGATCGGGATCGGGATCGGGATCGGGATCGGGATCGGGATCGGGATCGGGATCGGGATCGGGATCGGGATCGGGATCGGGATCGGGATCGGGATCGGGATCGGGATCGGGATCGGGATCGGGATCGGGATCGGGATCGGGATCGGGATCGGGATCGGGATCGGGATCGGGATCGGGATCGGGATCGGGATCGGGATCGGGATCGGGATCGGGATCGGGATCGGGATCGGGATCGGGATCGGGATCGGGATCGGGATCGGGATCGGGATCGGGATCGGGATCGGGATCGGGATCGGGATCGGGATCGGGATCGGGATCGGGATCGGGATCGGGATCGGGATCGGGATCGGGATCGGGATCGGGATCGGGATCGGGATCGGGATCGGGATCGGGATCGGGATCGGGATCGGGATCGGGATCGGGATCGGGATCGGGATCGGGATCGGGATCGGGATCGGGATCGGGATCGGGATCGGGATCGGGATCGGGATCGGGATCGGGATCGGGATCGGGATCGGGATCGGGATCGGGATCGGGATCGGGATCGGGATCGGGATCGGGATCGGGATCGGGATCGGGATCGGGATCGGGATCGGGATCGGGATCGGGATCGGGATCGGGATCGGGATCGGGATCGGGATCGGGATCGGGATCGGGATCGGGATCGGGATCGGGATCGGGATCGGGATCGGGATCGGGATCGGGATCGGGATCGGGATCGGGATCGGGATCGGGATCGGGATCGGGATCGGGATCGGGATCGGGATCGGGATCGGGAAATCTCCTTCATCTGCTAGCAACGACCGTAGGCACATGAACAGAACTGGTGTCAGACGAAGCCTTGACATTGAAGAAACTGGACGAAGGAGTGCGTCTATTGACATGAGAGAATTTTCTAATGTTGAGGATAGAGTCAACCGGGATTTGGGTATGGAGAAACCTCTTGTGGATGAATCATCTCAAGCTGAATCATCCTTTTATAGAGTTGGTCTAGGCGGCTCATCTTCGTTAGGCCCTCCTGCTTTTAGGAGTGGAGTTGATAGCCCATCTTTTGCTAATTCAGTGGAAGATCACTTCAAAGCCAATTCCGCTGGTCGATACAGGAGGAATGGTGATCCCAACTCAGGGAGAATGCATGGAAATGCTTGGAGGGGTGTTGCAAACTGGACAGCACCTATGCCAAATGGCTTTATTCCTTTTCAACATGGGCCTCCTCATGGAGGGTTTCAGCCAATGGTGCCTCAGTTTCCTGCGCCACCTCTCTTTGTTAGACCTTTGGAAATTAATCATTCTGGGAGGCCTTATCATATTTCTGACGTCGAAAGGTTTTCAAGTCCTTTTCGCCCGTTGGTATGGCCCAATGTTTTGGATGGCTCTGGTCCTTCAAATTTGCATGGTTGGGAGGGGAGTAATGGTGTTTTCAGGGATGAGCCCCTAGTTTATAGGAGAGCTGAGTGGGACCAGAATGGTCGAGGATGGGAGTCTGGCGCTGTGTGGAAAGGACAAAATGGAGACTTAATAACAGACTTGGCCTCTCCATCTGACAAGGATGATCATGGAGTACAGGCACATGGAGATACTGGGTCATTCAATGACGTGTCTTATCCTGAGGATAGTTTTCATGGTGTACTCTTAAAAAAGCCTACAGATTTTACTTCGAATGCTGCTACTCCCGTGAAAGAAAGTTCTTCCCCTCTGCCAGAACCTGTGTCCGAGAAGGCACTTTCTCCAAAAACATCAAGGAAAATAGTTCTTTCTCAAGTCGTATTTATCTTTCAAAGATTGAAATTTCAGCCGATCTTACTAGTCCAGAGTTGTATGACCAATGTATGAATCTACTGGAAACTGAACAGTGTTTGATTCCTGATGATGACTTTTCTAGTCTTAAACTGTTCAAGGTACAGATTCTTGATAGAAGTTAAACGACTCCTTTCTCATGATTATCGAGAGTTGGTAAATCTGATTTTCTTATTCACACATTTTAACGTGACAGATGGGTGCTAGAGCAGGACTGGGATCTTCTAAAATCATTCGGCCTCCCATAAAAGATTTTGTCTTCAAGGTACAATAATTATAAACAACACATTATATCATGTATTCGATTTAGTTCAATTGTTCGTATTTGGTTTTTCGTGATGGGGATTTACTTTAAGTGAGCAGCATGTGTCGGTGTTCCTATGAGTGGGTTTCATTTAAAAGCTGAATGTAATGGTTTTAGTCATATTAAGATGGGATAATTTTGTGGGAGAGAAAATAAGAGAATAACAAATGACCTTTGGAGTTCTGAGAATTTTAACTAGTAGTTTTTTTTTTTCCTGTGATATTTACTGAGGCTGTGAGTGGATTACTTATGCTACTAGTTCACTTATTTTTGCTGCTTGAGGAAGCAGCAATGCTTGTCTTACAAGATAGAAGGTGAAGCCAGGGGATGTTTACTATTTTCATAGTTGCTTTGAAGTGGCGTATAATTGTTTTATTTGGAGGTCTTTCTTTGCTCACTATGGGGATATTTAATTGCAGAAAGCGATGGATCTTTACAAGAAGCAGATGATGAAAGAGAGAGATGTTGTATTTGTATCTAAGGAGACGGGGGGTATCAAGTCTCCAACCAATGATAAAATTGTTGGAGAGCAATCCCCCATTGCAATTGCGGAAAAGAGTGAGAATCCAGTTGCAGTTGCTGATGTTGAAATGACTGAAACTATCAATTCAAAATTAGAAACCAGAGAAGAAGAAGCTGATCAGATAACTGATCTCAACGAGGTTATTCAAGAGCTTGAAGACAATGAGAACCCAGATGAGAAATTAAATCCCAGCTCCCAGAAAATTGACGACATGGCATTTCAGCAGGATGTTAAAGCAGAAGGGAGTGGAAATGAATCCCCTTCATTGGCTGGTAATACGCAGGTAGAAACTGTGTCCAGTTTACAAGTCGAAAACGGGATTGGCGCGGGAGAGAAGCAGTCGGATGGTGATTCAATGAAAGGTGTGTTTAATCCTGATGGGTCTTCCAAGGAAAGTGAGGGTTTAATGGCCGGGTCAAATGAGTCTGAGTTGGTAATTATAAGTCGGATACATCATTCTCCTGAAAGTACACATTGAGACCATTTTTATGCTTCCATTTTTCTGTTCTCCTATTTTTGTTGCTTATTTCAGGAAGCAAAATAAAAAAAAGGAAATCTTTGAAGGCCAATCTCGTTTTTCCTCTTCTGACTCGTGTTCTCTGACTGAAACTCATGCTGCAGCCGTCAAACAGGTAACTCGACCAATTGTGTTATTTTCTTACACGTGAGAAGTAGAACATAGTCTTACTTTATTGACAAAATTGAGAGAGAGAGAGAGAGAGAGAGAGAGAGAGAGAGATGGAATTTGTTGCTTTCTGTTTATTCAACAAACACTATGTACACAAGCAGAAAGCCAAATTCCTTGGGCAGAAAATACTGTAATAGCTTATACGATATCAAATACTCTACCCGCGTCTGGATTCCAAACTTTTGAAGCCCCCTCATTTGCTACCCTCTATCTCATCCGTTACCTTCACATGACATAGCTGCTTCACTTCTACGTAGAATTGGCTCGATTTTATTTCCTTTTTGCATCACACTCTTCTGTTTTGGCAAACCTCCCACGGATCCTCTGTTGACTGTCGGCCAGTGCCTTCCTGCATGCATACTGCAGCCATAGCCATAGCCATAAACACAGGTAAGCGCATCAAGAGTTGATTTTTGATATTTTGAAAAAATATTACATGTTTGTTGAGTAATAGTAGAGCAAAATGAAATGGTTCTTTCCCTTTTTACCTTGATCTTTCTGCCGTAATTTCTCTTGGACCTCTTAGTTCTGTACCTCAAAAGCTTTTCTTTGCGTTCCTCGATGGTGAGAATTGAATGAGTGATGCCTATTCGGTCATGGCAAAGTGTCTGTCGTAAAAACTCAACATCAGTGACTCGCACTCATCATCCCTCTTATATGTCACACACATACCTATCTAGTGACCCGAATTCTTTTGAGTATTTATGGATATAAAAACTTGTGTCAAGGGTTTATGCACAAGAAAAAAAAAAAAAAAAATTGAGATCCGACCTTAATATCGCCGTCACTAAATGCTCTCCTTATCATGCAGACAGAACTCATATCCACGCCCTGAAAATCTAGGAAATCTGGTATGGTAGGTCCTCCATTCATTCCCTCCATTGATGTCAAGCTTTCTGAGCTAATGCTTTTCTGAAAAGGAGCATCGAAAATCGATTTATTTTCCGGAATGTTAGCTCCAGATAGCAGAGTTTCCATGGCTGCCTTTTCAAGCATGTCCTTCTTGCATTCATAGAACACGTCGCTCAAAAGTGGATTGTTTGGATATGATTCAAAGTCTGAAACTTTCAATCCTTGCGAAGAGATAACGTCTTCTCCACAAGATATCATCGATATGGCTGCCAACACGAGATCAATGGGTACGACCGGTTCTTCAATAATGGGCTTTGGAGCTTCAAAGAGACCGCCTTCACCCCCCATGTCGTAGTCACAAATGGTGGTCTGCAACAGCATTGAAATTATTTGCAGAACAATAGAATCAAGAAATAAGAAACGAACGATGCTCGAATGGAATTTCTTCTCATTTTCCGTCTTCCCAAACACTTGTTTTCGAAACCATAAAAGATCAAACACAGGAGTAGGAGCACGTACATTGAAAAAGCAGCAAGTATTTGTTTGAATCGAATTTCAAAGCAATCACTACAAATTCTGAGTAATCAGAATCAAAATCACATTTAATTTTCGCTAATACAACCAGAAAGTCATCTAATTCCTTGTTTCCTAACGAGAGAGATATAGAGAGAGAAAGAGAGTACCAAGGAAGCATTAGGCTTCTGGGTCTTCCAGAATTCCTCAATCTGTTGAACTTGAGAGAAATTCTGGAAGTGAGGAAACAAAACCCCAGTTTCTGCGTACATTTCTCCCCCGCAACTCACCTTAAAAATCAAATCTTTCAGAGCGTAAGAACCTAAATAATCTTGAAAGAAAGGTAGTCCGCCCACAAAGCTGCACAACTCGATAACAAAAAAAAAAAAAAAAAAAGAAAAAAAAAGAAAAAAAAAAAGAAGGCAGCTACTCGAAAGAATAGCTGAAAAAGGAAAAGAGAGAGAATATATATATATACACACAATAATATAGAGTGAATATTGAAACCTGATCGATTGGTGAGTGGTGACGTTTGATGGAAGAAGATGTGTATAATGAGGACAAAGTAAGCAAAAGGACAATCATTTCTATAATGCACTTGTCCCCCATTCCCCATTTGTCTCTCTCTTCTCTTTTTCCTTGTTCTTTTGCACTTGCAGTTCGCTTAGAATTCTGCAGTAGAAAGCAGAGATTTCAGACAGACAGAAAAGAAATGCGGAAAGAAGCAGCTTGTTGGAGAAGTTGCAGACTTTTTTCCTGGAAAAGAAAAGAGAAAAGTAGGAGAATGAAACCCAGAAAGGAAAATGAAGAAAAGACAGATTCTGTCTTCCAACTTGATCTAAATATTCACATTCTCTCCCCATCAATGAATTAAGACATCCTGAATGAATGAGTTCAAAACTAGATTGAGAATATTCGAAACTAGCCACTACGAATATGATCAATAGTTGAAGAGAAACTCTATAACAGTGGAATTAGTCTCGTTCGTTTGGCCCGGTTCTACCCTCAATTGAACCTGAACTGGACTCATTTTTCTAAGAATTGGAGTATATTCTCAAAACTTTTCCCATTTTCAGCACTTGGAGTCTTGAACACTGGAATCCACTGATAAAATTCCACCCCGCAACAACAAAGAATGATTAAACTAACTATTTCTTCACTTGGACTCGAAATGGAAACAGCCAAGTGACAAGTTCTAGAGACGAGACAAAACGTTGAAAGGAAGCCATAAAACAGCGACACCCACTACTTGACAAGACCGTGTTATTTAATGATATAATAAAGTGTTGTGGGTACCAAAGAATTCTAAACCCAAACTCGAGAGGAAAATAATTAGTGTAAATTGGAATCAAATAATCATTAACGAACCTTTATTCCTCATTTTGAGTAGAGACAATTATGGGCAGTAAATGGATCCACCGAGAAGCTTACACATGTTGTGTACCAAGGGACAATAATGTAGCCAAGCTTATTCACCACATCATTTGAGCATGGACACAACTACGAGTCAGTGAAGATTGCTTTCATAGTTGTACTGAATTAAATGAGAATAAGAATAAGAGAACTGCTGTTTAATTCCATGAATGATTTCATCTGTTAAGCATGTTATACACACTCTTTCGTATGAAAGTATTATAATGATTAAAGACAAAAAATAAAGAATAAATAATTTGCTGGAAGAGGGAATGGAAGCAGGTTTAAAGCATTCCTGATGCATACTAATAATAGAGTGGAGAAGAGAAGAAACACAGCTGGAGGGGGGCTTGTCAAGGAGTCAATCTGTCTGTGTCTTCTTATTTGGAGTCTAGCTTTGCTTTCTCGGTTCTCCATTTAACGATCCATACTTGTTGGCTAGTTTTTGGATTCTTTTTGGGAAAAAAACTAGTCACAGAGAGAGAGAGTGGATGTTCTGGGCATGACAAGATGGAAGTGTCATATTTGACAGCCTCGATCTCAGGCAGTAATTAAATAAATTAAAAGCATGCACTGAAGGCCAGCCAAGCTACAATTATGAGTTACTCTGAGACAAATCTCAAAGCCGAAGACTCCATTCAGTAATCAGTGGTAGACCACATCCTGATTCAGTGTTCCTAGAGTTGCAAACACGCGTGATCTTAATCGTAGTAATCATCATACAGGTTTTAAAACAAGTTTAACGAGTTAAACTTGGTTGGAAAATATTTGAACAGTGAAAGGTATAATAAAAAGGAGTAAAAAAGTGTGTAGGAAAACACGCATGAATAACAGAACTGATACCCAAACCCAGATAATAAACTCATGCTTATTTTCTTGACGCAGAAGCATTACATATATTGCTGAATTTATAGACTCAAAGCATAAAGAATTCTAATGAAACAAAATAAAACAATTCAAAACATTTGAAAACCTTTATACAAATGTTTCAAATGATGGAGATTAACCTTAAAAATCTAATCGGTTCTTGAAATTTTGATTTCGACTGCACCGTGAAAAAATACATTAGTAACAACAAAAGTGCTCATTCATCTTGAATGCAGTTTTCCATAAAATAATTTCAAACGAGAGTCATAAAGTAAAACTTTTTGATCAATAGAGAAATATTTTCTAGAGATCAAGTGATCATGACATGTATTTGTTTTGTCCTTGTAAAGCTTTAAGTTTTCATAAGCATCATTGCAAATTTCGTACAGTTCTTGCCATTGAAGTTTTCTGTGTGTCCTTGCTCCATCCGTATTCATGTGGAAGTTCTTTACAATCCAATAAGTCTTGTGCTCCAATTCAACGGGAAGAGGACATGGTTTCCCAAATATGAAACGATAATGGGACATTCTTATCGGTGTTTTATAAGCTGTTCAGTATGCCCATAATGCACTATTAAGACATAAACTTCAATCCTTCTTAACTTGGGTGGATAATTTTCTCATTTTTCAAAAATGCATATTTGAAGTGACTTGACAATTATTTCAATTCCAACTTTGCTGTCTTCAACCCATCTCCATCAATCAAATCAAGAATTTCATATGTCAAAGGGTCAGTGAAATCCAAAACAAAATAGACTTCACATCACTAAGATATTTCATGTTATTATAGATATTAAATTTAGTGATCTCTCCATCAAATTTCATAGTAAGTGTACTATCATGCACATCAATTTTTGTTTTAGATATTTTGAGAAATGGCCTTCTAAGCAAAATTAACGTAGAATTAGAAGTGTCATCTTCTTCCATATCAAGCACATAAAAATTAGTGGACAATACCATACCATTGACTTGAACTAAAACATCTTCTAAGACTCATGCGAGATAAACATTAGACATGTTTGCGAGTTGGATAATCACACAAGTTTCTCTTAAAGAACCCAAATTCATAGAAGAATAAATTGAAAATGGAATAACATTTGTTGAAGCATTATGCAAGGATGGTGAACTTACCTGGGTCTTTGCTTTTTTGGGACAATTTCTTTAGAAGTACGACTGAAATGTTTCCCCCGTACTTACATTTTCATTACTATTTAGCTTCCTTTTGGTGGTGCATAATTCCTTGAGAAACTGGCACGGCGTGGTACTTGTTTAATTGCATCATCAACAGGATATTTACTTTAGAGAGAGAGAGAGAGAGAGAGAGTCATGAGAAGATGGAAGTGTCATATTTGACAGTCTCGATATGAGGCAGTAGTAAAGTAAAAGCATGCATAAAGGCCAGCCAACCTACGATTATGAGTTACTCTGAGAGAAAACTCTAAGCGAAAACTCCATTCAATGGTAGACCACATCCTGATTTAGTGTTCCTAGAGTTGCAAACACGCGTGATCTTAATCGTCGTAATCATCATACAGGTTTTAAAACAAGTTTAATGAATTAAACTTGGTTGGAAAATATTTGAATAGTCAAGGTGTAATAAAAAGGAGTAAAAAAGTGTTAACAGAACTGATACCCAGAGAATAAACTCATGCTTATTTTCTTGATGCAGAAGCATTACGTATATTTGCTGAATTTATAGACTCAAAGCATAAAGAATTCTAATGAAACAAAATAAAACAATTCAATACATTTGAAAACCTTGATACAAATGTTTCAATCGATGGAGATTAACCTTAAAAATCTAATCGGTTCTTGAAATTTTGATTTCAACTGCACCGTGATAAAATACATTAGTAACAACAAAAGTGCTCATTCATCTTGAATACAGTTTTCCATAAAATAATTTCAAACGAGAGTCATAAAGTAAAACTTTTTGATCAATAGAGAAATATTTTCTAGAGATCAAGTGATCATGACATGTATTTGTTTTGTCCTTGTAAAGCTTTGAGTTTTCACAAGCATCATTGTAAATTTCGTACAGTTCTTGCCATTGAAGTTTTCTGTGTGTCTTTGCTCCATCCGTATTCATGTGGAAGTTCTTTACAATCCAATAAGTCTTGTGCTCCAATTCAACAGGAAGAGGACATGGTTTCCCAAATATGAAACGATAATGGGACATTCTTATCGGTGTTTTATAAGCGGTTTAGTATGCCCATAATGCACTATTAAGACATAAACTCCAATCCTTCTTAACTTGGGTGGATAATTTTCTCATTTTTCAAAAATGCATATTTGAAGTGACTTGACAATTATTTCAATTCCATCTTTGCTGTCTTCAACCCATCTCCATCAATCAAATCAAGAATTTCATATGTCAAAGGGTCAGTGAAATCCAAAACAAAATAGACTTCACATCACTAAGATATTTCATGTTATTATAGATATTAAATTTAGTGATCTCTCCATCAAATTTCATAGTAAGTGTACTATCATGCACATCAATTTTTGTTTTAGATATTTTGAGAAATGGCCTTCTAAGCAAAATTAACGTAGAATTAGAAGTGTCATCTTCTTCCATATCAAGCACATAAAAATTAGTGGACAATACCATACCATTGACTTGAACTAAAACATCTTCTAAGACTCATGTGAGATAAACATTAGATACGTTAGCGAGTTGGATAATCACACAAGTTTCTATCAAAAGAACCCAAATTCACAGAAAAATAAATTGAAAATGGAATAACATTTGTTGAAGCATTATGCAAGGGAGGGTGAACTTACCTGGGTCTTCGCTTTTTTGGGGACAATTTCTTTGGAAGTACGACAGAAATGTTTTCCCCCGTTCTTACATTTTCATTACTATTTAGCTTCCTTTTGCTGGTGCATGATTCCTTGAGAAACTGGCACGGCGTGGTACTTGTTTAATTGCATCATCAACAGGATATTTACTTTAGAGAGAGAGAGAGAGAGAGAGAGAGAGAGAGAGAGAGAGAGAGAGAGAGAGAGAGAGAGAGAGAGAGAGAGAGAGAGAGAGAGAGAGAGAGAGAGAGAGAGAGAGAGAGAGAGAGAGAGAGAGAGAGAGAGAGAGAGAGAGAGAGAGAGAGAGAGAGAGAGAGAGAGAGAGAGAGAGAGAGAGAGAGAGAGAGAGAGAGAGAGAGAGAGAGAGAGAGAGAGAGAGAGAGAGAGAGAGAGAGAGAGAGAGAGAGAGAGAGAGAGAGAGAGAGAGAGAGAGAGAGAGAGAGAGAGAGAGAGAGAGAGAGAGAGAGAGAGAGAGAGAGAGAGAGTCATGAGAAGATGGAAGTGTCATATTTGACAGTCTCGATATGAGGCAGTAGTAAAGTAAAAGCATGCATAAAGGCCAGCCAACCTACGATTATGATTTACTTTAGAGAGAGAGAGAGAGAGAGAGAGAGAGAGAGAGAGAGAGAGAGAGAGAGAGAGAGAGAGAGAGAGAGAGAGAGAGAGAGAGAGAGAGAGAGAGAGAGAGAGAGAGAGAGAGAGAGAGAGAGAGAGAGAGAGAGAGAGAGAGAGAGAGAGAGAGAGAGAGAGAGAGAGAGAGAGAGAGAGAGAGAGAGAGAGAGAGAGAGAGAGAGAGAGAGAGAGAGAGAGAGAGAGAGAGAGAGTCATGAGAAGATGGAAGTGTCATATTTGACAGTCTCGATATGAGGCAGTAGTAAAGTAAAAGCATGCATAAAGGCCAGCCAACCTACGATTATGATTTACTTTAGAGAGAGAGAGAGAGAGAGAGAGAGAGAGAGAGAGAGAGAGAGAGAGAGAGAGAGAGAGAGAGAGAGAGAGAGAGAGAGAGAGAGAGAGAGAGAGAGAGAGAGAGAGAGAGAGAGAGAGAGAGAGAGAGAGAGAGAGAGAGAGAGAGAGAGAGAGAGAGAGAGAGAGAGAGAGAGAGAGAGAGAGAGAGAGAGAGAGAGAGAGAGAGAGAGAGAGAGAGAGAGAGAGAGAGAGAGAGAGAGAGAGAGAGAGAGAGAGAGAGAGAGAGAGAGAGAGAGAGAGAGAGAGAGAGAGAGAGAGAGAGAGAGAGAGAGAGAGAGAGAGAGAGAGAGAGAGAGAGAGAGAGAGAGAGAGAGAGAGAGAGAGAGAGAGAGAGAGAGAGAGAGAGAGAGAGAGAGAGAGAGAGAGAGAGAGAGAGAGAGAGAGAGAGAGAGAGAGAGAGAGAGAGAGAGAGAGAGAGAGAGAGAGAGAGAGAGAGAGAGAGAGAGAGAGAGAGAGAGAGAGAGAGAGAGAGAGAGAGAGAGAGAGAGAGAGAGAGAGAGAGAGAGAGAGAGAGAGAGAGAGAGAGAGAGAGAGAGAGAGAGAGAGAGAGAGAGAGAGAGAGAGAGAGAGAGAGAGAGAGAGAGAGAGAGAGAGAGAGAGAGAGAGAGAGAGAGAGAGAGAGAGAGAGAGAGAGAGAGAGAGAGAGAGAGAGAGAGAGAGAGAGAGAGAGAGAGAGAGAGAGAGAGAGAGAGAGAGAGAGAGTCATGAGAAGATGGAAGTGTCATATTTGACAGTCTCGATATGAGGCAGTAGTAAAGTAAAAGCATGCATAAAGGCCAGCCAACCTACGATTATGATTTACTTTAGAGAGAGAGAGAGAGAGAGAGAGAGAGAGAGAGAGAGAGAGAGAGAGAGAGAGAGAGAGAGAGAGAGAGAGAGAGAGAGAGAGAGAGAGAGAGAGAGAGAGAGAGAGAGAGAGAGAGAGAGAGAGAGAGAGAGAGAGAGAGAGAGAGAGAGAGAGAGAGAGAGAGAGAGAGAGAGAGAGAGAGAGAGAGAGAGAGAGAGAGAGAGAGAGAGAGAGAGAGAGAGAGAGAGAGAGAGAGAGAGAGAGAGAGAGAGAGAGAGAGAGAGAGAGAGAGAGAGAGAGAGAGAGAGAGAGAGAGAGAGAGAGAGAGAGAGAGAGAGAGAGAGAGAGAGAGAGAGAGAGAGAGAGAGAGAGAGAGAGAGAGAGAGAGAGAGAGAGAGAGAGAGAGAGAGAGAGAGAGAGAGAGAGAGAGAGAGAGAGAGAGAGAGAGAGAGAGAGAGAGAGAGAGAGAGAGAGAGAGAGAGAGAGAGAGAGAGAGAGAGAGAGAGAGAGAGAGAGAGAGAGAGAGAGAGAGAGAGAGAGAGAGAGAGAGAGAGAGAGAGAGAGAGAGAGAGAGAGAGAGAGAGAGAGAGAGAGAGAGAGAGAGAGAGAGAGAGAGAGAGAGAGAGAGAGAGAGAGAGAGAGAGAGAGAGAGAGAGAGAGAGAGAGAGAGAGAGAGAGAGAGAGAGAGAGAGAGAGAGAGAGAGAGAGAGAGAGAGAGAGAGAGAGAGAGAGAGAGAGAGAGAGAGAGAGAGAGAGAGAGAGAGAGAGAGAGAGAGAGAGAGAGAGAGAGAGAGAGAGAGAGAGAGAGAGAGAGAGAGAGAGAGAGAGAGAGAGAGAGAGAGAGAGAGAGAGAGAGAGAGAGAGAGAGAGAGAGAGAGAGAGAGAGAGAGAGAGAGAGAGAGAGAGAGAGAGAGAGAGAGAGAGAGAGAGAGAGAGAGAGAGAGAGAGAGAGAGAGAGAGAGAGAGAGAGAGAGAGAGAGAGAGAGAGAGAGAGAGAGAGAGAGAGAGAGAGAGAGAGAGAGAGAGAGAGAGAGAGAGAGAGAGAGAGAGAGAGAGAGAGAGAGAGAGAGAGAGAGAGAGAGAGAGAGAGAGAGAGAGAGAGAGAGAGAGAGAGAGAGAGAGAGAGAGAGAGAGAGAGAGAGAGAGACTACGAAGTTCACGTGAAGGATCGTAGTCTCAGACTTAAAGATGACAGAAGAAATGTGATTGCGAAGGTACTAATTATTAGACTATTTAGCATGGTACTATTAATTTATAGTTCATTTATAGTTTTGTTAGACAAAATATTTATGTTTTAGTTGCTTTCTCTCTTGGATTTATACATTGTAAGAGACTTTTTGGAAAATACAATTTTACAGAATAGAACATCATTTTCTTGCCTCCGTTTTCTCTCTTCTTCTTCTTCTTCTTCTTCTTCTTCTTCTTCTTCTTCTTCTTCTTCTTCTTCTTCTTCTTCTTCTTCTTCTTCTTCTTCTTCTTCTTCTTCTTCTTCTTCTTCTTCTTCTTCTTCTTCTTCTTCTTCTTCTTCTTCTTCTTCTTCTTCTTCTTCTTCTTCTTCTTCTTCTTCTTCTTCTTCTTCTTCTTCTTCTTCTTCTTCTTCTTCTTCTTCTTCTTCTTCTTCTTCTTCTTCTTCTTCTTCTTCTTCTTCTTCTTCTTCTTCTTCTTCTTCTTCTTCTTCTTCTTCTTCTTCTTCTTCTTCTTCTTCTTCTTCTTCTTCTTCTTCTTCTTCTTCTTCTTCTTCTTCTTCTTCTTCTTCTTCTTCTTCTTCTTCTTCTTCTTCTTCTTCTTCTTCTTCTTCTTCTTCTTCTTCTTCTTCTTCTTCTTCTTCTTCTTCTTCTTCTTCTTCTTCTTCTTCTTCTTCTTCTTCTTCTTCTTCTTCTTCTTCTTCTTCTTCTTCTTCTTCTTCTTCTTCTTCTTCTTCTTCTTCTTCTTCTTCTTCTTCTTCTTCTTCTTCTTCTTCTTCTTCTTCTTCTTCTTCTTCTTCTTCTTCTTCTTCTTCTTCTTCTTCTTCTTCTTCTTCTTCTTCTTCTTCTTCTTCTTCTTCTTCTTCTTCTTCTTCTTCTTCTTCTTCTTCTTCTTCTTCTTCTTCTTCTTCTTCTTCTTCTTCTTCTTCTTCTTCTTCTTCTTCTTCTTCTTCTTCTTCTTCTTCTTCTTCTTCTTCTTCTTCTTCTTCTTCTTCTTCTTCTTCTTCTTCTTCTTCTTCTTCTTCTTCTTCTTCTTCTTCTTCTTCTTCTTCTTCTTCTTCTTCTTCTTCTTCTTCTTCTTCTTCTTCTTCTTCTTCTTCTTCTTCTTCTTCTTCTTCTTCTTCTTCTTCTTCTTCTTCTTCTTCTTCTTCTTCTTCTTCTTCTTCTTCTTCTTCTTCTTCTTCTTCTTCTTCTTCTTCTTCTTCTTCTTCTTCTTCTTCTTCTTCTTCTTCTTCTTCTTCTTCTTCTTCTTCTTCTTCTTCTTCTTCTTCTTCTTCTTCTTCTTCTTCTTCTTCTTCTTCTTCTTCTTCTTCTTCTTCTTCTTCTTCTTCTTCTTCTTCTTCTTCTTCTTCTTCTTCTTCTTCTTCTTCTTCTTCTTCTTCTTCTTCTTCTTCTTCTTCTTCTTCTTCTTCTTCTTCTTCTTCTTCTTCTTCTTCTTCTTCTTCTTCTTCTTCTTCTTCTTCTTCTTCTTCTTCTTCTTCTTCTTCTTCTTCTTCTTCTTCTTCTTCTTCTTCTTCTTCTTCTTCTTCTTCTTCTTCTTCTTCTTCTTCTTCTTCTTCTTCTTCTTCTTCTTCTTCTTCTTCTTCTTCTTCTTCTTCTTCTTCTTCTTCTTCTTCTTCTTCTTCTTCTTCTTCTTCTTCTTCTTCTTCTTCTTCTTCTTCTTCTTCTTCTTCTTCTTCTTCTTCTTCTTCTTCTTCTTCTTCTTCTTCTTCTTCTTCTTCTTCTTCTTCTTCTTCTTCTTCTTCTTCTTCTTCTTCTTCTTCTTCTTCTTCTTCTTCTTCTTCTTCTTCTTCTTCTTCTTCTTCTTCTTCTTCTTCTTCTTCTTCTTCTTCTTCTTCTTCTTCTTCTTCTTCTTCTTCTTCTTCTTCTTCTTCTTCTTCTTCTTCTTCTTCTTCTTCTTCTTCTTCTTCTTCTTCTTCTTCTTCTTCTTCTTCTTCTTCTTCTTCTTCTTCTTCTTCTTCTTCTTCTTCTTCTTCTTCTTCTTCTTCTTCTTCTTCTTCTTCTTCTTCTTCTTCTTCTTCTTCTTCTTCTTCTTCTTCTTCTTCTTCTTCTTCTTCTTCTTCTTCTTCTTCTTCTTCTTCTTCTTCTTCTTCTTCTTCTTCTTCTTCTTCTTCTTCTTCTTCTTCTTCTTCTTCTTCTTCTTCTTCTTCTTCTTCTTCTTCTTCTTCTTCTTCTTCTTCTTCTTCTTCTTCTTCTTCTTCTTCTTCTTCTTCTTCTTCTTCTTCTTCTTCTTCTTCTTCTTCTTCTTCTTCTTCTTCTTCTTCTTCTTCTTCTTCTTCTTCTTCTTCTTCTTCTTCTTCTTCTTCTTCTTCTTCTTCTTCTTCTTCTTCTTCTTCTTCTTCTTCTTCTTCTTCTTCTTCTTCTTCTTCTTCTTCTTCTTCTTCTTCTTCTTCTTCTTCTTCTTCTTCTTCTTCTTCTTCTTCTTCTTCTTCTTCTTCTTCTTCTTCTTCTTCTTCTTCTTCTTCTTCTTCTTCTTCTTCTTCTTCTTCTTCTTCTTCTTCTTCTTCTTCTTCTTCTTCTTCTTCTTCTTCTTCTTCTTCTTCTTCTTCTTCTTCTTCTTCTTCTTCTTCTTCTTCTTCTTCTTCTTCTTCTTCTTCTTCTTCTTCTTCTTCTTCTTCTTCTTCTTCTTCTTCTTCTTCTTCTTCTTCTTCTTCTTCTTCTTCTTCTTCTTCTTCTTCTTCTTCTTCTTCTTCTTCTTCTTCTTCTTCTTCTTCTTCTTCTTCTTCTTCTTCTTCTTCTTCTTCTTCTTCTTCTTCTTCTTCTTCTTCTTCTTCTTCTTCTTCTTCTTCTTCTTCTTCTTCTTCTTCTTCTTCTTCTTCTTCTTCTTCTTCTTCTTCTTCTTCTTCTTCTTCTTCTTCTTCTTCTTCTTCTTCTTCTTCTTCTTCTTCTTCTTCTTCTTCTTCTTCTTCTTCTTCTTCTTCTTCTTCTTCTTCTTCTTCTTCTTCTTCTTCTTCTTCTTCTTTCTTCTTTTCCGAAAAATAAGATTTAAAAAAATAAATAAATAAGAGTGGAATTAGCTGAACCAGTCTGGTCCGGTTCGGTCCAGTGAGAGGTATTTCGAAAAAAAAAAAAAAAAAAAAAATTTATGTGATCATTTTCATAAAAGATTGTCAATTATGAGTTTAGACTAATGTCACTCCTAACATTAATTAGTTCAATAATAAATTATAATGATTTAATTTATGTTTTTTAAGAACATGACAATGATGTAATAGATGAACCTAATTATTTGTCAATATTAAATAGAACATTAATGTGAAGCTAGAAATTAAAATTGAAACATTTAATAAGTGGAGAGCAATAAATATTGTAAGAAATATGTCTTAATAGTGGGTTATCATTGGTCTGCTGCACTGCTGCTATTGCATCCAAAACAAATTTAAAAAAAAATAAAAAATAAAGTTTTATTGGGGAAGACTTACATTGACTTGTAAATAATAATAATATTAATTGGAGAAAAATGAAGAGTTTTTAAGTAACTATTTTCAACTTTTGATTGCTTGTGCTCATCTTTTTGGATCTTCGGTGGATTAGATTCTCCGAAAAAAAAAAAAACCTAACTTTTCATTAAATTATTTATAAGAAAAGTAAATTAATTTAGTCCCGATTTTATAATTAAGCTAAAGTGCAATTTGGTCCTTACAACCAGGTGAAATAGACAATTTACACTGTAAACTTAGGTAAAGTGCAATTTGGCCCCTACAACTAGGTGAAATGAGCAATTTACACCGTAAACTTGAATAATAGGCAAGAACAACCTTAATGTATTGATAATGGACAATATGGCCATTACCGTCATATTTTCCATAAAAAAATAATATTTTTTTACTTGTTCATTTTTTTTTTCCGAAATGCCCCTCACTAGACCGAACCGAACCGGACCGGTTCGACTAATTGCACTTTGATTTTTTATTTTTTTTTTAATTCTATTCATCTGTCTTCTCTTTTCCGAAAAATAAGATTTAAAAAAAATAAATAAATAAGAGTGGAATTAGCTGAACCGGTCTGGTCCGGTTCGGTCCAGTGAGAGGTATTTCGGAAAAAAAAATGAATAAATAAAAAAATGTTATTTTTTTTATAGAAAATATGACGGTAGGGGCCAAATTGTACTTTACCCTTATAATTATACGAAGTAGAGAATTTGTAAAACTGATGAGTTACAAATATTATAGTTACGTTGCATGGCAACTCTTTAACAAAAATTAAGTAGTGTAAATGAAGCATAGAACCAATATCACATTTTCTTCGTGAAAAATGAATTCAACCCTAATATTCACAAAGTGAACTCTCTTTCCCTCCTCTGTAGTAGCAGCCAGCTCATCCCCAGAACACAGACCTCACATCTCTCGCTCTCTTTCCACCATATATTTATGGAGAAAAATGAAGAGTTTTTAAGTAACTATTTTCAACTTTTGATTGCTTGTGCTCATCTTTTTGGATCTTCGGTGGATTAGATTCTCCGAAAAAAAAAAAATGAATAAATAAAAAAATGTTATTTTTTTTATAGAAAATAAATTGCCTATTTCACCTAGTTGTAGGGGCCAAATTGTACTTTACCCTTATAATTATACGAAGTAGAGAATTTGTAAAACTGATGAGTTACAAATATTATAGTTACGTTGCATGGCAACTCTTTAACAAAAATTAAGTAGTGTAAATGAAGCATAGAACCAATATCACATTTTCTTCGTGAAAAATGAATTCAACCCTAATATTCACAAAGTGAACTCTCTTTCCCTCCTCTGTAGTAGCAGCCAGCTCATCCCCAGAACACAGACCTCACATCTCTCGCTCTCTTTCCACCATATATTTATGGAGCTCGACTCCTCTAACTCCCAGCTTCCTATCTAGCTTCTCTGTCTCTCGCTGAATTGAACTCGCAGAGAATGGGCTATGGAAAGCTAGAGCCGTCTGACCCAGGAGGGTCACCCTTCAATCAATCTCAAGCCTCTCTCTCCTACCCTCCTCCACCACGTAGTAGGAGGAAGAAGCTACTCTTTTTCTCCTTTCTCTCTGTTATTCTACTCATCGCCGCCGTCGTCTCTGCCGTTCTCCTCGTCGGTCTTCGAACTAAGACTTCGGGACGACCCGACATTAATCTCCCTCGTAAACCGACGCAGGCTATTTCTCGGACCTGCAGCCGAACTCGGTTCCCGACTCTTTGTGTCAACTCACTAGTCGCCTTCCCCGGCTCTACCAGCGCCACTGAGGACGACCTCGTCCACATTTCCTTCAACATGACGCTTCAGCATTTCTCCAGGGCCCTCTACCTCTCCAACGGAATCTCCAATTTTCCGATGAATTCTCTCGTCCGATCTGCCTACGAAGATTGCCTGGAGCTCCTCGAAGATTCGATCGACGCGATGGCTCGCTCATTGTTCTCCGTCTCATCACTTCCGAGCGAGGACACTCAAACTGTTGGCTCCCCTCACGACATCCTCACTTGGCTCAGCGCCGCACTGACCAACCAAGACACCTGCATGGAAGGATTCGAAGCTGTTAGCGGAACTGTCAAGAATCAAATGACTGAGGGTCTTCGCGATTTGTCGGAGCTAGTAAGCAACTGCCTGGCCATTTTTTCCGGCACCGACTCCAGCGATTTTTCCGGCGTGCCTATTCAGAACAGGCGGAGGCTAATGGAGGCCCGCGGATACATTGGACGAAAAGGAGAAACAATCGGAGGAATTTCCGAGATGGATGAGTCGGGAAGAGAGAGAATTGCTGAGTTTGCCGGCTTCGGCGATTCAAGCAGACATTATAGTGTCCAAGGATGGAAACGGAACTTGCAAAACACTAACGGAGGCGATCAAGAAGGCGCCCGAGCACAGCGATCGCCGAACAATAATCTACGTGATGGCAGGAAGGTAAGTTCCTATAGATTTTTTTTTTTTTTTATTATTTGGAATCTGATTTGAAGAACAAAGCAAAATAGAGAAATGGGTGGGTTTCCTTTTTCAGGTACGAAGAAGATAACTTAAAGGTGGGAAGGAAAAAGACGAACCTAATGTTCATCGGAGATGGGAAGGGCAAAACGGTCATAACGGGTGGCAAAAGTGTGTTCGATGAGCTGACGACATTTCACACTGCCACCTTTGGTAAATCTATCACTTGCTTACGTTTGGGTAAGGGGAAAACTATATAATCTATTGTTTTGTTCATCAATTTCGCGATTCGGCTTTGCAGCTGCGACGGGAGCGGGAGTGATATTACGGGACATTACGTTTGAGAATTATGCCGGACCAAGCAAGCACCAGGCGGTGGCTCTCCGAATCGGAGCTGACCATGCCGTGGTCTATCGATGCAACATCATTGGCTACCAAGACACCCTCTACGTGCACTCAAATCGTCAATTTTTCGAGAATGCGACATATACGGAACTGTAGACTTCATTTTCGGCAACGCAGCTGTTGTATTTCAAAATTGTAGTATTTACGCTCGAAAGCAAATGCCCCTACAAAAGAACACCATCACAGCCCAAAACAGAAAGGATCCAAACCAAAACTCGGGCATTTCAATCCATGCCTGTCGGATTATGGCCACCCCTGATCTCGAGCTGTCAAAGGGTAGCTTACCGACGTATCTCGGTCGACCATGGAAACTATACTCTAGGACGGTGTACATGCTATCATACATAGGGGATCATGTGCATCCTAGAGGATGGCTAGAATGGAATGCAACATTTGCATTAGACACGTTATACTACGGGGAATACATGAACTACGGTCCTGGCGGAGCAGTGGGTCAACGGGTCGGTTGGCCCGGGTATCGAGTCATTACATCGACCATAGAAGCAAGCAAGTTCACGGTGGCTCAATTTATATACGGGTCATCATGGCTACCGTCCACCGGAGTTGCTTTCTTGGCCGGATTATCGGAATAACTAACCTGAAATTTCAATGTACTTTACATAGAAAAATAAGCCTATGCCCATCTTTTATGTCTTTTATGTAATTGGTGTAAATGTGATTTATATGGTATTGTTTCCCTCAATAGTAAATATGAAAGTGTTAATGTCCCTTGTGGGTTTTCAATAAATAGTATTGACAATCATTTTCTCCAATTATTGATTCTTTCAAATCCAATTGTCTTCCAAATCATAACAATTCCCATCTTTCTTTTTCAAGTTTGAAGTGGATGAGAACATAATTAGAGGCCAACCCACTATGAAAACGAACGTTGCATGTACCAACATAATATTATACGCAGATGCAACGTTTACTCTGTAATTCTAGCTCACAAGACGTAATAGATTAATGAGCTAGGTTGGTTAACGAAGAGATTATAAACCCTAATCGCTCTTTAATGGTCAAGAGATTATGGATAATTGTAAGATTAATGTTTTGAATTTGGATGACAAATGAGATGAATAAATCATAAAGGAGTTGACTTTGTGTCACAGGAGCCCTATTGTGGATAACATTTCTATGTTTTTGAGGCTTGGATTGGAGTTTTGTTAATGGATGTCGGTGGGAGTAGGGCCCAGAACAGCTGGCCATTAATTTATACTTGGAAAGAATGGGGCCACACTACTGAGCAATCAACACCTCACCATCTCCATTTATTTCACTTTCGGATTCTTCCACCTGTACCCTTCATCATACCATATACTAACTTATGGTATCCCAACGTGACAACTATTAATGTTCCATACAATAGAGTTATGCCCAAAAAATTATAGACCAATGTTTTTAGTACACAAATACATGCCATGGAAATGAAGGTTGGCCATTTATGAACTGGACCTGTGTGGAAAACTGTGATCACTGCTTTAGTAGCAGCTGTTAAAAAGGGAAGCTTTTCTTCATGTGACCTCAACATTATTGTATGAGATTCTACCCTTTTTTAGGTTTTGGTGATACCATAAATCAAGAATAATTAAAATAAATTATTAATGACATTAATTAATAAGTGTCGTACCAGAAGATAAAATTAAAAGATAAACATAACATCACTCTTAAAATTGTGAGCTTCAAAAGTTAAGGTTAGGTGCGATCTGGTTCGGTCACAGAACAGGAACTAGAGTTGTCGCCCACAGATCAATGGTTTTGAAACTGGAACTGTGGAATTTTGAGACCGCAACCGGAAGCGTCTGTGTTTCATGGTTGGGTTCCAAAGTTTAAAAATTATTTACATATTTTTATTGTTGTTGGTCAAGTTTTCTGAGTTTGGGTTGGGTTGGAGCTGGATTTCGGGTGTTGGTTGGTTTTTTTATAATTTTGAGTTGGGTTTTAACTAGTTTTCGAGTCAAATTTTTTAACCATCATTCCATTTAGTTTTCACAATTTTTAACCCTCATAACCATGTATTAGACCATGAACCTTGAGTATTGAGAATTTAGAACCAGTTCTTTTGGTAGACAAAATTGAATCATATCGGGACCAAAACTGCAATTTCGTCCGGTTTCGCCCACCCTCATGAGCAGTTGGAAAAGACCAACATTTCTGAACAACAAATGTTCTTTTAAAAGAACAAATCTATGAAACAGTGAATGTTCGTCTTTTTTTTTTTTTTTTTTTGGTTTTGAAAAACAGTTTTTGAAAACACATTTCAAAATATCTCTGAAAAATCATGAATTGTGTGGGTTCCTTTGTAATTAAGAAGAAACAAGATCTATTCTTTCACTAGAAAGTTATGTACAAAGAAGTTAAGCCGAGCAAGGGTCAAGGGCAGAGGCAGAACATGAACATGAACAATTATACCACCACTTCTCTCTATTAACAAAAATTTGAACTGCACAAAACTATTAGCAGTTGAACGAGGAAGATGAAAGATAGTATGTTCTTCACATATCTGTTTCTTCAACCTCCGAGCCCACCACGAAGCTCGGAAACACCATGGTTATGTCCCTGAACGACGAGACAGAGAAGAAAAACAGACATTTAGAAAAATCGACGAAAGAAAATAGACTAATGTTCAAATGCAGAGCTAGATAATGAATGTAGTTTTTGGAGCTGACTTCAAGTATGGAAGAGTCATGTTCTTCATTATCGTAGGATACTTGGAAACGAAAGCTTTCCATTCTTCTTGGTCGATTCTTCTGTCCCCCCTCGTGTCTGCTTCCACGAACGTCTGCACCAAAGGATAGTTAAAAGTTGTGCAGTGAGTAAAAGTAGAGTGGATGGATATCTTCACCTTATCTACAATTGTTTCGATGACATCGTCGGAGAGCATAAGATCGGATTCTTGCAGAAGGGCCACAACCATCTCCTTCAACTGTCAGACGATCGACATATAAAATTTCATATCATCAGTCGAAGAAAAGCTCATGTAATTGAGTCTTGTTAGCTACTCACCTCTTCCCGCTCGATAAATCCAGTCTGCCTAAGATCGTACAGTCGAAAAGCAACTGCATAATACGGCTATCAGGATATGGCTAGAACAAAACATAAAATGGAGATACCAAATTCAAAGTTCATCTCACAAGAAATTTTGTCTTCTGTAGGTGCATTTGGATGAAAAACACCTAAAGATCGAACAAACTCCCCGAATTCAATCACCCCATTTCGCTTAATGTCGAATAAGTCGAAGATCTGCAGCAATATTCACAAATTCTTGATAGTAGTAGAAAGATTAAGGCTGCAAGTTCAAATGAGGAGAGATGAACCCACCCTGTCTGCAAATAGGTTTCTCTTATTCTGATTTTTGAAAAGTGCGAGCTGCAACTCTTCCTGCATAAACACGAATGTCGGTGGACAAAGATGAACATAATATAAGCGTCACAATGAGTGTCACCTTATGAATAAGCCCGTCGCAAATTATAGAATTGCTCAGTTTCTTAAACAGCCCATACAAGGCCTCTACCTCGCTTACAGTAACTGCAAAACATTAGTCAATGGAATTAAATCTTAGCACTTCCTCAAACAAAACAGGAAAATTGGCTGCCAAACTGGCTGAAATGGGTAGCAGCAAATCAAAAAAGCTAAGTAAATCTCAACTTTACTGACTTTCCAGCAGAAAAAGAGTCCTATCTATCATAGAACAAATGTAAGAAGGTTAGAACGAATTCTGGACAAGGGTTGTGATCTATACTTACAAGGAGTTTCAGCAGCAAGAACAGGTGGGTTCTTCATAGCCAGGACTTTTTGGTTTTTTGGAGTAATAGCAACCCATTGCAGACCAGCTTACTCCCCTCCTCCACTAATGGCGTCACCTGTACAAATGAAGAGATCTTTCAACAAAAGTTTCAGTAGAAAAGCCCATCTTTCCAATGGAAAATAATCTTACAAAAAGAAAAATGTAAAAGACTCGTTTTATCTCTGCGTGTTTAGAATCAGCGACATATATACAAAGGAAAGAACAAACCACAAAACAGCATCAATGTCGACGGGGAACAAACACAGAGAGAGATGATATGACGAGAGAGAGAGCTGACTCATCAGGTTAATGCTCCTCTTTTGCAACTTGAATGACTTCTCTTGCAAAAAGCCGTCACAAATTTGATTTTTCGTCGCCCCTTTCTTCAATCACAGGCCCTAAGCTCGTCGTAAACAAGAGAGAAGAGTGAGAGAGAGAGAGAGAGAGAGAGAGAGAGTTTGACTTGAAAATTTCAACTATCCATCCTTTTCACGAGAATCACTCTAGGCTACGACTTTAGAGAGATGACTTGAAAATTTCAACTATCCATCCTTTTCACGAGAATCACTCTAGGCTACGACTTTAGAGAGAGTTTGACTTGAAAATTTCAACTATCCATCCTTTTCACGAGAATCACTCTAGGCTACGACTTTAGAGAGAGTTTGACTTGAAAATTTCAACTATCCATCCTTTTCACGAGAATCACTCTAGGCTACGACTTTAGAGAGAGTTTGACTTGAAAATTTCAACTATCCATCCTTTTCACGAGAATCACTCTAGGCTACGACTTTAGAGAGAGTTTGACTTGAAAATTTCAACTATCCATCCTTTTCACGAGAATCACTCTAGGCTACGACTTTAGAGAGAGTTTGACTTGAAAATTTCAACTATCCATCCTTTTCACGAGAATCACTCTAGGCTACGACTTTAGAGAGAGTTTGACTTGAAAATTTCAACTATCCATCCTTTTCACGAGAATCACTCTAGGCTACGACTTTAGAGAGAGTTTGACTTGAAAATTTCAACTATCCATCCTTTTCACGAGAATCACTCTAGGCTACGACTTTAGAGAGAGTTTGACTTGAAAATTTCAACTATCCATCCTTTTCACGAGAATCACTCTAGGCTACGACTTTAGAGAGAGTTTGACTTGAAAATTTCAACTATCCATCCTTTTCACGAGAATCACTCTAGGCTACGACTTTAGAGAGAGTTTGACTTGAAAATTTCAACTATCCATCCTTTTCACGAGAATCACTCTAGGCTACGACTTTAGAGAGAGTTTGACTTGAAAATTTCAACTATCCATCCTTTTCACGAGAATCACTCTAGGCTACGACTTTAGAGAGAGTTTGACTTGAAAATTTCAACTATCCATCCTTTTCACGAGAATCACTCTAGGCTACGACTTTAGAGAGAGTTTGACTTGAAAATTTCAACTATCCATCCTTTTCACGAGAATCACTCTAGGCTACGACTTTAGAGAGAGTTTGACTTGAAAATTTCAACTATCCATCCTTTTCACGAGAATCACTCTAGGCTACGACTTTAGAGAGAGTTTGACTTGAAAATTTCAACTATCCATCCTTTTCACGAGAATCACTCTAGGCTACGACTTTAGAGAGAGTTTGACTTGAAAATTTCAACTATCCATCCTTTTCACGAGAATCACTCTAGGCTACGACTTTAGAGAGAGTTTGACTTGAAAATTTCAACTATCCATCCTTTTCACGAGAATCACTCTAGGCTACGACTTTAGAGAGAGTTTGACTTGAAAATTTCAACTATCCATCCTTTTCACGAGAATCACTCTAGGCTACGACTTTAGAGAGAGTTTGACTTGAAAATTTCAACTATCCATCCTTTTCACGAGAATCACTCTAGGCTACGACTTTAGAGAGAGTTTGACTTGAAAATTTCAACTATCCATCCTTTTCACGAGAATCACTCTAGGCTACGACTTTAGAGAGAGTTTGACTTGAAAATTTCAACTATCCATCCTTTTCACGAGAATCACTCTAGGCTAGCCATGTGTCGTTCGACGTGCGTTGAATCTTAAATTGCTGGGCAGTCTTAAATTGCGTGAATCTTAAATTGTTTATATAGAATTAAATTTATATAGTTTAATAAATAAATTTTTTAAATAAAAGTTTAATGAAATTATTGATAGAAGGTCAAAACTGATAACAAAATCAAAATACAGGGTTCGATTTGCCTATTTTTTAAGTACAGGGGGCGAATTGAAAAAAAGTGTATAGTACAGAGTTCAAATCGATAATTACCCTAAATTTTTAAATACTTCACTGTTCAAGTTGATTCGAAATGTCCATGTCATTTTTTCCAAGAATTGAGAAAGTACTCGAAGTTAGCTATCTTCAATCTAAATATCATTTCATCCCTGGTGTCACTTAAATATATAATTGACAAGGTTGTAAACAGTGAAAATAAGAAAAAAAAAATTTAAAAATTTGAAATAAAACAAAAAAAATTTGAAACAAATCACCTTTTGAATGCAGTTTTCATTCTTCTCCTTCTCATAATCATTTGAGGATCCTTCAGGTGTTCTTGTTTTCCAAATTTAAGACCTCATAACTCAAATAAACTTCACCCTAGATCTCTTGAATGCGTTCTTCTTCGTCATCCTCTCAAGTTTCCCAAATTCTGCTTCATCCCCACCACCTCCTGGTGATGCGTCTGACCAACATAATATTGTTCAAGATGCTCTACTAAATGTGCATCCTATGATTACAAGTTTCAAAGCAGGGATTTCCAAACCAAAAGCTTGGGCATATACGACATCCACCGTCTCTCTTGAACCGACCAATTATCATCAAGCATCCAATGATCCTCAATGGGTTTTGCGATGCAAGACAAAATGAAGGCTCTGGAAACTAACAACACCTGGTCTTTGGTTCAGCTTCCGCCTAATGGTAAAGTTGTTGGTTGCAAATGAGTTTACGAACTGAAAACCAATGCTAATGGCTCCTTAAGTCGCTACAAAGCCTGCTTAGTCGCAAAGGGTTATAACTAGACTGAGGAGCTAGAATACTATGAGACGTTCAGTCTTGTCGTCAAGCATATAAAACAACTCAGGTGGTTTTGTCTCTTGCTCTATCTCGACAGTGACAGTTGAAATAGCTCGATGTAAGCAACACTTTCTTACACGGTGACTTATCCGAGGTTGTCTACATGGAGTAGCCTCCTGGTTTTCAAAACAGTCATCATCCATCTCTTGTGTGTCGCCTACATAATTGAAACAGTTGCTTTGTCTGGTATGACAAGCTCCAAACAGCTCTTCTCCATTTCAATTTTTCAGTGTCCGGAGCAGATTCTTGAATGTTTGTTTACAAGGTGAGTGGCGTTCATATGGTGATGTTGGGGTCCGTTAACAGGTAACAGTGACACTCAAATTAGCACACTTGTTTCTTTTTTGGGTACTCGTTTTGCTTTTTAAGATCTTGGTCGTCTCCAATATTTTATGGGTATCTCTCTTGCCTGTTCCACTGTATCTTTGTTGCTTAGTCAGTCGAAGGACATTTCTGAACTGTTATGTCGAGCAAATATGCAGGACTCCAAGACTTTTGCACTCCTTTGGTCCATAGCCCGATTTTGTCAAAGAATGAGGGTGTTCGTTTAGAAGATGGTTCTGCCTATCGCCGTTTAGTTGGTGCACTTCAGTATTGCACGATAACCCACCCTGTTATCTTTTTCATTTAATAATTAATCCATAAAAGTAGTAGTCCTTAATCTCCTAAATTATACGAATAAATACAATAATGAAGAAAGGGCAATAGTTTTTCATTTCTTTTCTGAGTCTTTTAAGAATTGACGTCTTTTCTTTGTTCATTGTTGTTCAATTGAGAAAAACGACTTAATATTGTTCGTATGGATTTCACAAATGAATTTCCAAAAATGGTTTATAAAATCTCATTAAATTCCTCTAAAACCAAGAAAAGCTTACCCTTTTTACCTCTCATGACCAATGACAAACTTTTCAATTTTCTGCACTAAAACTGAAAAAATGTCACCTTGTAAATTGCTAATGCACCATTTTACAACATCAAGAACAAATGTAGCAAATACAAAACTTGTACCAGTCGTCTCTCATGGATGCGATAATTTCAATGAACTGCACGCAAAAGAAGCATCACTAACCTACCAGAAATTACTAGATTGAAACCCAAAAGAAAAATCTCCTTTACCCAATAGGAACAACCATAAACTATGCCCTCTTATTCAAGATCAGGTTTAGGGAAAATAAGGGTATGATCATAACCAGCTTTCGAAAAATGGGAAGATAAAGAGCATTAAAGGTTTAAGAACTATCAGAACAAAACAATGAAGTTTGCTACTGTTCAACAACATGCATATTTCCTCAGAAGTTGAAAGTTAAAAATTATGCGATTTAGCTCAATACCCGAGTTCATAACATGTTTTCTTTGAAATATTGGCAAATCATAAATGGAAATACAATCATCTAAATGAATTCACATCTTACTGAATTTCCGAGATCAGATCTTTGGCTTCTTTCACAGCACTGTCAACGGCATACAATGCCATCTTTTTCACCTGCAGAGTAAGAAATCAACAGCAATACTAATACATTACTCAACACAGAAAATTCAATTTGGGCCTTCACAGTACTTGTATCATCATTTATGATTTTAATGATATGGTACAAGTAAATAATGGGTACCTCTAGTTTGTCCTCTTTGGATCTGTGGTTTTTTGGGAGCAACCGAAACTCCTCTGTCAATCGAATGCACTCTTGAACATTCTCAGGGGAAACAAAATCAAGGGCAACCTTAATGCATGACTGAAAGAAAAAAAAAGACACAGGGTTAAACTTGGTACGGCAACAGCCTTAATTTGGCGGTGAGACTTGTCAATCTGAATATTTAATTCTGATGTACATACCAATAACTCAATCAATCCCAAGTCCAAATCAAATTCTAAAGATTTATGGTCTGTTGAAAGATAATGTTAATATTGCTTGACAAAACATGAAAAACATATTGGTTACAAAATGTTTCATTAAGAAATTTTGGTATACATAACAAAAAAATAATTTTTTGAGGACTTTTTTTTTTTTTTTTATGGTTCCCGGACAACATATTGTATTGAAGAATAATTATCTGAAAACCATTTTAAAACAGATTTGATAAAGTGTTTCTAACAGTTGTTTCTTCCACCAAAATGAATGACCTTTAATAATTTCAATTTACAGAAAACATTGACCCCAAAACATTGGGTTGATGTCATAAACCAAAGAATTTAGAATAAGAAGACAGAAGCATGATCCAGTGTAATCGCCTAACTAGCATACAGATATTCTTGACAGAGTACAGAGCACATTCAAGATCTCCTTCCATAAAAATGTTTGGTCTATTTCAGCAAAGCAGTCTCTTTTTTGGGCAATTGGGAAGGAAAAGGACCACATTTAAGATTAGTCAAGGATAATCTAACCTGTCGATTTCTCACTTGATGGGGACATCCTGCAGGAATAAAAACAGCCTCGCCAAGGTGTTGCTCAAATGTCCAAGGCTCAATGCCTAGTAATTCAAAGTTATGCAAATTTCTTGGTAAAGATATTGACAGGCTAAAATGAAGTTATTTCTTACCATACTCTTCCTTGAGCTTCTTCTTGTGCTTTTCACTCAGATACAAAGTCTGATCATGTACAGGATGATTTACCTGAAGCAACAACCTAATTAATACAATATATTCTACTCAATATTGCCAGTATTTTTAGGCTATGATAGTTGTTTTACGCACTGAATTCACGGGAAGATTATTGATGTGGCAGAACTCTTCCTGGTGTTTATTAAGGAACTCAATTAACTTGGGAACATCTTGCCTACGAAAAATGTCCCATACGGCACCTGAGTGTTCAATCATTGAACAATCATTGATTTTAGATAAATCTCCGATTGAATTTGAATAGGGTTTTTCAACTGAGGTCAATGGAGTCTGAAAAACATCTCCATTGTTTGAAGCTTGTTTATTAGTTTCGTGTCCCACAGCTGAGTGAACATTTTCAACAGAAAGACAGCTAGGGTCTGAGGCTATCCCACTTTTGGAGCTGTTACCATTAAAAAAAGAAGTGTGGACTGAGATCTTCTCATTAGATGAAGGAAAATCATCACCATTGTTGGCAAAGTAGTTCAAGTCTAGACATGGATCTTCAACAATCTGATTATGAGTGGATGTGCTGCCATCATGACATAATCCAGTGGTATGATCTATCATATCATCTGGCAAGTAACAGGGAAGAACAGATGCGTTTGGATCAATCAAGGAAGGGGTTGAATAGTTCCTGCCACATATCTCATTAGTCGTCCTCATAGACATTTCTTTTTCTTGGTCATTGCTGATCTGATTGGCTTCAATGAGATTTAAATTTTCAAGTGAAAAGATTTTTGGCCGCTCTTGCGAATCATCCTCTTTCTTAACCATATCACAACTCCTCTCACATATTTCTCCCATCATTAAGGAACCAAGGCTGAAGTCATTCATATCGAAATCAAAATTCTCGACCCTTGCGTTCAATTTTTCAATCGATTGCCTGTTTATTTCTGCAGAATTAGGACATTGCTGAGAATTCACTGCCTTCTCCGTTCCATTTGTATCAAAGTCCAAGTCCATGAACTTATTTTGATGGGCATTCATTTCTTCACCACCAATATTTGTCCTTTCTAGTGAGTAACCTTTTGTATCGTTCTCCACTATTTCAGAGCATACAGGAGAATATTCTACAGTTCCTTTTCCACACTTTTTTCCAGTTTTACAAGAAGCTTTCCGTGGACGCATATTAACTTCAGTTGAGTGCATTAGTACATTTACCTAAACAGAGTGAAATTTAACACTTAATCAGTTATCATAAAAGCAAGACACGAAGAAAATGGTGATGTGAAAATCATACTGGGACAGATCAAATTCTAGAAAGCCGATGACTAATAAAGAAAAATCAGAATAGGACTTCAAGCAAGAAATTCGGATAGATTTGTCCACAAAAAACTGTTCCTTTTGACACATAGGCCTCATGGCTCTGCACATAAAATGAATCTCACAGAAAAGACAGTGAAGCCTCCTATTTATAGGATACATGCATCATCCACTATATATTGTCATCTGGAATTCCTCCCTACCAACACAGTACCAAAAGTATAAAGTAGAAAGCAAAAAGAGGTGAACTAAATCATGAACATACAGCATATTCAAGAACTAGATAATACCAACTTGAGATTTCTCCTCCAACAAAACTTATACACTACATAGCAATAAGTGAGCTAAATCTTGAAAATAGCATATACAAGAACTAAAGTATACCGCATCAGAAATGTCACAATGTAGTTTTGTTACAGAATCACCTATACCAAGCTCCTCCATAAATCCATTGGCAATGTATGTTTTGGGTCCCAAATCTGGCTTCAAAAGAGCAGGAAGCTTTGTAGCAAGATTCAGAATACCAAACTTTGGATGGGAGTAGTCACTAAATGGAAGCATCGCGATAAATTCAGCACCATGCCTTGGCAAACATTGTTCAAAAGTATTTGACGTAGGCCAATCCTTCAGCTTTAACATTTCAGGCCACCCATTTCTATATCGACGACCCTCTGAGTAGCTCTTGAAAAACTTGGAGATGTTAATCTCAACCTGTCCCATCCAACCAAAAGTTGAATGAATTACCTATCATCTCTTGTTTTTTATTTGTAAAAATAACTGTATTGAAAAAGAAGCTACACAAGTGTTTTTTTATTTCCCATAATTTTTTTACTAAATTAAGTTATTAGAATATCACATCAATGGAAAAATATTACTTTATTAATATAGAAAGTTTTGATGAAGAGAGCATAAGAAAAGGTGATCTAAACACCTATTGCATGCATGCAGCATTAGTATGACACAAAATTAAGAAAAACAAAATAGTAGTAGCAGTTAAGTATGAGCAGTGCAGGCATTACATGATCTGATTAATAGAAGAAAAAGTCACAATTAACGTTGAAAGATATATTCAATTAGCTGCATATTTTAGATTTCATGCAAAAAGAAAAAAAAAAGATGATGACAGAAGAAAAAAGGAAATAAAGAATAGTTTCACGTATGAAAGGTACAAAGTACCTCGCACCAGTCCAAGCAATTAATAGCTCGAACTCTCACAGCCTCCTCTTTCAATACTTTTCTAGCCCCTTTAAAAGCCCTCCACATTACCATGGGTTCCCAGCTAAGACCAGAAGCATTTTCAAGTACATTACGAACTATAATGGGATTTCCTCTGGACCAATGCATTTGAAAATGTTCGATGTCATTGTCTTTCAAGAGAACAGCATCTGGGCAGTACAGATAGTTATCATTGCTGTTCTCTCTATCAGCTGCTTGCCTGGCTTCACAAATTTCTACTCCATTTTCTGAGCTACTGTTTTTCTCTACAGAACCTTTAGAATGGCACAAAGTACAAACTTGAGAAAAATGAGGAAGTGGGGACTTATAATTTACAGTCAGATCTTCTGCACTCGAAATTAGCTTTTCAATCCAGTTGGCTTCAAAGATCCGCCTCAAAATAAACTCCTTTGAACCACAACCACCCTGCATGCTTGGTGGGCAGAAAATCCTCCCGTCCACCTCTGCTTTCCATTCTGGAAAGTTAATATTGTGTCAATTCTCGACTTAATCATAGAAAAAGCAAAGCCCAGCTGCAATTATTGCTTTATAACATTTTTTCAAGACTCTGGTATATGAAATCAATACCTTGGCCGTGTGATATTTGGGAAAATTCCTGGTCAAGAGCTTCTTCTTTCTTACTACCTCCCTTGCAAAATCCTTCTCTTAATTCCCGACAACAAGTGAGGCAGAGATCATAAGAACATTCAGGATTGGAGCAGCTTCTATGGAAATTCACAATGGAGGTGCTGCAGTTGTCACTGTTAAAAAAGTTTCTGCGCAACATTAATTCTTTCATGTGATAATAATAATATTTGAAATACAAATACCTCTTTACAAATTGTCAACGGATTGTAGACCTAAAAAGTAAAAAGCGGGCCAAACTTTTCTCAATGGTCTTATTTATGATCTCAATTTGGCAGCCTTAGTATATAATTTAACTGTTCATCAGCATTCTCTTTACTCTATTTTTCATAATAATAAAGATCAAATACAATTGAAAAATGATTTCTAAGATGCCCCCAAAAGCGGATATGCATATGTTAATAAGATACATAATTCGGCAGAGGTTTTGAAACAAATTCATTTGCATTTAAAGCTACATACCTATCATCAATCCATCAACACTAGCTCATTCCATTAGCATAGTAAGGAAGTATGCACTGAAGGGATACACAACAAAGTATGACTACAGGAAAATAAGAAGATACCAATAAATACGATCATCGTCATCAAGAACAGCCTTTATTACATCCTCTTCAGTCAAAACAATTCCTATGGAAGAACAGAAGGGACTGTTATGCATCTTTAGATATATATCAACACGAAAACAGTAAACAACAGACATGTTCACTACAATAATTACCAAGGACGCTTGATTCAATATCTAATTCTGCCTTTTGCTCCCATTGAACATGTCTGAGAAGAGGCAGAGTATAGTATAGCACATGAAGCAACTTCTTCAGTCTTACATTTTTGTCTGGTTGTTCACTCAGAGCCTGAGTCAAATAATATAAATAGTTTAATATCAAAATATCTCAAGCACAGTAGAAAGAAAGAAAGAGAGAAAGACTAACATGGCATGTACATACCTTTACAACAAAATTCTTATTCAGACAAATGCTGCAATTGCAGAAGCCACGACAAAATGGACAACCCTTCTTCAGACCTTCACTCTCTAATTGAGGGTACCTTTAATTTATTTCATAATTTGGTGAATTAAATGAAACTAATCAAGCACCAAAGTTCTAATAAGCATGATTTAAAAAACTTGGTTCCTTTTACCATTTTTGGAGGCACGAATAGCAATAACGTTTCCGTTTGCACTTGGGACATTCGATTACACCACTTCTGTCATTCCTACATTGATGGCACATTAAATTCCGCCACTTCTTTTTCAAACTAGCAACTTCCTAAAAATAAACAAGTTAGAGCAAGTAGCATTTGAAATCTAAAGATATATACTTGGAAAACATATGAAATCAAACTAATTCTTTGTTGAAAACCATGCATACTACAAGCAACAACACCTCTCAGTAACTCAAAAAATTTCAGTAACATGAGGGGAAGGACTCTAGAAAAGAAAATTAAAATGGTTGTCCCAGTAAGAGTTTCTTAGAAAATGCTGAAATTGACCAAATTGGTATTTGAATTATCTGACTAAAAGCTGTAGCTACTACCTTTTTAATGGAAAGGGCCAAAGAGCCATTTGTTGATAATAACGTAATCAAACAACACCAAATAATTCAAAGACAGAAAAACTGCCAAAAATGTCTGCGCAGTAACCATTCCCATTTCAAAACAACCAAGTAAAAATGCAAGATATTTAATAAAGATAGCTAAAAGACTTCTTAATATCTAACCACCCTTTCCCCTATAACTTTTGCAATCAAACATTCTTTCTAATTCTGCATATCTCGTTAACAATCACTTACATACCGTGAGATGAAGGAAATAAAACTACATTATGCTAATTTTGACTATATATAACACCACATATCCTTTTCAGCAATCAAATGAACTACTTGACAGCTTTTCCAAATTAACACACCTCTTTTGCACCTGGAAAACTTTTTGAACTAATCGTTCTGCTTCTTAGTTTGTATGTCGAACTCTCATCTACATTTTCCTTTTTGTCCCTCTGTTTCAAAGTCTCATGATCTTTATCAGTGATCTTTTCTTCCTTCCTGATCATATCCTCAGTAGCTTGGATACACTTATATTCTGGCTCGGCAAACTTGTTTCCACCAGCATTTCCACAAGTCACTTCATCAAACATTCCTTGATACCTCATTATACAAGGCGACATGGAAATGTTTTTACCTGAAACTAATGTTTTCTTATTCTTTGAACCCTTGGGCCGACCACGCTTGTTTTCTGACAGCACATTCTCACCAAAGACTTTCGCCATTGTTTGGGATTCACTGTCACTCTCCAACCTGAGTTGCAAAATATCAATACAGTTACGAGCAACTAGATTTCCCTCAGACATCCAGGGGTGTTTCTTCTTACTATTAGAACCCACTGGCCTTCCCCGCCCCCGCTTTCTACTTGGCTGAACAGTCTTGGTTTCATTTTCATTAACACCAATTGGAACAGAGGGATATGTTCCAAATGGTAGATTATCCAAACTAGGGAGATGAATACTGCCATAATCACCATCTTTAGAAGCAAGAGATTTGTTCCCACACTCTCCACCTATAAAACTTTTCTTATAACCCTTTGGTCTACCGGGCTTCCTCTTAGGCATGACCATCTCATTTCCCCCTTCATTACCGCCAGTGCCTGTGCAAGGTAGTCTCACATCATTCTCGACAGCGAAGGTTGGCCTTACGGTCAAAAATGTTTCTTTTTCACCACGTTCACTTGCTGCCTCAATCTCACAAGCAACTTTGCTGTTTTCGCAACCAAGAAGTTTTTTCTTATTTTTTGAACCTTTGGGACGACCACGACCATGCTTAAAATTTGGCGAAAGAGTCACACTTTTACAATCAATGGAATCACCACCTTGAAAACTTGCAGTCCTACAGCTCAACGCCATTGTCTCTGTGTCATTTCCACCATTGACTTGAATAAAAAGTCCCTGAACTCCACCGTTTGTCTGAGTTTTCTTCTTGTTCTTCGAGCCCTTTGGCCGACCTCGCTTTCCATGTTCCCTCACACTACTTTTTGCAAGTTCAGTCCCTATTTTCTTCTCTTCTGCACAGACTAATTTCGATCTATTTTTCGATCCCTTTGGCCTCCCACGCTTTTTTCCCAAACTGATCGCCACTTCTGTTCCACTTCTTCCCCCATAATCATCAAATAGGGTTCGTTGACCTCGATTAGCCGATTCATGTTCACCAGGCAATATCGGAGCTGGTTGATTACCAATATCTGTACACCATCCCAAATTCAGGTCCCACTTCACACCATTTACTTGACCAAAAACATCTTGAAACCGTTCCTCATCATGGCTCAGACTGTCATTTCTGTCCCTAGTTTCACCAAATATTGCCCTGATTCTTCCACCACAAAGGCCAAAATCAGCTTCACTAACAGACCCACCGACCTTGACTACTTCTCCAAACCCGTGTTCAAATTTTTCAAAATGAGCTTCGCCAGAAGCACCAACCCCGACTTCGCCGCCATTATAGAAACAAGAATCTTCACCGCTCCATAACTGAAGAGTACTTTCATCACCAACAAAGTTTCGACCACCATTCTCTCTTGAAATTCCACAAGATCCACCATAATGACCAATAATTCCTTCTCCTCCAAGATTCACGTCTTCAGTTTCCATATTTTCTATACTACATGGTATTTTTGCGGTTTCTCTCTGGCCATCTACTTCAATGACGCTGCCAATTCCACCAATCATAAGATTCCCGAAGTTCCTTTTTTTCTCTGCCAGGTCTAAAACTCCCACCTCCTTTTCAACATTGCTCGGCACCATAAGCAGTTGACACTTCGAGATATTTTACTCGCTCCTCGAATTTAGTTTCCCCTTCTTCAACACAATTGCCCCCAACCCGCCATTAGCATAGTCAATTCATAGCTCCAACAGCAGTAAAAGAAAATAAAAACCCAGGATAACCCAGGATATAAAAGAATCCGAAATCTCTGACCTTAGTTTAATATGCAACTCAACGGAGAAATAGAGGGTAGTCTGTCAGTCCGAATGCAGCAGTTGTGGGGTCCGACGGGAGAAACATGGTTTTGGTTAGACATGAACGTGTCCTTCAGCAGAAGAAAGAGCCCCCGCTAGCCTTCAAGGGCAGAGCCAAGTGGTCCATCTCTCACAAACTCGAGCATCTGTTTGCCAAAATTCAAACTTTCGTTAGAACACAAACCAGAGCTGCACCTTTTAGAGTTTGTGCAGTACAATAATGTCGTATAATATATACCCTTTTGCCATATCAATCTAAATTAACAGTCTTTATTGAAAACCCTCGACCTTAGAGAGAGAAAGAGAGAGCTTGTCCGCCACTTTCCCTTGGTGGTAAGCGTGGTTGTGTGTGCCCGTCAATGAAGGTGTCGTTTCATCCCCAAGCGTCTTACCTCGTTTCTGCAGATGCCTTACGGCAATAAAAATGGGCTACTTCACTGTTTTCTTCCTCAGAGACTCTTCTTCAACGACTTTCCTACAATTGCTAATTAATTTACCAAAGAGTACGAGTGTGGGATTTAGACGCATTTGTGCTGGCTAATCGATGAATTTAGACGCATATTGTTCCTAATGTTTAGAAAGGAAACCGTCCACTTCTCGGGCTTCACCTGTAATTTCTCTTTCTTTCACATATTATGGTCCCCTCTTCATTACTCGCCCAAAAAAGTAGAAGACTTTCTAGATTGCTAGTAAGGGGGAGATGGGTAGAGAGAGAGAGAGAGAGAGAGAGAGAGCTCCACGTAAAATTGATTATACATAGCCAATAAAGGAAGAGAGTGAAGAGAAAGAAATGCCTTCTCTAAAAACACTACTACAGAGGAAGGACTGAGGAGAGGATGCTATTCTCCTCTCATTTGGGTTGGTAATGGTATCGCCTTGCTTCCACCTCTACACCATCTTCTGCTCACAAAATCCAAAACACAATTAACCCATCAACTTGATGCCCTTCAAAATGTTATGCACCTGGCCGGATTCTTCTAACAGTCATCTCGGCGTCAGTTTTCCTTGCGCTGCCTGAGCTTGTTGCTTTGATTACATAAATATTAAAAAACACGCATGTAATTAGTTCACAATTAGATCATTACCAACTTCTTGTAAAGTAAAAAAAAAAAATCAACGGCATGAGATTGCACATACTTTGTCACATTACAGTTGTACGATTACCAATAGCAAGGTAATCGCAATGATATCGGTATTCTTTCACGATTGCTTCGTACATTTTTTTTGTTTTTTGACAATAGCAATTACAAGTTTCACATGGAATTTTATTGTTAGTACTTTTATGAGAACACTGTTTTATTTATATGATAGTTTGATATAATCTGCAGAATATATGAAAGTAATTCATTGACAATTAGAAAAAAAACTAGTTAACTTTCAGAAATCATGCCGCACCTGAGTCGCATATGATGAACTTAATGCTAGGAACTTGAGAAACTCCGCCTTTTTCTTATCAAAAGTGAGTTTCACATTGTCCTGCAAAGCTTGTTCTCTTTTCATGTCCTCGAGCATTTTATCCTTCTTCCATTTTAATTCTCGGATCTGTCTCTCTGATTCAACATAGCTTTGAGGCAGGCTTGAATTAGACGATCTCTTTGAGAATCTCACCACAACGTCTTCCCTAACAAAGATGTGTTGAACGTGTTACAATACAAACACATAATTGATTCATGGAACAAAATTCAATCCACTAGGATAAATATTGACTACAACATTAAAGAACAATATACATTTGAATGAGACGATTGGAGAATATATCTAGAGCGAATGACCACTCCCTATGTGTTACAGTAAGGGTATTGACTCGAATTAACAGCAATGGCAGCCGTACATTTCAGTCTCCTATTTAACCATTAGCCACTTCATAAGTCTTTCACATCAAAGAACATTATAAAACTCTTCAATTAAGAAATTAAGTTATGATTCACAGCACAATACGCAATAAATATGAACAGAAGGTACTCGACCAGAACCGTGATGAAAGTGGTTCATACCGATTGCCAAGTGAAAAAATCCCGGTTGTCTTAATCATCCCCCCATCCAAAGAGAGTGCTCCATCACTTATACAGGGAAGAGCTCGGAGCATGTCTGCTCTAGTACTGTATACTTGCAAACGAGAAAAGAGAGAGTAAAACAGAGACTCTCTCAGACCATATCCACTAGCTGTGAGACAATACAAGTGTGTGGTATCCAGGTTAATCATGTTAACAGCAAACCCAAGAAATCCAGGTGGACACTCCCCATTAGGTAGTTTTGGCTTTAGAAGATCAAGTTTTTTTTGTGGATCATCAAGCACAAAATCACCTACATATGGTCTGCAAGAAATAATAATTGGGAGAAATCGAATAAAATATAAAACGCATGAAATGTTTATAAACTAAAACAATATGCCAAGTAGCACAAATAAAAACAGAATCCATGTATTATACCTTAAATTTTCTAGACAAATTACAAGAAACCGGCCCTCTACTGTTCTCCCGATTGACGTACCAAGCCCATGTAGACCAGAAATTTTATTTATGCAACCTTCTTTTTCATACATTTCTAGAGCCTTGACTCCATCATACGTCTTACAGACAATTCCAAGCATAGTCTCCAATCCTAAGTACTCTGAGAAAAGCCTGCATTCCATATTTAACAATAAAAAAAAGTGTCCAGTAAAGCGTTAAACTGATCATTGCAAGATCTTACTCATGTGGTTACTTTATCATTAATCCTCTAATAAGCATCAGTAAGAAGGATGTTCAATTCATAGAAGTAAAAGGAGTATAAACAACACTTGACAATGTAAAAAATAAAATAAAAAAATTGGATAATGAAAGATTCCACAGATTTAATGACGAGAGGAAAATAATACAATAATTCAACAGACCTGCTAAGATTATCATCGTCCACTTTTCCAAGTGTAGCAACAATGCCCAGCACATCATTCATTAGAGTAAGGTTGGAAGCAAGATTTGCATGACGAGTTTTCATTTGGCACAAAATGCCTGCAGCAGATTTTTCAAGCCGTAAAATCTGTTCTGTCGCTTCATCCTCGTCCTCTTTTTCTATCTTTGGAGGTGTAGATGAATGATACTTTCCTAGGATAACTAATAAAAAAACCCATAAGAAAACAATGATGAATGGATCTTAAGTGCAAGTAAAAGTATTGGAAGTTCTACGTACAAACACTTTACACACTTTTAAAAGACATTCTTTCTCCAAAGTGACAGCATAGAGCAAATTTTTTAAAAACAATAATTAAGAATTCACCAAAAGATTTACCTTGTAAATCGAGAATTGATTCATCTAATTGGTTTTTCTGAATTCTCAAAAATTTTATGTTATCTTCGTGCTGTTTGATTTTAACTCCTAACATCTGTAGATCATCTTGAAGTTTCTGCATGAATTCTCCCACAATTCAATGTCAAATACCATTTAAAACAACCAATGAATCTGCAAACCAGTAAATTATGATCAAGCTACATTAGTTAACTAATGGATGAGTCAACCAATTCTTGATACATTAAAACTGCATGATGAGAATTTAAAGATAAAACCTTAGAACTATAGATGATGGATTCCGCATGTGAAAAAGCTCCATTTTGTACTTCATCCACTGCAACTATAGCTTTTTCATTCTCATCCACTTGCATTAATGCAGGTGAGTCCTGGATAGATACGGCCAGCGGTTGAAAGGAAATCTGAAGGAGCATATTGATAAGTATCCTTTATATTATTTGCAAGCAAAGCCAATACTAGAGATTAAAAAGAATAAAGTTAAAAAGGACACAAGGTTCTCTCTTTTTTATCATAGTATTAATTCATTCCACTTAAACAGACTGGTATGATTTTACTTATTTATTTATAGCATATAACTAAAAAAAAAAAAAAAAAATTGAAAAAAATGAAGAAAACATATATATTTAAAAGGGTAGCGATTCTTGTTAACTAGATTCCTCTTTCCTTTGATATTGATGCTTCTTTGATCCAGCTAGGTAATTGAACTTAAAATTTCGTAGAAAATGGATGAATCTTCATGTTGACTGTATTGCTAAGTTGGCCACCAAAAAGTTATAGTATTGAGTTCAACAAAAATGGATAGAATAAAATAGTGATGAAAATGACAACATGGATACTGCAGAGAAGTAGTTTCTTCAAAACTTCTAATGGTATGTATTGTATCAACTTCTCAAGCTTGTGATCTTATTCAAGTCTGCATCTAACAATTTGGGCGAAAGACCATCGAAGATAAAGTGTGATAGGCAATTCTTTCCGTAAAAATTTATCAAAATCGCCACTACTAGCAAGATGCATGGACGTGAATTTTTTCCACTTTGATGAATTTACCATAAAATATACCTAAGTCAAAGTCCTGTGTATAACGTGTGCTGCTTTTTTTTCAAAGAACAATGACAAATTAATGGGAATGAAAGTCAGATTATATTTTATTTTCTAAAGTTGAGCACACCATGAAAGAAACAGAATTCAGATATAGTAGAGCCCAGGAAGCACATTTTTTCATAAATGCAAAACGAAATGTATAAAATCCAAACCGGATGATGATTTAGTTTAGTGACAGAATGAACAGAATAGGAAAAAGGTAACAGGAAATCACTAATTTTCCATTCAACAACAAAATTTACTCCATCGTATCAAATATTACCCTTTTCCGATTCCTCTCTTGACCCGCATTTTATCAGCGATCAAATAGGGGACACTCAAGAGCTACGACCGAAAGACTAACCTGATTATTGGGTTGAAACATGGCTGAATCGAGTAAGACGAGACCTAACAAGCTCTACCCCGTCTCTTTCCTTCCCTCTTTGTTTCCGTAGGGCGGGTTAGGGCAATTTTGATACCCTCCGCCAAACAGGCAAATATCACACTTCTCAGTCAGCTGAGCCGACGATGCCGTTGAGTCTAAAAGTCAAACATCGGCAGTGTAGGATTAACAGAACGACATGTCGATCAAACAAATAATATTAATTTTTGTTATTTATTTTTTGCAAGCTATTAATGGAAAATATAATAGCTTAGAAACTTAGTTCTCAATGCAAAATATAACTTCAATTTTCATTTTCTCTCAAATTCCGTTACATTTGGAAATTACATCTGTGACTACCGGTACTGACTTCAACCCAGTGTGAACCGTCGATCTAAAATTGTATGCGAGTGTTTTCTTTGAAAACGAACTTTTCTTTCGAGAAAAATCCGAAGCAATTGACATAAAACCACTATGGTAGTGCCACACAATGACAAAAAAAAAAAAAAAGGAGATGCAAAGAACACATGGAAAACACCCAAAAGATGAGACTTTATAAAAAGTACCCTATCTACTCTTCCATTTATAGAACATATTGCAAAATAGAGAGAATTCGCTTCCTAATAAGACACGGTAAATGAAACATCACTTAATAGTGAAGATCTTCTCAATTTAACCTATGACACAATGATTCGGTAGTGGTCGGACTAATTTAGTCGAGACGAACAAGATCTCGTCGAGCTCACTCTACGATAGATTATAGAAAAAAGTGGGTTTGATGAAGAGGAAACACATGGGGTAGCTAAAGTGATAGGACCATGCAATAAAGTGCATGCATAGAGGAAGGCATTAATAGAGTGAAAGGTGTTTTTACCAAACTCTTTTAAATGAGTGAGGCTTAAATTAATCTCGAACTTTTTTTTGTCATTAAATGTGCGAGATTTCGAGAAATGACATATCTATTCACTCTATTAATAACTGAGTGAGATTTGATGTATTATAAGTGATTTAGTCTTTTCTGTTGATTCTTACAGATTGGATCAAAAACAATTATTGAATAAAGTATTCAACTCGAGGGGAGGGGATGAATCGAAATGAAATACTTATTGGTTCTTCCTTACCACCGAGTGATTACCGTAAAGGGAGTTGGTAATTAGGGGATTGCCTGAAAAGGGTGTAAAAAAAGATGCAGCATTACCCTCGTTATAGGTAACATGATATTGACAACTCTTTCAACTTGGCATTGAAAAGTATCTTTCATCTAAAAAAATTCAATAGATCAACCCCCCCTAACACATGCTACTTGGACTCGTAACATGAGATGTTACGGTTCGACACGCAGCGACGGGAGAATTTGTGCACGTCGACATGTATGTAACGAGTTGATCGGTACAAAGAATCATGCTAGTAAACAATACTTAGAAACATTATATGAGTAAAAAGGACAGCCTGCGGGGAGAGAGACAGAGAGAGAACATTGGAGGATACAAAAAGACATGCCAACTGGAATAAATGGTTTTTGCCAACCAAAATTGGGTCTGTTCGGGTGGTGGGACTTAACCATCTTCCATCTTCCACTAATCTTTTCTTCTTTTACGTATTCTCCTTGCCTCTATACACTTGATTAACCAAACACAATCATTACCTACTTGTCAAAACCACATTGGCCAGATCAAACAACTGTGTCTTGTCTAATGAGGCTCCCTCTCGTGAAGTCCATAAATAGTGACGGCAATCCCGCTGAGTTGCAGTTACTGATCTCACACTCTCCATCTCTCTCTCTCTCTCTAGCCATATCTCTGGTTTTTATATCAAGTGTTTTTGCAGAAAGCAAGAGAGAGACAGAGAGAGAGAGAAATGTGAGAAAGCAGCGTTGTAACAAAGGTGAACACTCCCTCTCATCTGAAGCTCTGAATCAGGCCTCGTAGCTACTACGATCGAGGGAGGTCTGTACAATTTAGGAAGATGTCGAAGCTAATGTTGTTCTGGATGTTTCGTTTTTACAGGAGATGGGTAAGAAAGGAAGCAGTTGGTTATCTTCTGTGAAGAAAGTTTTCAGATCTTCTTCCAAAGAGCACTTGCCAGAAACAAAGGTTAATAATCCCTCTTTATCTTCTTCATCTACCAACTTAGATTGCAGTTCCAACGATGAGATTAACCGTGGGAGATTTTACTGATTAATGAGTTTTTGACTGGGATTTTGGATGCATCGTAAAATATGATGTGTGAGTTTCTGTATCATTTATGGTCCCCAACCCTATCAAACAATGTAAAGGGCTTATGAAACTTTATTATCAACCCAACTAAGCCATCACAGTCATCGTCTTTAACATCATGTGCTCCATGTTTTCTGGTTAAATTAGATTAGAAGATAATAGAATTGCATGATTTTGTTTTTTGGCAGGACAGTAATGTTCAGAAATGGCAAAATGATGCCCCAGAGGTACTGTCGTTCGAACATTTTCCCACGGAGATTAGCTCTCCTGACATTACCAACGAAGACGACGAGTGCTCTGTTTTGAGTCATGTGACCGAGGATCGAAACCATGCAATTGCTGTGGCTGTGGCCACTGCTGCCGCTGCTGAGGCGGCTGTTGCAGCCGCTCAAGCTGCGGCCAAAGTCGTCCGTCTTTCTGGCTATGGGCGCCACTCAAGGGAAGAAAGAGCTGCCACTGCCATTCAATCATATTATAGAGGCTACTTGGTAATGCTTTCTTCCTACCAAACTCAATTACCCTAAAAAAAAGGCGTCATTTGTTCATGTCGTGTTGAAGATTGGCGTTGTTGGTTTGATCACATGAAATAGGCTCGGCGAGCAGTTGCGTGCTTTGAAAGGATTGGTGCGGCTACAGGCGCTGGTGAGAGGCCACAACGTGAGAAAACAAGCGCAAACGACGATGCGTTGCATGCAAGCATTGGTGCGAGTGCAGGCGAGAGTGAGAGCTCGCAGACTCCAACTAGCGCAAGAAAAACAGCAGATGAAATTAATGGCGGCGGCAGCAGAGGACGAAGAAGAAGAAGCAGAAGAAGAAGAAGAAGAAGAGCGCATAAAGCTTAGGAGATCAACCAGGAAATATGAGAAAACCAGAGAGAGAGCTTCGTGTAAACACGACGCAGTTATGAAGAGAGAAAGAGCTCTTGCTTATGCTTATGCTTATCAGGTGGACTCGATTTCTCTAACTAAAACTTAAAAAACCAGTCTAATTTTGTGTAATGAAACAGGAACAACAGCAAGATCGAGACATTTTGAAGTCGATCATTCCAGACGATGGTTTGTTTGTCGGGGATGATAACGAGAGAACCCAGTGGGGTTGGAATTGGCTCGACCATTGGATGTCTTCTCAGCCCTGCCATCTCCGTCAGCCTGCAGCTGCTCCCATGGCTGACTACATCTCCGAGAAGACGGTCGAAATGGACACGATCACAACCCCGGGCCCAAACAACCTCCACATGGCCCTACTCAATCTAGACTCCACGGAATCCGGCACGTATTCGGCTCGACACGACAGACTCTTGAAGCCCAGCAACGTCCCCAGCTACATGGCCCCGACCCAGTCTGCAAAGGCCAAGGTGAGAAATCAAGGCCCGACAAAGCAGCCCGCCCCACAATGGAACACATCGACAAAACGACTCTCTGGTATAGGCTCAGGTTGTGATTCATCGAGTTCAGGAGCAACATCCAACGTTCAAGTGATGAAGAGTCCGAGCCCCCAAAGCAATGGATCGAGGTTGTCGGGAAGACGGGTGGCCGGGTGTAGCCCTGGTTCTCCCGGTGGCGAAGAGTGGAACATACCCCTTGGTGTTCACAGCCGGAGACACGAATTTAATTAATAGTATCTGTGTTTGATAACACATAAGATGTTACATATTGTTATTTACATATATATAAATAATGATGTAATATGTGAGCATAAGATGAGCGTGGACCTTTCCTTGGTGGTGAACCATCGTTATGGCGTAAGAATATTAAATTGTTGTACAAATTACTCTCCAATTATGGATCTTGTCTTTTAGTTCGCAGCATGACACACATTTTGTTACAAGCAATTGAGATTTTCAAAAATTATTTACCAATATTAAACTGTTAGGATTAAAAACTCTAACCCAATCTACTTTTAAATGAATAATAATGTAAAAAATAAAAACACACAGATTTATAGTAGTTCACTCTCAATGCGAGATTTCTCTGCGTAAGGTCTTCAATCAGCGTAGATTCCACAACTCAACATAAATTATGATATAGTAATGTCACGAAAATCATACGCATATGAGGCGTAATGTCGCAATTACATTAGATAATATTTGTACTTGGAGAATTTCTTCGATTATTTAGCAATTTAATTTTTTTTTATGGGAAATAATTTGAATTTAAAATCATTATATTTAATATTGAAAATATCTATGCATTTAAGAAATGGGGGTAATGTCGTAATTAAGTTGGTTGACAAGGGTAGATCTCTGACCGTGGTCGTTAATCTGTTACTGTCCTGTCCATTCTGCGACTTACGTTCGATTTTTCCTCCAATTGGGAGTAAACCCTAGACGAGGGGAAGAGGAAGGGGAACGAATGGCTGCCGAGAGAGAACTAGGCGATAGAATACGGAAGATGGAGTATAGAGGGGTTTAAGAGCGAAGATTTACTGATGCAGCAAGGATGAGGACGCCTCTCGGTGAGGGATGCAGCTCGCGTCTTGGAATTTGTTGTGGGGATGATGGAGGTTTCCAGATTGGGGTTTGATGTTCCTTTTTCTTCAAATTCGATTCTTTTTTTGCACCAATTAGACCTTCCTTGATAATTCGAGCATTTACTTCCAGACTTCCATCTTCCATTTGTACTCCATCGCATAGATATCTTTCAAACAAGGAAGAGGACGCCTCTCGGTGAAGGATGCAGCTCGCGTCTTGGAATCTGTTGTGGGGATGATGGAGGTTTTCAGATTGGGGTTTGATGTTCCTTTTTCTTCAAATTCGATTCTTTTTTTGCACCAATTAGACCTTCCTTGATAATTCGAGCATTTTGTTCCAGACTTCCATCTTCCATTTGTACTCCATCGCGTAGATATCTTTCAAACTTTCTTTCTTATCAGGATCATCAATGGTTTTGAATCCAAATCTTATATTTTATTCCTGCATTTCCAGAGGAACTACGATCCTTGCTCAATTTTCGAGGGAACCAAATCTCGAAGCTTTAGCTCTGCAATGCATCGAGAAAACCCCTTTTTTCCATTCGATTTTCTCCCATACAATCAGAAAAAGAACCTATACCTTCTTGATCAGTCATCCTTTTGTATTTTTCGGTATTTTTGATGAGGAACTTAGAAAATCTGATGGCCTTTGGTTTCTAAATCGTATAAAGTCTGCCTTCGAGGAGATTATCAGTAGCCGGTCTCTTCTTGGTTCTGATAATTTTACTCCTTATTGCTTTCAAGCACAATTCAATTCGGTTTTCGAGGAAATTATGGCGCTGAGCTTGGACTTGCTGGGTGTGCTTGCTCCTGTTATGGTGGATGACCAAAGTTCGGTGGATCCAGCGAAGGGGAAGAAGACTGTGCTCGCTCCTTTGATTGAGAAACCGAGTAATGGGCTTAAGAAGAAGAAGAAGAGGTTGGTTGGTGACGCAAATGGGGAAGGAGGTAAAGATGTGACGATGGAAAACAATGTGGATGCTTATGATGATGTAAATGGAATAGGCGGTAAAGATTTTTCACTATTGATGCAGAAGAACATTTCATATATGGGTGAGCGGCAGAAGGCAAAGCAAATTTGGAAGAAGCATGTTTGGGTGGTTTTACTGTTTGACTTGTTCGTGTGTATGGTTTTGTTTGCGGTCTGGTTGTGGGTGTGCAGAGGCTTTCAGTGTATTGATCGCTGAATTTGGATCAAAATGCGATATGGAGAAGTGTAGAGTTGATATCATGTAAAACTGATGATATTACTATGAAATGTGTTCAGAATTAAAGTTTGTGCGTTTTTGTGATTTCTGTTTTCAGCAGCAGCTTTGCTGCTGTTTTTCTTTTGGTCTCTTCGGTGATCTCCTTGTATAAATCCAAGGCAAGAAATATACTTCTTTTCTGGTTTTTGACTTGCCTTGAGGCGGCAAGTAGGACTTGGGGGAGTGTGCCTCCTGTAACAATAAACAATCAAAATTCGAAGTTGGATATAGCAAAAGGTAGAAGAAGACTGTGTTTGCACTGTGGATAGAAAAGGCATGTGATGGGCTGGAGAAGAAGAAGAAGACTTGGTTGGTAAAAAAAATGGGGAAGGAGGGAAATATGTGACGAAGGAAAAAAATGTGACTGCTTATGATGGTGCAGAAGAACAATGAAGCCGCAAAAGCCGAAGTAAATTTGAAAGAAGGACGTTTAAGTGGTTCTACGGTTTGATTGGTTTGTGTATATGTTTGCAGGGTCTTTCAGTGCATTGATAGCTCGATGTTGATTCAAATGTGTGATAAGGAAGCCTTTAAATGATGTGCAGGGTGAACAGAGTTGGACAATTACATGGCTAAGGTGTGTAGAATTGAGTATCCATAATTTCCTTGAGTTGGAAGAATTAGAGCCTATATCATGTTTTCAGCTTCTCTGGTGATTTTCTTGACCTTTTTGGTGATTTCAATGTATGTATGGCTGATGAATGTTGTTGCTTTTAGCCCTTCATCTCCTATATGGAACTGCTTCATGTATTGGAAGATTGCTCGTATTTAAGGAAACCACATCTTCTGGTTTGGTTGAATAAACTGGCTGTTCACGCCTGGCCTTCTTCCTTCCTGTATACCCTTTTTTGCACTTTCTTTTTGGAACTGTTCTTGCTGGGTGAAATAATGGGGAGGCCATGGGCTACATTCCCAGTTTATACTATTCACCAATGGCTCAGAGATTTGTTTTAACATTCTTTTCCAGAAAGTAAACTAATAAAGCTCAAAACTTTAAGAATGAAGTAAGACTAGTCAGATTTACATTCTGTGTACGAGAGAATTCCGTTTGAATAATTGGTGTTTTTGGTGGATAATTATTATTTATTGGTGGCAAAAGCTGGAGTTCATGTTGGAAAACCAACCCAGATTTACTCTGTGACAATACATTTAATATAATATAAGACAAAAATGATATTAAAAACTTCATAGCCATTAATGCAATAGACAGTAGTTGAGTACACAGGTCAATTCGTGTGGGTCTCCTGATAATCACCATCATTTACTTCAAAAATTAGTGGTTCCTCTCTTTTGCTGTAATCCCAATTTCCATATGCAGCTGTCTCCTATCCTATTCCGACTTCTAGTTTTGTTTCTTCCTAGTCTCATATATAATTATTATTTAACTTTCACTGGCTCTAACTGTTTCTTTCGAAACCTTGGGCAGAGCAAAGGGATGATCTTTTACTGAGATGGTTTGTACTTGTAGTCCGTTTTTCCGAGACAGGCTCCGGCTTTACGGGTTTCTCAGCAATGGAAGAAAGTCAAATCGACTGGACCCATCATTGTGATGCCGATCTTACACTGACAGGGATATTCTCCACCGCCTTCTCTCACCATTTGCAGACCATGCTTCAGTTCTGGTTCTCTGGAGTACAACTCTCTCCATCTTCAGTTCTAGCTTCTGGTCGTGGATTTTATAAATGGGTTTGGTGGGTATTCTTGATCTGAATTAAATAGTTGGATTTTTTTGTATAAGTTGGAATATTTATTGGTGGGTTCCTCCTTTTACCAGCTTATGGATGCAAATGGACGATGCTCGCAAATACAGTTCTTCCTCAGCATTCATACGGTGATGTGGTCCAGAAGGAGATACTGATTTTATTCCCTTCCTCTTCGATGCTTCCCTCGACAATGACTAATTTTATCTCAAGCTGGGTAAGTAAAGATCAGATCAACATTAGTGAAGAATAAGATAAACAATTAATGTATTTGACTGATTTTCAAACAGTGTAGAAGGACAGAAGAGGGAGGCTTATTTGGTGGAGATATATGTATTGGTTTTTTAAACTTGGACCGTGAACAATAATGGTGACACAGAGCCAGGAATTAAGTGCCCTTTAGCTTCCCAAAAACAGCAATAAGAAGAGGAAAAGGAGGAGAAAAGTTGGTGGGTGATGATAAAAGAAATGGCAATGGGCAGTGGAGTTGATGGAAAGTTAGCGTTTCACTGAAAACCAGGAAACTCGTTCTTTATTTTTTTATATTCTCTTCTGTAACAGTGCAGCCTTTTTCTAACGGATTCTGCAGCCTCACACAGAGTAAGCAACTATGCTTTTGGCGTTCTCTCCCCATTTATAATGCTTCATCGATTTTACTTTCTCATAACATACATATTCTCTCAATCATTTATCCTGTTGAGCTGTTTTTGCCATGGCGATGGCGGACTCTGGCTCTGGCCTCTGATTTTTAAGGGCTAAGGTTTTATGTCATTTTTTCCGTGAATTCGACAGATAAAGATGCTTTCTTTATTGGTTTCATTTTGATGGGTGTGTTAATTTTCCGAATCACTGATGTAATCTTATGTCCATTTGGGTATTACAGATCTCTGTTGAATTGAATGGCTGATGCTTCTTTTGTGTAAATTCTTGGGAGTTTCCGGCTGTATTCTGAGCTGTAATCCTCTTCTGATTGTCATCACAGGCCAAGGTAAAACTCTTTTAAGTAATGGACAAGAAAGAGGTCTTGAACTTGCATTTATTAATCTCTGAAGAGAAGTGCGAGAGCCTGTATCCTAGTAAGTATTTTGGAGTTTCTTGTGCATTCTTTGCTCTCCGGCTCCTGTCTGTGCCCAATGAGGATGAGAACTGGTGTTTGATTCGGGAGAAAATGATTCGAGGAAGTGCTCAAATCTTGGGATGGCTAATTTGGATGGCACAGAGAGAGTGGATGAGTATGCAAAATGCCGATCTTCTTCACAGCCTCGAGGCTGCAAAGAAAGAGATAGAAACGTTGAAGAGAATCAGGCGGGAAGATGCCAAAGCAAACGAAAAAGTTGTCGGGATTTTTGCCACACAAGAGCATAGCTGGTTTGTCGAGCGGAAGAAGCTGAGGCAGCATCTCGGAGGGCTTAGGAACGACATGAATATTTTCGAGAAGAAAAAGGAAGAGGAGATCTTTGAAATGAATGAAAAATTGAAGGAGATGGAGCTCTTATTGCAGTCTAAGGACAGAGCCATGGAGGAAGAGATGAAGAAAAGAAAAGAGTTGGAGGAAAAGCTATCGACTGCCAAAAACGTAGTAGAAGAACTCAGAGAGAGAGCGAATATTGAAGCTCAAGAGCATTCTTCTGAGCTATGGAAGCACAAAACAGCTTTCATCGAACTCGTTTCAAACCAACGACAGCTCGAGGGCGAGATGAGGCGGTCGTTACGGCAAGTAGAAGCTGCAAAACAAGAGCTCGATTCGGTCTTGTTACAAAAGGAGGAGTCGGTTCTTTTGGTTCAAAAATTATCAGCTGAAGTCGTGAGAACGAGTAAAGATTTAGAACAGAAGGATAAGATCTTATCTGTCATGCTAAGAAAATCGAAATTCGATCGTGCTGAGAAGCAAATGCTTTTAAACGAGGTAAAACTATCGAAAGCCAGGAGGAAACGAGCAGAATTTGAAATGGAGAGGTGGAAGTCTGCGTCTGAATCAAGACATGAAAGACAGTCGTTGAGAAGTGCAATGTCCAATCAACTGAATTCTCGATCGGACATTTCTTCGAGCGGGAAAGCCAGATTAATTGCCATTGATCATGTCATTCAACACAATCATCCGGAGTTCATCAAGGAATTTGATACTTTCTCTCCTCTGTTAGACGGCTTCAACTCGCAAGCAAATGAACTCGGTGAGAACTTTAGACTTTTCTTGGGCTTGGATTTTACAAATAAGTATATCATAGTGTACTTAAATTTATCAATCTCCTTATCTTGATTCGTAATTGAGAACAGCTGATGTGAAGCAGCTAGACGTCATGGCCCGGTCAGAAGCAGAAAAGGAGGCATTGACGCTACTGCAGCGGCACAACCAAGAGATAGAGGCGTTTGCTGAGCAAATGAGGGTCAAAGATGAAAAGTTGGAAGCTTTACGATGGCAGCTTCTGAGCATGGAATTAGAAACAAAGCGATTACATTCCCATGTCGGGGGATTGAATCAGGATGTGCTACAGCTCAGACATGATAATATGAAACTTGAAGCCTTGTCAATGGCAAGAGAAGAGGAACTAAACTCTGTGAAAAGGGAGTTTGTCTCGCAGTTTAACTCAAACATTAAATCAGAGGATGAAAAAGAAGAAGATGAACTAGAAACCAAACGAAATGTGAAAATGGAGAAAGAAGAAGATATCGGCCCGAATGAAAACTCGTTGATAAATCATGTCCACTGTCCACCCAAAGAGTTGGAAGAAAGAAATGGTGTTGCTTGCCACGGTCCTTCTCGAGATGACGTAAAGTTAGAATTGCCGATAAAAAAGCTGAGTAAAACAAGCAACACTCCATGGAGGATGGATCTTCATGCTCTTGGAGTGTCTTTCAAGATCAAACGCCTGAAGCAGCAACTTCTTATGCTCGAGAGACTGGCCGGCAAACAAGAAAGTGGTAATGAAAATGAAAGCTTTGATAATGACCGAGTCGGGAAGAAAGATTTGTTTTCGCTGATGAGTTCTCTGAACAAACAAGCGGGTAAGTACCAGTCTCTCCAAGCAAAAGCGGACTATCTTTGTCAACGCATGGTGAGTTTATCGTGCCATCGTAATCGATCAATCCCAATATTCTTTTCTTTTTTTTTTTCACATTTCTACCTGGTAATTTGCAGCATGAGAGTGGCGGCGAAAATCCAGGGGATTCCGAGACGGTAAGAATGACAACGAGAGAAACAAGAACATTAGAAACCTTGTTGGAAGAGACATTTCAACTACAGAGATACATAGTTGCAACAGGGCAGAAACTGATGGAAATTAAATCTAAAATTTCTTCTACATTTTGCGGTATTGTTGACCAGCTAAACAAGTCATCTGGGTTCGACGTGAAACGCTTTTCGGAAAGCCTCAGGACACACTTTCAGGAAGTTCAAAGAGGTCTAGAGGTTCGGATTGCTCGAATCATCGGAGATCTCGAAGGGACCTTGGCTTGTGAGGGTATGATTTGCCTGAGTAGGTAGATGAAAAATGGATTTTCACTCCATTTGCAATCAAGTTGAAAGATTTACAAGTATTCCTGGTGATTGACATTGTTTAATTTGTATTTGGAAGTAAATAAAAGTCTTTATAATGCATTAAAATGCCATAAATCTTACGTCGATTCTATTCCAATTAGCATCATAATGACAGAGACTAAACGTAAACTATCCCAATTAGCAGATCCTCGCAAGAAATTAGGCAGTGGACCATGCAGAAGACATGCATTTTGGCGGCAGTCTCTCTGCACATGCAAACATTAGGAAACGCAGAAGAAGAAAACGTAAACTATGTCGTCTTAACAACAGGCAATTTGTATAGCAATTGAAGGGTTGCCATTATTCGAGCTCAAAAAATGGCATTTCTTCCTCAGAGAACGGGAAGGAAACATGTCGTTACTCATGCTTTAAAATCACACAAAAGAGAGACGAGAAAGTTGCAGAAAAGTCTTTTGGGGGTTTCATAGTCAACGAACACCATTTATTACTCTTGCACATATTCATGCTTTGTTTGTTTCGCAGAGATTTAGATTAAATAACTGAGACGAAACCAAGCACATCATATGCAAGTCTTCACTTTGGATTAAATCCTGCACGGTTTTCTTCTCAAATTTTACTGAGAGAAATGTCGTGTCAATCACACCTAAACAAACGATGTGAGGTCGTGTACATTCATTGTTTGATTGGATCATCCAAGATTTAGATACATAACATAAGTCTGGTATGAATTTGGTTCTTGAAAAAGATGGTATCATGAAAGATAAGCTCCAAAAGTGTAGCTCATGCGCTGTGCTATTTCATGAGCATGGTAAAAAGAAAATGAGGGAAGAGTATGAAAGAAGGGTTATTTAAGTCTTGGTTACTGTAAATGATTAGCATCTGCGTTGTTCCCTGCTTCTGCTGCACATCTTCATTTTACATGTGCCTGTGTAGGGTTTCAGCAATTAAGTTGTGAGCTCTTGTTATTTCATGGTGGGCTTTGCACAGTTGGATATCCTGTCCAAAACAACCGCCATGGCTGACCTCTTAACACCCACATCCCCCATTGTTTTGACAAATCAACTCAGACTAAAACTTGGTTTAGCTCGGCCTGCAGCTCTTCATCGTCAGAAATTATGAGTTTCTAATGCAAATACATAACACTAAGTGACTAAGTGTAATGAAGCATCCTTTTCTCATAAAAAGACAAGAGTTTCACTGTCTTTTTCATTAAATAAGAGACGATTATTTATATCTCTTTGCTGGCAATGACTTTTCTCATATGATCTAAGGACCGTTTATTTCCCATCATCTGTAAAAAAACCATATCCAGGGACCCCATTGACTTTAAACCTTCTTCCCTCACTCTTATCATATTTGTTTGTGGTTACTAATTTCGCATCCATTCCTACAAACGAAGATGAAGAAGCTACTCTCTTTTATCTTATGAAGAAGAAGCGTCTGGAGCGTTTTACCACCATCAACAGACTGTTGGTTTTCTCCCTATAAAACTTTTACTTAGTGGCTGATCAGAAAGAGAAGAGAAAGAGAAAGGGTCTGTTTTTCTGTCGACATGGGAATGGAAGCAGGAGAGTTTAGAGAGAGAGAGGAAACTGGTTGCTTAGAGAGAGAAAGTATGGTGTGGAATGGTGCAGAAAAGGAAGCGACTGCAGCAAATGGCTCCATTTCTTTAAAGCTGTCTTTGTTTTCTCTTCCGCTCAGCCAACCATCTGAGCCTTCAGGAGTGCGAACGCCTCCGCTCTACTCCTCTCTCTCCGTTCCGTTCCAGTGGGAAGAAACTCCGGGAAAAGCAAGATTCTGTCCCACAGACCCCATAGTTAGTGCCCGATCCTTGGAGCTTCCCCCTCGGCTGCTCAACGAAGCAAGGGTTTCCAACATTCTCTCCCCGACAACAGTTTTAGAAGGGCCATACTTGAGCAAGACTGCGTTTTCCTCAACCTCATTCCGCAGCTCCGACGGTTGGTCAAGGAGAGACGACAACGGTACCCTTTTTGGTTCAAAGAGGTGGGGCAGTTTCAGGAAGAATAGCAGGGACTTGGGTAGGGGTAGTTTCGAGCTGTTACCCTCCGTGGGGGGAAGAAAAGGAGCCGGAAACAGCTCCGGCAGCCGCAGTGGCGGTGATAGTAAAGTGACGATCAGCAGGGAAAAGAAGAGAGGCGGCCTGTTCAGTCTCTCAAATTACACGTCCTCGCATTTTCTAGTAAGTGTTCCGACATTTCATTACACAGAATAACTTGATTGACATTGGATTACATTTACAGATCATATAATATTACATAAACTAAGTTAAGCTTTTGTGTGATTGATATGAAATGAACAAAGGGACGCATTTATGAGAGGTGCAAGAAGGTGGTCCAGTGGAGAAGAAGCGCAGAAGAAATGGAGGAAGAAAGGGCAATCAACACCGTCTGATCTGATCTGATCTGATCAATAATACTGCCTACGTCTTTGAATTGGTCAATAAAAATGTTAGCTTTTTGGTGTTTGGTCAAGTGTAGTTAGGCAATGCAGCAAGCCAAGCAACATTATTTCCATTCTTTGGCATTTTATGTGAATATTTCTACAAGAAACTTCTTTTGTCCCTTTCCAACACTTCTCCTTTACTCTCTACTCTATAGACATACGACTGGTCAAATAATGATTGGTAGGCAAAAATTAAAGTAATATATTTAGATAGTAAAAATAAAATTGTTCTTTGAAGGCTACGTAGTTAATTTTCATCAAAAACTTATTTTGACGTCTTCTATGTGCTTAATCACTCTTACTCAAATCTTTTACAGGTTTTGTCGCTACTCGTTTAAAATCTTTCCCATGCTTGTTTGCGAATGTGTTATGTGTTTTGAAAAAAATTAATATATGCAAAGATGACAGATTCCGACTTCAAGAGTAATAGTTACAAAAAGTCAAAACCTTAAAATCACTTGTAATTATCAACAGAGCTACTACTAATCCACACGACGAATGAATTATTTGTATGAATTAAACGTGCTCAAATCATCAAAGGCCGTCAATTATTTGTATGAATTAAACGTGCTCAAATCATCAAAGGCCGTCATAGTCTTGTATTAGAGTGTCGTGTTCTTACAAAGACTGTTGGTTTGGTCGAGGCGTGCCCACAATGACAGGGCTGGCTGGATGGGAGCCGGGGACCCTGCGTGTTGACTATTTTCGCCCACCAATCACGCCACTAATGCCTCTTCTGCAAACATCATTTGTGCAAATGTTCAAACCAAATCCATTTTCCAAAAGTAAAGTAAAACACTCGTACCTGCTCCCATTTTCCCTCTTTTTTGACCCACTTCACTTTCCTTTTCATATTTCTAATCAAATGGTGGGTATGTGAACTGGGTACTATACTCTTTGGAATCATTACAAGCATATAATATAATATAATGTTTTGTTCAAGATATGTAGTATTGAAAAGTTGTAGCTTGGAGGCTGGAGTCTGGAGAGGTGAGGAAGTAGTGGGTGGCCTTAATTTTATGAGTAAGCCTCGCATGCCTTTTAAGGGTCCTTGAGAAGAAGGGAGCAACAGCTGGCCCACTTCCCCCATTGATTTTTCATCATTGATCATTCGAATCAATGGCTCTGATCAAATGGAGAAAAGGGAATCCCAGTTGCGTTTTCAATTCTTGAGGATGGTTTTGTCAGATTCATCATCTCAAGAAATGAAATTTAGTGTGTGATTTGATGTCAAACAACTCTTTGTTTGAGACTGCAGTGGGTCCTAAGAGTTTTCAACCCAAAGGTTCTATCTTTTTCCATCCTTTGAAGATTTATAACGTTACCAATTTCCTTCTGAGACTGACGTGCTCTCCTTGATGAACGTCCATTCCACGCCTCTCTCTCTCTCTCTCTCTCTCTCTCTCTCTCTCTCCCTCTCTCTCTCCCTTTCTTCTGGCCGTTGCTGGTATTTCATATCCTTCCAAGGTCCAACGCGCATTTGGGTGAGACTGAAGTTGTCGTCTCTTCTTGTTTAGTCTAAATCTCGAACCATCCACAATTAGTCACTCTCAAAGATTAGGACTTCTCTACTGTTTTCTGGCTTTCTCCCCATCTGGGTTTCATATTCCAAGCTCCACCCCTCCAATGGGTACTACCGACACTAGTTCTTGACTCTCAGAGAAGATTCGACAAACTCGATAAGGTATTATCACTTAGTGCTCATGGGGTTGTTGCCTTTGTTTGGTTTAATAATCTTAGTTTCTTTAGAGAAACTCTCTGTGGGAATGGAAATTCCACTTTTTGAAATTTTGTAGGAGTGGGTTTGATAGCTTCATGTTGTTGGATTCTTCTGATTGAGGCTTGATGAATAGTACAGACTGTAGATGTGATTTACTTTTATCTATCTAGGTTGATTGAGATAAAGGGATATTCCTCTTGCTTTATGCTGTTGATCTTCTTCCATAATTGTTCGAGGGTCCTGGGCTCTCTCTTTCGAATTTAAGTATCTATGGCTTAGCAAAGTATAAACACGTTCTTGCTCTTTTGAAAATGACAGTTTTGATGAATGCTTAGAATGATAACTAAAATTTGCAGGATTATTGACCAAATTGTTATCTTCACTGCTCTGATGTATTTCCATGGCATTTATTGTTGCTGCAGATAAGAAATTTATTGCTCATGGCGACTCTGACTACATCTTATACAGTGCCGCTTTCACGAGAAGGATCTAATTTTGATGAGGTTTCTATGCAGCAGAGTTTACTTTTCTCTGATTGTCTGAAGGTATTCCTGCTTTCTGTTTTTATGTTTCTTTCAACTGGGTATTAAATTCAAGAACATGAAGTCTCTTTATGTGCTTAAAGACTAAAACAAATATTAGTATGTTCTCTGAAGGCAGTCAAACATGTTTCCAGAAACTGTTTTTGTTTTCGAGTGCCAAAAAACCATTTTGTTTGCAAATTGTTTGAAAACAGTTTACCAAAACAGTCTTTGAAGCTTTTGATTCCCGAGACTACTGCATTCCATGATATAGGGGATTCAATATCCTCTTACTGGCATTGATTTCAGGATTTGAAGAATTTGAAAACACAGCTTTACTCAGCAGCCGAGTATTTTGAATTATCTTACACCAACGATGATCAAAAACAGATGTGAGTTGATTTTTGTGGCTGCACGAATCGGTTTTTCAATATCCTCACGCATAAACTCCCTTTTACGCAGAGTCGTGGAAACTCTGAAAGATTATGCAGTTAAAGCTCTCGTCAATACAGTAGACCATTTAGGTTCTGTGACGTACAAGGTTAACTATCTTTTGGACGAAAAAGCAGACGAAGTGTCGGGGACGGAACTTAGAGTATCCTGTATCGAACAGGTGAATGAGAGCTAGAGCTTATTATTTTTTTATCAATCATTTTTATTAACGGCAATTAACTTTCGTCTTTGATTTATTCGGTCCGATGACATAGCGATTGAAGACATGCCAAGAGTTTATAGATCATCAAGGCATTTCCCAACAATCACTTACCATAAATACTCCCAAATACCATAAGCGTTACATTTTACCCGGCAAGTATACACATTCTTTGTCTCGGTTTTGAAGAATTATCTGTTTCTTCTTTGTCAATTCTTGACTCGATTATGAAGATAAAGATCTTGGTTGTGTTTATAAATTGTCTTTATGTTTCATAAAACAGCTTCTAAAAGCACATTTAAACTGTTTTAGAAAGCGTATCGATTCAGCTTTCAAAAGCCTTTTTCGGAAACATTTATGGATGGTTTTGTTTTCAACTATTTTCTGTTTTCCCTTTTGTTTTTAATAAAAAAGACACTTGAGTTGCTATGCTAAATAGTCGAATTCTCACTCAGTTGGGGATACAATTAATGGAGCCAATCACAACAAATCGAAATACGAAGGATGCAGCCTAGAAGACGAAGATGAGTGGCATCAATTTAGAAATGGTAACAATCAACAATCCTGTTGGACTAGTACTACAATTTTATTTGTTTTTATTGCTGAACTTTACATAAGTTTTGTTTCTGATTTGACGGTTTCGTTAGCTGTCCGTGCTACGATCAGAGAAACACCAACCTCCAGTGGCAAGTAAAGGACATTTCTCGTCACCTTCTCAACAGCCGTCTCCCACAACCTAAAACCTTTACATTTACGTCTACGATGCCGAGGAAGGAAACTGGTATGAAGATTTTTGTATATTTTGAAAGTATAATTAGAATAATATTCGGTTTATCATCTAATTTTACGTTTAATCTTACTTCTTGACATCTTATTCATTAATTGGTGCAATTAATGTTTTAATTATTGGGCGACATGTAAGAGTCATGTCATATATAAGATAAAATATGAATTAAAAGGTGAATATAGAATTACCCGTGTAATAAAGCTCATATTTCTGACATCTATTGATGTTTTGTGTGTATCAGAGAAACGGGAGGTGTCGCCTTATCGATTTCCACTTTTACGCTCTGGATCTCTTTCAGGTCGTCCACTGAGCCGAAGCTCTAGTCGACCTACTACTCCAAACTCAAGCAGACCGACGACTCCAATTCAATCAAAATCTGAGCAAAGGGTGAGTGGAGGATTGATTACTTAGCTGAATTTGAAGAATATCCCACCTAAAATTGTCCATTTTAGCATTGATGTTCCATTGTGTTGATGTTTTACACTGTATCTGCTTATTCCAGTTTCCGGCGGAGCCGAGAAAATCAGCATCCATGCGGATGCCTGCCGAGAAGGAGAATGGGAAGAATTATGATCAGAATCCGAGCAAAAGTAAACGCCTGCTGAAAGCATTGCTCAGCCGTCGGAAATCGAAAAAAGACGATACCTTGTACACTTATTTGGATGAATACTAACAAGTTTAAGAGAGAGAGAGAGCTTTTGCTTTCACTTTGTTGTCTCATGCTTCTCCATTTATTATATTATATACATACACTCGTGGTGGTGTTGGAGAGTTGCAGAATTACCATTACATTGGCTCCTACAACCATCCAACCTCCAATTTCAGACTGCAATCACCATTTTCATGATCTCCTTTGCTTCACCAGATTAAATACATAACTTTAAGGATATAGTAACTATGCTTAATGCTATCATACGGATTTCTCTTCATCTCATTTCATAAAATAATCATAGACGATTTGCCAATCAAAGTGGTACCCAGGTTTATGTTACAGACAACATCGATGAATTCCAACTCAGTGAATGGGAGAATCATCTACAAACACAGCTATTTCATTCCTCGGCCAAATTCTTCAATTGTTTTCGTTGTGAGCATGAGGACATCTAAGAAAGAACTAAACGATGCTCGGAGAAATCTCGCCTCAGTGGCCTCGAATTGGCTGCATAGAAAAATGAACATAAACAAGAAGAAAACAAAAGTAATAATCTTGTTGTAGCTCATGCGTCAACATACTTTTGTTCACTGATCAAAGTAACTCATCAACAAACTTAGACCTGTAGGTTTGACAGATAATTGAAAAAAGGATAATTACCACTTTAAACCCTAAACTATAAACGTCAACCTTAAAGTATCAATCGTAACGTTTAAAATCTTAAACTATAAAAAAACTAACAAATCCAACCTTGGTGGACGGCTAATCACCGTCCGTTCTCAATTTTTTGTCGTAGAACGGACGGACTTGTCAAACCACAGTCTGTCCGTTCTATATAACGAACGGACTTTGTGAAAACACCGTTCATCCGTTTCATTATTTTGACATAGAGGGTCCGCACTTTTAATAACACCGTCCGTCCGTCCGTTCTTGACAGGACTATGTGGCACTCGACACGTCGGCTCGGACGCACGCTGGGGGTGTGGACTCCCCGTTATATGTGCACTGCATGGGGTAGAACCACCATTTGTCTATTCTGTTTTACTAATTTAATAAATGGACGCACGTTGGATTACCAGGAAGGAAACAGATGGACTCGTTCTGAACGAGTCCGTTCGTTGTCCTACAGAGGACGCACTCGTAGATAGAGAGTGCGTCCGTTGTCAAAATTAGGGCTAGAACGGAGGGTCACCACCCGCACGTGCGTCCGTTGTTAAAATTATCGCGAAAACGGAGGGTCACCACCCTCACAGAGTGCGTCTGTTCTCGCGATTATATCAAAACAGAGGGCTTTCCGACGTTCAGTTCTCGCCATGTCCCGCGCAAAAACTGACATTTCTCTCACACCTCTTGCAAATTTTTTGCAGAAAAACGAGTACGTCCGTTCCCCCATTTTATATTAGGCCCTCTGTTCTGATATTATTTTTGGGAACAAATGCACTCGTTTTAAACGTGTCCGTCCATTCCCAAAAATGGGGCAATTTGTTGAAAAATAGAACCAGTGCCGAACAGTCGGCTAAATTGCCACTTTTGTGGAATGGACGAACTCGTGGTAAACCAGTGCGTCTGTTTCCCCTTTGCTCTGATATAAAATCAGGGGAACAGACGCACTACCAAACTAATGTGCGTCTGTTCTGCCGATTTAATCAGAAATAGAGGGCCTGAAATGGGGAAACAGACACACTTGTTTATAATGAGTCCGTTCGTTCCCCCAACCTACCAATTCGGTTAGTCACCTTTCACTTTTAATATAAAGTATCAAATTTCACAATTAGTAAGAAATCTTGATATGACATAGTATATTTTTAAATTATATTATTTAAGCTCAACCATATATTAAATTGTATTTTAATTGAATTATTCTAATTTTAAATATCACGTACGTTAAAAAGTATAATTTAGTGAAAAAAATTAAAAAATTGGACAGAGTTCCCTTTATTTTATTACTTCCTTATAGCTAGTTTCATCCTGCATATTCAAATAACTAAACAGTTCCAGAATTTTGCATCAAACTAAAGTGCATAAAACTAATGTACATCAAATTAAATTACACTACACAAAAATGCATAAAATAAATTACAAAACTACTGTACATCAAATTAAATTACACCACACTAAAATGCATAAAATAAATTACAAAACATAAACTATGATTGGGCATCGCCGTCATCGCCCGCCATCGGTTGGACTTCCTCGTCATTGCCTACCATTGGTTGGGCATTGACGTCATCGCCTAACATCGGTTGGGCATCGTCGTCGTCTGCCCTTGTCCAATCCAGGATGATGTGCCCCGTAACTCTCTGGTAGTCCATCATCTCTTTTTAGTAGTTCATTAACTCTCTAAGGTAGTCCATCACCTCTCTATGAGACTCTGCATGCCTCAATTCTAGCTGATGGACTCTGTCTACGAGAGAATCTATCTCAGCCCTATCGGCCCCCTGGATTGCCGGAACCGCCGTGGGTTTCTAAATATGAATATCATCCTGAGAGGTCCCCTCATCTACCCTCCACGTCCAGATCTCGTCTGTTTCAACGAGGCTCATCCGAACCAAATGAATCTTGCCAAATAAGTCACCGGCCTGCTGAGATCTCATTTGCTCTCCAGACGGTAACTGAATCTCAAAACGCTCTACAATCTTCTGAATTAAAACACCGTAGGGCAGATTCTTGTTGCGTGTCCGCCTGATCTCACACGTAACTTAAAATCACAAATCTGGGGTCGAACATCCTACCGTTGTATAGCTTCTCCATAACATATAGATTCATGAAGTTAACAAGATCTCTATGTCCATGTCGCGGTAGAATGGTGTGTGACACCATGTTGTGGAGAACGCGAGCTTTGATATTCAAGGCTCTAGCTCTTGGCTTAACGAAGCCCACAATGTCAGAGTTCCGATGAATTTGCCTTATGAACTCTGTTTCCTCGGATGTTCCGATAAAATGGTAGTTCCGGGAGGCATGATAGTATCTATCTGTCCTTACTCCGGCAAACCCGATCAACTCATTGACTGTCTCCGGAGTAACCACAATCTCCGTATCCAATATGTACGTCTTTATAATTCCTAACCTCCCAGTAAACCTCATGTTCGCATAGAATAGGGGAACAATTCGATCACAGCTTTTGGCCCACAAACTGTACACCCCTTGCATGCTGATTCCGTCCAACATCTCTTTAATTTTCAAGGACTCCAAACCTTTAAACTTTAAAGTCCACTGTCTTCGAATGCATAATCGAGTAATGTAATAAATCCAACTCGAACTGCTCGCGACAAATGTGATTGCGAAATTCATTGGACAAAAACTCCAACCGGTTTGACAGTGGTGGTGGCAGCCTCTCTGGTCGGTTTGACGGTCCGGCTTGTGAAGCCGTTGAAGGTGCCCGACGTTCCGAAGGCTCACCCTTTCATTGAACAACTAATCTCTTAGCCATTTGTGAATTGGGAATTTTCGGATTTTTAGGGCTTGGGATCGAATTTGTGAGCATTGTTGGATAAAAATCAAAAGAAACAACTCAGAATCAAGAAAGCAATAACCTGGTGCGTTTTTTGGTCAATTTTCTGCAAAAAATTTGCAAGACGTCTGAAAGAAATCGTTGGTTTCGGCGAGGAGAATGAGAGACTGAACATCGGGAAAGCCCTTTGTTCTGATATAATCGCGAGAACGGACGCACGTTGTGCAGGTGGTGATCCTCCGTTCTCGCCCTAATTTTGCCAACGGATGCACTCTCTATCTACGCGTGCGTCCTCTGTGGGACAACAAACAGACTTGTTCAGAACGAGTTCGTCTGTTTCCTTCTTGGTGATCTAACGTGCGTTCGTTTATTAAACACGTAAAACAGAACGGACGGACGGTAGTTCCACCTCGTGCGTCTGAGCCGATGTGTCGAGCGCACGTAGTCTTGTCAACAAGGGACGGACGGTGTTATTAAGAGTGCAGACCCTCTACGTCAAAAAAATGAAACGGACAAACGGTGTTTTCACAGAGTCCGTCCTTTATATAGAACGGACGGACTGTGATTTGACGAGTCCGTCCGTTCTACAGCAAAAAATTGAGAACGGAGGGTGATCGGCCGACTGCCAAGGTTGGATTTGTTAGTTTTTTTATAGTTTAAGGTTTGAAATGTTACGATTGATACTTTAAGGTTGAGGTTGAAAAAACCCTATAGTTTAGGGTTTAAAGTGGTAATTACCCTTGAAAATAAGCTAGAAGTTCACACAAGATTTCCAAATTTTAACAACATTTTTGCCAACCATTGCTAAATTTAGAATTAGATCGAACATCTATTTGAACAAATTTGAAAATACGATTGGGAAAAAACTCACACTGAAAGCACTCCATCAGAGACTGTCATTTTCCTTCTCACTTTATCAGGCTGCAACTGCAATTTGAAATCAAATTGAAAGAGTTGTACAGAACGAAAAAGAGAGGAGTGTCTTCGAACATCACCTCTTTATCAACAGCTAATGTGGCGTACACCATTGACGCATTCTTCTCCGACTCAAAATCCACTTCCACGCAGCTGCATAGCCAGTTTCACCATGTAAAACTTGCACTACATCCTACTATTTGCAAAATACGGTAAAAAAAAAGAGATGAATTCTTTTTATTTGCAGGTTATGAACTCTAACTAGGCTTAAAATGCACAAATCACAAGCTACCATTTCCTTAAAAATACCACTGTATGTTGTTGCGAAATGATGAAATTTTGCATCCAAAGATCAGCCTTAAACCCAAAAGTGGAATAAAGAGAAGATAAGCCACAGAATTCATAAGGTAAAAACGAAAGCAGAAAAAGAAACATCATTTACAACTCAGAATCCAGTTCTATGTTAAACCCTATTTGAAACAAGGGAAACAATTAATGAAAAGACAGCGAAACAAGAGCAAGAGGGTGACCAGCTGAAGTCCCACTGAGGGCGCGCATCAGAAGCGAGAGCGGCCATTGATTGGAGAAGCTAACAGAGTAAAACACCAACTGCCTCGGCCGACTGTAGGGCTCCAATACTCAAAAAGAGATGAGAAGTATAATACCCAAAGTACCCCTCTCTTTTGTCTTCTATTTTGGTTGTACGTATAAAACTGTCGTTAACTCTTTTTTTCGGTCGAGACTTGTTTGTTTGAACCGGCGTCCTTGGTAGTAGGGGTGTGCAAAATCGGTTTCAGTTCAGTTTTGGGGAGAAATCGAACCAACCCGATCGGTTTCGGTTTTGGTTTCGGATATACCGAACCGAAACCGGTCTTTTAACATACCAAAACCGAACAGGAACCGAACCGAAACCTAATTTTAATTATTAAAAAGATTATTTATTTATTTATTATTATTATTTTTTTAATAATTCAAATTTCTTTGTGCAAAATCGGTTCGGTTCGGTTTGTATCGATTTTGACCGATCCAAACTGAAAACCGAACCTAATTAAGCGGTTCTTACAAAATGAAATCGAAGGTCGGTTTTCAAATGGTCAAAACCGATCTGAACTGAACCTATTTCACCGGTTCCGGTTCGGTTCATCGGTTCCGGTTCGGTTTGCACACCCCTACTTGGTAGAATCCAATGCATGTTATTCTCATTTTTATTTGTTGGTTGTTGTAAATTTTTTGCATTCATCAACGTCAAATATTTTGTAGTGAAGTGACACATCTATTTTCGTCCACTATATTACTCTTAGAGTTATTTTGTTGCAATGTTGAATTACTGTGTAATTCAGCGCATCTTTAAAGGACTGATTTAAAAATTAGTTCTAAGTTTTTTATAGCGAATCATGGACCATATTTTGAGTTCCGGCGAGGGTATTCTTCAAAGATCAAAGCTTTTGACATGACGTTTCCGTTTTGGTCTGCTCGAGAGAGTCGTGACATACAAAGTTGATAATCCGATTCACAGTGATTTTGATAACAACACGTCTACGAAGAGCAGTGAATACATGATCACATAAAGTCCTCAATCACTGTTTATATACTTATATTTGGAAAACATTACGTATTATTGTTTTTTCTATTTTTAGGAAATAGCAACACTAGCCTTGTTGAGTTGGTGAAAACAGCACCAATTCTTTAGCTACAGCCTTAAAAAAAAGCACAAATTTGACTACAATTATCCTCGTCCTCGTCGAATTATTCATATGTGAATATTATTACATGTGGAAGCAACACTAGTGAAATAAACAATCATCCGTTTATCCTTTAGCCATTGACACACTCAAATGAGGACTCACTTGAAATTGCTATTCTATAATGCATTCCCATATCTACCAACAAAACCTTCTTGATTTATAGAGAGAAAGAGAGAGAGAGAGAGAGACACGGTTGTCAAGCCTTGCCATTCCCAGAAGGTTTCTTCTTTGGGTTAGGGTCATGCTTAGAGTTGGCTCCAGTCTCTTCGTAATCTTGCAGCTGCACCATCAAAACCTTCCTCGTTTTCATTTGGACGCCACCCTTTACAGAAAAAAAAACAATCATCTTTCATAAAACACAGATTCGATGGAGCCAAAAATCGAGTTCATAGTCTATAACCAACAACATACCTCGATGCCCTTCTTGAATCCATCGACCAAACCTTCTCCGAGAAGCATCATTCTCGAATGCTCGGCCGAGGACGCAGCCAAGACAAAGAGAATCGCAAGCATGGTGACTGCTATTTTCATTTTTCCTCTTGAGAAAGAGAGCTGACTGTAAGTGGCTTTACCAGAGGAAGAAGAAGAATAAGGAGTGGAGATGTATATATTATATGAGTAGCTCTGTTAACAATTCAAATTGTGGAAAACAAGGAAACTGAGTAGTCATAGTGGTTCAACCCAATAGGGACAGAATGATGATTCAATGCATTAAGTCTTGGCCACAACAATTGAAGGTCAACCGCACTAGCTATGGTGGACCAACTGTGAGAAGTCACCTTGCATGGCTCATAGGCTCATCCTCTCTCTACCTAGCCATTATATATTTCAAAAGATGGGCTGTCTATTCTTGCTTTTCACCTCCTTTTTCTCTAAAAAGTCAATCTGCTTTTCCTTTCTGTTGGGTGACATGGGGTGTTTAGTGCCTGCCCTTTCTCATTGCTCAAATTCTTTAATTGCATTACCATGCTCTCATGCCTTCCTTCTCCACTTTTTTGCAAGAACACTACATAAAGATATCTATGTAGATAGCACAATAGTTTGACGATATCTCAAACACTCGCTCTCGAGGATTTGATGTCTATCTAGAATAGGATCATAAAAGCAATATGTCATTTATGACATGTCATTGTAGAATATCTTACTAGAAAACTATCATGATGTAAATTTATGTGAAGATCTGTTCTTGTGAGGGTTTATTAAGGCCTAAGTAATCATATCTCGATTTCAAATTGCTTGGATGTAGTATTGAATTATACTATATGAGTAATTGAAAAGTCGACTCTATCTATTTCTTATGCATTGAAAAATATATATATATATATATATATATATGTATATATGTACACACACACACGATACAATGATCATTTGGATACTAAATTAGAGTAGACCATACACGTAAATATTGTATTAATGGCGGGAGATGGAGATGTCACAATTTGAGAGGGGATTGACTTTACGTAGTGGAAAGACAAACAAAACCCCTTTTTCGAGGCTACATTTTCCGTGGTACCAACAAAGCACTTTGAGAAGAAAAAGAGGTTTCATCCCTTGTATTTCAGCTTTGATCACTGCAGTGAGTGGGTCAATAGATGCAGACATATATATATATATATATATATATATATATATATATATATATATATATATATATATATATATATATATATATATATATATATATATATATATATATATATATATATATATATATATATATATATATATATATATATATATATATATATATATATATATATATATATATATATATATATATATATATATATATATATATATATATATATATATATATATATATATATATATATATATATATATATATATATATATATATATATATATATATATATATATATATATATATATATATATATATATATATATATATATATATATATATATATATATATATATATATATATATATATATATATATATATATATATATATATATATATATATATATATATATATATATATATATATATATATATATATATATATATATATATATATATATATATATATATATATATATATATATATATATATATATATATATATATATATATATATTCTCCTCTCCGGACCGATAGATGGCTTGGATATCAAAGGTGTTGAAAGAACATACCACTTATCTTGTGTTTTTAGATCAGATGCAGAGAAGAAGGCAATAAAGCTAAAGTTTGATGCGAGTGCAGAAGTTAGTGCATTACACCAGCCTTTCAACTCAGGCTCTCTCCGGTGCTTCATACTATTCATTTTGGGGCATTCGTGCCATATCCTCACTTTCTTTCTTTTACCATCACGAGCTCGGTTTAGTGTAGTTGTTTAACCAAAACAAATCAAATCCATGCATTCCTTTTGCACTCTCTTCAACCTTAATTTATGATGCACTACCCTAAAAGCTTATTGATTAGAATATATGAAGTGAATGTTGTTTAGTTGCAGTTAATTTGCGGAGCCTTTCCATTGGATGGTTGCTAAACAGGCAGACGGGCAGATCAATTGGTTCCTCCCTCTCCGGACCGATAGATGGCTTGGATATCAAAGGTGTTGAAAGAACATACCACTTATCTTGTGTTTTTTAGATCAGATGCAGAGAAGAAGGCAATAAAGCTAAAGTTTGATGTGAGTGCAGAAGTTAGTGCATTACACCAGCCTTTCAACTCAGGCTCTCTCCGGGTGCTTCATACTATTCATTTTGGGGCATTCGTTTATGTGAAGTGTTTTGAGGATTTAGAAGAGTGTGGTAATTCCAAAAAACTGTGGGTTTGTGAATAAAAGTCGAAACTTTACACTCAGTTTGTCTGGACAAGAACAGCAACAGCCATTGTAATACTCAATCACATACGAGACTGTTGTGTTCTTGTCTTAAAAAAAAAGGAGAAGATCATCGACATCCCAGCTCGGCTCTTCCTTCAGCAGAGATGGTTGCGTTTGTACAAATCTTCTGAAGATCGATATAGCCTATGATGGCATCCTCAAAAACTGCATCTTGCAGAAGGGCTTCATCAAACGTTGAGCCTGATAATACACTGTTCTTGAACACAGCACCTTGGAGATTGGCTTTCCCAAAATTTACCCGATCCAACACTGCATTCGTGAAATCGGTGCCTGAAAAAAACTCGAGTTCGAGTCTGGATTATGAGATTTTGTAGCAGATCTTGTTATTTCCATCTTAATTTAAAACATATTTACCCTTGAAGCTAGCTCCGACGGCGTAAGCCTTGGACATCACTACTTCAGTCATGTCGGCACCATCAAACTTAGCATCTGACATGAGCGCCGCCGCAAGAGACTTTCCTTTGAGGTTTGATTTTTCATTGGTGTAGTCGCAAAAGCGAAGATCAATTGGCTTGTCATACACCCCGTTTGCTTGACCTATCGTGTTCCCAACGTACGCTCGCTCACATCGGTTGGGCTCGGTTGACAATGGAGGTAGCCTCTGTAAATAAAAAATACCATTTTCCTCCACAATAAGCACATTACCATCACAATTTGGAAAGTAAGCAAGTTCATGTTCTCGATTCATGGCGTCAGATGAAGGACCCCTTACCTGAGGAGTAGCAAGTATGGGCGTGGCATTTGCGAGAGCCCAGGCAGCCAGAGCACCACAAGCTACGCTGCCCAATTGCTTGAGAGTCGACGAGTTTTGTTTTGGTTCAGAAACATCCCTCGAAGCTACAACAAATTGAACAAGGCATGTTACGCTGACGAGTTTAAAAAAGGCCCAAGGCCGAAGAACGAAGTCGATCATAAAGATCAAATTTTGACAGGAACATAATAAAATGTCGATTTTCTGGAATCAACCCATTGAAATGGAGACGTTGAAGCAACTAATGCGAGGGTTTGAACAGGAGAATAAAATTACAAAAAAGAGAAACAATATCGGAGGTTGAAAAGAAGAGCCTGACCAGTGCAAGTGATCCGGGAGAGGGCGTGGGGCTTGAATCGGAGAGAGAACCCGTTTTGGGAGAGAGGAATAGTTGAGAGAGTTGCCATGTTTTCGGTCCTCCACAGGCTTCCCCCTCCCTCCCTAGCCTTATCCATCGCCTAATCTGTTCCCCATGTCCTGCTTGGTCATCGGTTCTTGATGACGTGGAAGGACCCCACCCCCCCTCTGGGCCAGGATTTTATGTCCTAATATAATTCGATAAAAGAAAAATAGAGTATGGAGCTCTTGATTCATCTTCTCTCTCCTCCATTTTTACACGCAGAGAGGAAGAAGAAGAGGGTGACTGAGTTTCCGTTCGAAGAGGACGTACACGGAGGGGAAAACGCTGGTTGTGTTTTTCTAGCATTGGGGAGAGAGAAAGATGAGAGTTTGACTTAGGATTTGAGTCGTACAAAATCAAGATCAACTCTGTTTAATGGTTGGGTTGACTCGGTGTTGGATAACTGGTGGAAATCCAAGGTCAACCAGAATCCAAGCACTTGCATAATCAAAGCTGCAGCGAACATGGTGACGGGTGTTCAACCCCCACAACACGTTTACTCTCTTCCCTCCACCCATTTATTCTTCTCTCTGCGTCTCCTCCTCCTCTTCTTCTTCTTCCCCTTCTGTTCACCGTCACTCACTTTCGTCGCTTCTCTTTGTCAACTCTCTCCGACCAATTCTTCTCTACTTCACCCCTATTTCACTCTCTGCTTAATTAATGGCGTCTTGGGACAACTTTGGTTCCGTTGAGCCCTCCACCTTTGGCTCTACCTTCTCAGATTCATGGGTTTCTGACGCTTACGCTCGTGACACCGAAGGCCTCGCCATAGCCCTCCAGAAGTCGCTTCCTGGAGCCATCTCACCGTCAGAGACTAACTCTCCCTTCCTCGACTTTACGAAGCCTGAAACGGCTGCGACCCTCTCTTCGTCCAGCATCCCCGCCGGTTTGGGCCCAGAAGCAGCGTTGAAACTTCAGTTTATCGCTCCGGCAGGGAGAGTTTCTAAGCGAAAGTCGCGTGCTTCAAAGCGGATGCAAACTACGTTCATCAAAGCCGACCCTGAGCACTTTCGGGAGATGGTACACCAGGTGACGAGAGTACGAATAGGTGACTTCCCGGTAACCTCAGAACCGGTTCTGAACTTGGAGCCATTGAGATTGGATGGCGGACTGACCGGAGGAGGATGCTTGCCCACGCTTGATACGTCGGCGTTTTTACTGAACAATCTCCAGAACGGAATGACGGGAAGCACCGGGGCAGCATCCGGCAGTGCCGGAGCAAGTCCTTCATCTTTCAGCGCCGACGTGGGTCCTGTTGGCCGTTGGGATGGATTTTGACACTTTTTGTAGCTTTCCAACGTTAGAGTCATGGAAAGTTAAGTGACGATTTGTGGGTTTTGATGAAATATGTGAATCTGTTTGATGGTTTCTAACGATAAGAGTAATCAGTTATGCAGTAATCTTCTTTTTCTGCCTTCAACCTCCTATTTCACTTCCAAAATTCATAGTTTCTACTTAGAATTATAGGTCAAACAGTAGGATCTTTTGCATGGTGTTGGTAATGCTAGAATTAGAGAAGAGATTCCTTAACAACGGTTTTACAAATGAACAAGATTCACCTCTCAGACCAGTAGATAAAGAAGAGAAGAAGATTGCAGGGATTCAACTTGTTCGGCTGACCAAGATTAAGTTTCTGCAACAAGAACAATCAAAACAGATCTAAAAGCAATCCTCAAACTCACGCTAAAGTTTCTTAACTGGTGAGCACTGATTCTTCACACAAATCAATGCTGCGATGCAGGGAAGAAGATGGTATGCTGTATTGATAACAAAAATCTGGCTTTGGTGGAGGTTGAAGAAGGTTTGTGGTTACCAAGGGAGACGTAGACGATGAGCCATTTTTTTCAAACTATTTGGTGGAATTTACTTTCCTTGCAATTACATATGTCATCTTCTCTATTCAAAAGTCAAAGGTCTCTCTCTCTCTCTCTCTCTCTCTCTCTCTCTCTCTCTCTCTCCCACTAGCTTATTTTGGACCATCATCTTCAACCTGATTTTGGAATTTTTCCAATTTGTACGATCTAACAAAGATCTTCGGTATATCTTAATGGGTCTTCCTACTATAACAGTGCATATTCATCCAAGCTTAACATGCATTTGTCATCAGCTGTTCATGCGGGTTGTCCGAAGGAGAAGACATTCATTCTGCAGATTTTCTCGTTCTGAACAACTCATGTATATACATATTGAAATATGAATTACATGTAATGATAGAAACAATTTCATATACAGAGGCGTTCTCAAAAGCAAAAATCCAAGGCTCGATGCTGAAATTCGGGCAATGAACCGTCTGCAATCGGTGGAATCCGAACACCAAGAATGAGTGATATATTAAATTTAAGCACAAGGCTAAAATGATTAAGCAACCAACCAGGTGGTGAGAGCCCCACCATGAGAGTGAGCATAAATGGCAGACAAACCAATTCAATGATTAAGGGGGAGAGGCAACATGATATAGTTGGCTGAATTCCCCACCATTTCTTTTCCAAAAATGAACTCCAGCCACCACCTCTGGATTCCCTTGTCCTCACTAAAGGAATGAATGAGAGGAGGTAACCCCTCAAATCACTCAACCTCTCCTGCTAATAGTCATGGGTGGTCACCAGGTGAAACTAACACTTTCTCACCAATCACATCAATCACCGGCGGGCTCCCTCCACGTTTACTTACCTCGGCCGATTTGCATGGCAGCCACGGAATCACTGCCACTTGTCATTGTGGGAATCTTTTTCTTGTATCTCTGAGATTTGAGGCTGGATACCCAAATCAAGAATTGCATACTGCTCTCCTCATCAGCAACCCACTTCACATGGCTGCTGACCCACTCTGCTTTTTCTTTCCCCAGAAGAATCGATTCAATTTCAAACGGGTACGGGTAATCCGTAATTATGAAACGACTTGATCCGTCCATCCCAGCCTGCGGTAACAATAACCATGCCCCAAGCATGGGAATTTGATGTCTTCTGGCAGGAAGCTTTGAGAAACTTGTACTCAGATTTATGCATTCTCATCTGCTTGAAATGCAGGCTAGATTCAGGTAGTTTCTCTTCGGGCCAAAGAGTCGATCCTTTCGGAAAAGTCTCCAAGAAATACTCTTTACTCAACACGAAACTAGCAGGCGAGGAAGAGAGAGACAGATTTTCAGATGCAATCTTCTCTAGTGCATAATATTGGCATCCATTCTGTGTGTTACTATGACTGAAACCACTCCAAGGCACCGCAACAGAAGCATTGGTTGAGAAATGCTCATAAGATTTATTTTTTTTGGCGTGAGAGAGGCCACCGGAGTTCCACAGATATACATTAGAATCCCCACAAGCCGACACAATATACTTTCCATCAGACGTGAAAGAGGCCGGAACCTGGTTTCCAGCATTGTGAAATCCTAAAGAGAAGAGAGATAAAGAACTAAGAATGATAGAATCCAGTTTTCGATATTTAGCCGCAAGCCTCAAATGAAGACAAGACAGATATTTAGGTGCCTACCCTTGTATTTTCCGACCACATCAGATCCATGAAGAATTCTGACATAAGAATCAGCACAAGTCACCACTACTTTGCTCGAATCTTGAGGAAAGAACTGGAAACAACAAACAGATAAAAACTTCATATCTTATCGAGAAAATGGGATTTTTTAGGCGTTGAGTCGAGAAAGAATACCTGAAAGCCTGTTATCTTCCTGCCAGCAGATTTTTTCTTGCTATTGAAGGATATTTGAGCATCTAACTGCATTTGGTTAGACTTTTTCTTACTATTGAAGGATATTTGAGCATCCAACTGCATGTGATTATCTGGCAGAAAGCACAAATAAAATCACATTCTATCACTTCAAATCTTTGGACTCAAAATAATATCCATCAAATTATTCAACTCATTAATGCAATCTGACAAAATCTTAAAGATTTTAGTTTCACAAGTTCCATCTCTCCCATCACTTCTATATCCAATTACATCTACTTATATATAGGATTAAAGAGGGAATATTTAAGAAGAAAACCTGATATCTTGTAAAATCGACAGTCACCGGTCATTGATCCAACAATTCCTCCCTGTTTGACAAGTAAACGATTCTTCCTGTCAATACAGACTACGCAAGTGTGCATATTTAAACAGAAAGGCGAACTTAGATTACCTCTCCATCTGGCTGATAAGACACTGCAGTAACTATTTCTCTAATATCAGTCCAATCAACAACTTGACAGGAGGATATTCTCCAAATGCGAACTTTTCCATCTACTGACCCGCTAATGAAGTGATTATCGTCCACGGGATTAAATTGAACGCATGTTACTGCATCATTATGAAAAAACCGGGTTACATAAACCAGATGCGAATATGTCCAAACGCATCGTGTGTAGCAGAACTATGACAGAAAGAACAACAAAAGAAAACATACAAAAAGATCAATACCCAGGAACTCACCATAGTCACTGTGGGAAAAAACTTTTATGCAATTGTCATGTCCTACGTGCCATAAGCGAACGGTTTTGTCAACTGATGAGGAAAGAAGATACTGCATCAAGATCATAAATATCAAAATCTAAACTTCCCTTCTCATAGTATAATTCCTTTTGAAAGAAATTGCATTTTGTAAGAAAAAAAAATTGCTCACATTGTTCTTAGACCACGATAGATCGGAGATCTCGTCCTTGTGTCCACAATAATCTCGCAAGGGTTTTTCCACTATACGGAAGACTTTAGGAGGGATAATGACACAAGCCGATTCTGATGTCTTCTTCAGGCTTATTGATCTATAACTTGTGTTCTCTTTATCCTCAAATAGAGGTTTCAATTCAGATAGATGGTTCACTATGAAGTATATGCAAGATGGATCGATTTCTGGAATATCTGTATCATTAGATCTCTCGTCCTCCACTACTTGCCACAATCTAACAATTCCATCCTCTCCACCACTTGCAAGATATTGCCCATCAGGGCTGAATTTCATAGCCAAAATTGCACCATCATGAGCACGGATATCTTGCCCCATATAGAGAGCAGAAAGCTCCTTCGACTGCTTCTTGAACTGATTGACCTTAATTCTTTGAAATTTGGGCCTCAGGAGTTCATCTCTATCCGATCGTGATGGACAATCTTCACCGTTCACACCAACAACGCATGCTAAAGAACGCAACTTTTGCAGCCAATTCTTCTTATGTATCTTCGTGTAATCCCCTAGATTGTTTCTCCTCCGAACACTGGTCTTCATCATATGAACGGAGGAAAATGAACTAGAACTTGTATCACACTCTTCACCCATCCCCAATCGAACTTCTTTAAACTCAACGCTCCTCTTGTTCGGCTTCATCTTATCCGCGTTAGCGACGATTCTCTCTTCTGTGCAAACAACATTTTCAACTGAACCTTTCTGCTCTGCAGAATCAAAATTATCAGTCGAATAGAACTCATCTGCAGCCCTATTGCTCTCCCCAACTCTTTCGTTTTGTTCCCCCATCATATCACCACATAAATCCTCTGAATGATCAAAATCAATTTGATCCAAATTCAATCTCATCCATTGCAAAAACCTTCCACGGCGCTCTTCAACGCTCTGGGGGCTCCTGCTCCAAACATCATACAGGAAACCACACTGAAAACGATCCTTCAAACTAGAATTATAACGAAGAATCCCTCTGCCATCACAACTTCCATCAGATATTGAAGTAACATCCTCTGGGGCATCGAAAAACTGGGATTCTTCGTCGTCACTGATGCCATCCATCATATTTCAGGCTTCAAGACATAAAACGCAGTTCAAACGACCAGCATCGTCAGCAAGACTCCCGCACAAGCAACCTCTAAAGACTTAAAAGTAAAAGGGCAACACAAAAAGAAGACAAACCTTAGGTACGCCCAACACAAGCAATCAAACAGATCTAATATGAATCGTTCTGCGGACTCATTGAACTTCCATACATCAAAAACCGACTGATTTTATGTACGAAGTATAAATTGAATAAAGATTACGTCAATTCAAACTAAGCAACACGTCAAAGGGTTGAAGAGGCTCAGAACAACAGAAGAACATCATCATCCACATATTCCGAAGATCATTAAAGGAAAAAGATTCATGATAAAATAAGTGCCTACGAGAACAAATGAGAGATTTTTCAAGAAATATATGGAGATAGCATACATGGGTTGGTTGCTGAACTGTTCCTCGAGAGTAAGGAGGCTTCAGATCCAAGCATCCCCTCTCTCTCTCTCCTCTCTCTGTAAACGAGGCAAGGAAAGTAAATATTAAATAAGTAGACAGCATGAAACTAAAAAAATGAGCAATATCTATGTACGACTGAGGAAGGCGCAAGGGCGAGAAGAAAAAGAATAATTTTCGTCGAATTCACCATTAGAACTAAGAAGACCCGAGAAGCAATACCTGAAGATGACTCGGTATTTATCTCATTTTTGAAGATAAAAATCAAAACTTTTTATCTAAAAAATTGAACTTAATCGTGGAATTACGGTGCTGTGTCGAAGGAAGTCTCAACTCTCATCCCCATAAAAAACCCAACATAGAATTCACGAACATCTATAAACGAAGAAAAAAGATGTCATTTTTATGATCCTTTGGTGGCAACCCTTTTCAGTGACACATCGACAACGCCTCCTCATTATGCAACCACCGATTGAATTCACACATATTGCTGGTTTTGCTTAATTCATTGGTTTTCTCTTTTAAATAAAAGTAGTTGGATTTGAATTTGATAATTAATAAGTATTTATTTTATTTTGTATACCTTCTTACTTGTATTTGCCAAGTGGGGTTTGGTTGGTTGCCACCCCTTGCCCCCCTTGTTGTTCAACTCGTCTCTCTCTCTCTCCCCTCGAGTCAATGCCTATTTGTTTGACCTTCCATTTCCCTGTTTTTTTTTTCATAATTTTGTGATTAAATTAGAAGGAAATTTTACAGTTGCTGGAATTCTAGAAAATGACGAAATAATAAAACAAAATATAATGATTATGTTCCTAAATCCTAACAAGGTGTTGATTATTTAAATGGTTCCATCAGATTAGTAATCACTCCCCCTATTTGGCTATTTCTAGTCGAAGAACATACAAAAAGGGTAGCACTACTTTTTCATTTTTTTATCCTACTTTTAGCTCGTTAAAAGTAAGTAATGTCTCCAATGAAACCCCCCAAACTGTGCAAAAGTCTTAAAGTGATGCGTCTTTTGTTCCCAAGTTAGCGAACAATGTGTTGATTTTGAATTACTTTATGCATGATTATCAGTAACTTTTGGCAATTAGCCGCACTAATTGTTCCTCTCCTACGCTGCTTTTCAACCCCATGTCTTCAATTGGTGTCTTTCCTGTCGCTTAGATTGACAGATTCTTAGCCTTTTTTTTTTTTTCTTCAATTGGAGAAGTGGGCGAAGTCTCCTCCATCGTAATCTTCCTAAAAGCTCTCTCTTTTACCTCTTTAAATTTAGCGACGAGAAGGGTTTTGTTATATTAACCAGAGCAACATTATAGTCTCTCTCTCTCTCTCTCTCTACACATATATACAATGGGCAGGGCTGGTTTTAGCATAGATAACACGAAAAAACCTACTCCCTAAGATGGATAACATTAAGATAATGACCTCTATTCTCCCTCTCTCTGAACATACAGTGGGTAGGGATGGTTTTATCGTGTAAAATTATTTCATAACCATGTTTGTCATACAAGAATGGTCATCTCTCTCTCTCTCTCTCTCTACACCTCCTGTGCCAGTGGGTATGAATGGTTTTAGCACATGAGCATTGAATTATTTGATTACATTCATTGTTTCTCACGTTTTTAGAGAATCAAAGTCGGAAGCAGACAGTTTCATCGATCATGGTTTAGATGCTAATTGTTTTCATTGACGGTCCTATCATTTCGTTAATAGTTCATTATTATATGTAGTCATAGAATATCTAGCTCAGAAAACTATAAATAATGGGGTCCAACGCTCAGCAGAAGTATGATAACGATTTCATGACTAAAGTTCTCTGGATTATTTGCAAACTTTTGTTTTCTGCTCAAGGAAGAGTAGATATTCCAAATGATGTACGTATCGAGCCATCTTTAATCAACTGTTGTCAGCCAAATCCAGGAATCTGGGTATTAATTTCGTCGAAGAATGTGATAAATAAAAATGAAAATGGGAAGGGAGGTTGATTGGAAAGGACAAAAAAAGGTTGATTTTTGAGACTGTAGTTCTTGTTCAGCAGCCGACACTCATGAGTGATCCTTTTTTTTTGTTTAATAAACTATTTGGGTTTCTGTTGTACTCCTCAATTATTTCCTTCTTCATCATTTTTTATTCTGCAGATGGATTATGAAACGAATCCACCAAACGAAAGACAAAACTTTATTATACTCGGAAAATCTATTTGCTGTATCTTGTGCCAATTAAAAGTTACAACTTCGGTATTTGTTCTTGAAAGAAGCAGGTGAAAATTGAGCGTGCGAAGAATTTAGAGACTGTTGTGTACAGTTTTGAAATCTCAAGGAATATCTTGCATGAAAAATTGGATCTTTATCAACAATGCAGAGCTGCTGTCTGCGTCTTTGGTTTCGTTGTATGGAGACAGTTGTTGGTTGAAATGAATTCGTTGGAATCAGAGATGTCGACTGGTCAAGTCTTTCCTTCGAAACCAATTTCTTAGAAAGCGTCGAAATTGTCCGAGTCTGTAATTATATGCATCTCCCTCCCATCTCCTTGGATAACTCTGTAAAAAGGAGGAACATTTTGTTTGTCTGTTTTTTGTGGTGGATCTACGTTTTAGCCCACTTTGTATTGTCATGGAGTTTTGAAGAGATTTTAGCTCTTGGCCCAAAAGCTTCTCCCTTACGTTGCAGAGGAAGACCAGTTGCAGATTTCATGGATGCCCACCAAACTCGTAAGCCACTGAACATTCATCTCGTCTCATCCCTTGACTCGCCCGTGTTCACTCACCTCTCTCGCACTTTGGCCTGTTCATCTCTCGTTGCTCTCGATGCCGAATGGAAACCTGTTCGAAATCACGATCGCCAGTCGCCACCTTCCTTCCCCGCCGTCACGCTTCTCCAGCTCGCTTGCCAATCTGGTCCACGGCTCGGAGTCAGCTCCGACGAGTTGACTCAGTCTTCGGTTTTCCTGCTCGATCTTCTTTCCATCCCATTGTCTTCAATTTGGGATCTCTTGAGAAAATTATTTGCTTCACCTGATGTTTTGAAGCTGGGATTTCGATTTAAGCAAGATTTGGTGTACTTGTCCACCACTTTCTCCTCACATGGCTGTGATCCTGGTTTTGATAGAGTTAGTGCTTGAATTTGTGGCTATGGCTGTATAGTTTGTCAGAAAATGTGGAATAAGATCAAAAGTTGGATTATGAATGTTAGGGTTCTTCTGCATATTCAAATCATTGTCATCAACGTTTAGAACTACTTCATATATTTCTCTTCTTTATCCTACAATTTTCTCCATCTCCAAAAAGAAGGTTTAGAATACTCTAAGTTAGTTGCCTAATAGGAAGTGTTACTTTATTTAAAGATGATATCTTTAACGTGTAGTGATCTTCTTAGCTGCATGTTATTTAGAAGTAGGAATTTCTTTAACCATAATTTTCAGTTGAATGGAAACAAGTAAGCTAGCTTAGAGAAAATTATCATTTTGATTATTTATGTCCATTTATATACTGTAAGCATATTAGAGTTGATTTCTAGTTGGAGCATATGATAGATCTTTCCTTGTTCTTTTTAAAAATTGCTCATTTTTCCCCTGCGATTTGTAGATTGATCCCTTTATGGACATTACAAACTTGTATAATCTTCTTCAACAAAAGCAACATGGAAGGAAGACCCATAAGGAAGTTAAGAGCTTGGCAACTATCTGTGGAGAAATTCTGAGCCTTCCCCTTTCTAAGGTACAATATAGTTGCAGAGCTTTTCTCAATTTTTTTATTTTTCTTGCTTTTGTTTAGTGCAATTCTGTTTCTTTTGCATGAGTAGAGACTTGGTGTATATATGCATTCCAATTTGACTGCTTGAGATTGGTGTATTTGGTTGGAATGATGGTTCTTATTGTTTGTTATGGTGTCTTTGGAAAAGTTGGATGACTTTAGGAGGAAAAGTTGGATGTGTCAAGATTCAATTCGTATAGTTGAAAAATCGCTTTCCTCGTAGGGTTGAGAGTTTGTTAGTGTGTTCTTGAGGACTTTGGCTATCTTATAGAGAAAAATCGGTCGACGGTATTTATTCTAAATTTAGTATTTCTTCTAGGAACTTCAATGTAGTGATTGGTCACATCGTCCTCTCGCGGAAGAGCAAATACTATATGCAGCTATGGATGCACATTACTTGCTGGAAATATTTAACGTCTTCCATTCTCAGGTTGTTCAAGAAGGTCTGTGCTGCATTTATTCACTTGTTTTAGAATTTACTATTATTTATAAATTTGTCCACGAAACTCCTTTTAAATTTCTTAACTCCTCTTAAACTCTGGAAAAGTTTGGTTTTGTTAATAATCTGTGCTTTAGAGATGGAATCATTGTGATATTTGGTGTTAAAGGATGGTGATGATAACAAATTGTATTTTGAAGAGGTGCATCATGGAAATGTATTAATAGTTCCTTAAATTTACCAGAAAGATTAATAGATGAAATGGAACGATGCTTGAGCGGCTTCCCTTTTCCATTTCGGCAAAGATATTCATAGGCAAGCATCAAAGATGTATCTTTGTTACAACAGCGAAACAATTTGCTTCTTTATTCTTGTATATGATGGCTTATATTTTGCCTTGGCTATTTGTATGCAAGTGGCACATTAATCTTATTACCATTTTTCATTATAATCCTATGAACTTTAAACTTCCATTCTTCTCATATCAACATGCATGCATCTGTATATTTTGCTTGAAAATTTTTGGTAAATTTCTTAAGCAAAATGGTGGGTGCTTTTGATTTCATGAGGCATTCAGCATTGGTAATTGCAGAGGACTTGCACACACACATATTGCTTCATCCTTAATGTTATTCGGATGGGTTTTAAATTGTTGGTAATATTACATTTGCACTCCAATCTTACATCTTGAGTGACGGTCACATGTCATTCATTAATTGATGCAAGAACGTATAGTTAATTGTATTATTGAAAAATTATGATCATTTTCAAATAAAAGAGAATGATAATTAACTGTTCATTGCAGAGGGTTTCTTGAAAAAGGTTCCTGAATTGCGTCATTTGGATGTTGACCTTGGGTTGAAAGTAGTTTTGGAAAAGCAAAATTCAAGTGACAGAGTTTTAAGGATCAAAGTCTCTGAAGCTTTAGATGTAATTCGAGCAACTACCTTGCACTGTCCTCAAAATATAATTATGGCTGATGGATCATTTTTGAAGTCATCATTAATGAGTACTATGCCTATGGATGAATGTCTCTTGAAGATAGTGAAGAAGTATGGTGAAAAAATTGTTTTGAAAGAATCTGACAAAAAGCCCAGATCCTCCAAAAGAAAAGTCAAGAGATCCAAGGAAGTTGTCCTGAAAGAAAATCGAATAGAAAATGTTGATGATTGGCTAGGTCTTCCGCCATGGGATGTGTCTTTGGGTGGCGATGGTTGCCCAAAATTTCTATGTGATGTGATGGTAAACATTTAAAGTTTGCATATTTTCTTTAGCGCTGTGTAAGATTGAATGTGTCTGTGCATCTCCCAATATGTGTGTAGTTTCCTTAATTATTCAAGATTAATGAAGGGTGTACATTCAGGGTTGTTGCCAGACCAGGCCGACCCAATCTAGTTCGCTAAATTGCGGCCTAGGTCCAACCCATGCCTGGTCCGATGGGCATGAGATAAAATTTTTGTCCATGCCCGATCTTGGCCAGACCAATTTTTGTTGTCCATTAGGCCCTCCCACAGACCGACTTTCAACGCTGCTGCTTTGTTATATGTGGCCATGGGAGTTGGCTACTTACTCAAGCCGGCCAGAGAGCTGGCTCACATGTAAAAAATAAGTCCAGGCCTAGTCTGAGATCGGGCCGGCCGAACCTGAATTAGGTCGTAAAAAAAGTTCGCCACTTCCTTGAGCTGGCCATTTGATGACCCTAAGTGTACATGATATGAATATTTCTGTTATGAAGAACTTTTGCATTTTTTTATTCAAAGGGTTGAGTGATCAGGCTCATTTAGAAGCACAGACTCTAATGTAGACATAAACAGGTCGAAGGCTTGGCAAAACATTTGAGATGCGTCGGGATAGATGCTGCGATTCCGTACTCTAAAAAGCCTGATACCAGGTGCTTCTGAGATCGACTGCTCAACTATTAATAATTTTTATTACTCTATAATTTTTCCCTTTGATTTAGTGATTTTTTTCAAGAGAGACGGAATGTGTTTTTGCTTAGGAAGCTAATTGACCAGGCGTGCAAGCAGAAGAGAGTGCTGTTGACAAGAGACGCTAAGTTGCTGAGACATGGTTATCTGATAAGAAATCAAATATACAGGGTGAAGAGTCTTCTGAAAAATGAACAGTTGATTGAGGTATAAATGTGTTGTTGATTGGTATAAGTAGGGTAATGATCATGAAGTCTCAAGGAGTATATAGCCATTAGCTTGACCATGAAATTGATTGGTCATTGATGGAAGATTCATTTTTTTAGTAAAAGGCCTTTCATATTCTTGATTAGGATGATAAATTGCGTCCAAAAAATGTATGAAGTGGGCTCATGGGGATGCTTTGCCCATTTTGTTCAGGTGATTGACACGTTCCAACTAAATATCAGTGAGGATCAGCTGATGTCGAGATGCACTAAATGCAACGGAAGGTTCATTCAGAAGCCACTGACAACTGAAGAGGCTGTGCGGGCTGCAATGGGTTTCCAAAGAATTCCCAACTGTTTGTTCAACAAGAATTTGGAGTTTTGGCAGTGCACTGATTGTCGCCAACTTTACTGGGAGGTAATTATCAGTCATCCATCATAAACACCATTTCTCTTTAGCTCTTCAATCTTATCTGACCCCCTATTTGTGTAAGCCTTCCAAACTGGTTTAGATTAGAATCAGCCATAGTTTTTAGAGGCTTACTTTGACTTTTATTGATTTGAACAGGGAACTCAATACCACAATGCAGTGCAGAAGTTCATTGACGTTTGCAAGTTGAAAGGAGTAATTTTTTTATATAAAAAGTTCATTCTTACTCTTGGCAAATCTATTCTTCTGTTTCACAACATATGCACAGGCATAGAAGCTTTTCCCCAGTAATATCAATGAATTCACAGTTCTTCATCTGATGAGCAGGTCTGTTTAACAATGTAAACTTACAGAGTTGGATGCATTCTGTAGTGGGTTTGGCATTATCTAGCAAATTATACGACTGTAAATAAAAAGAAAAGTTTTTCTTTGTGGTGTTGATTAGTTGAAGTTGGTTCTGAGCTTTCATTTGATGACAATGACTCAACAGAACTTGTTCATGATGAATAAGAGTGGGTGGACAGAAGTGGCTGATAAAATGGCTTTCCCCTCTCCAGTCTGTTGGTGACAGTGTTGGAGGAGGAAGGAAGATGATGACCACCAAATCCAAATAATCATCACGTGTTCTTAATGTTGAATCTGCTCCGTCGGATCATGATTTGTGTGGGGATCTACGGTCTCGTCCAATCCACATGCGCAATGGACTGATGATGATGTGATGGGATCCACCACCCTGGCTCCTGATGGACGTGATTTTTCGCATAAGAGATTCTGAGGATGACCTCACTCGCACGCTACGTTTCGCCTTCTCTGCCACCCTCCCTCCCTCTGCTCCCCCCACCACTCTCTGCCACGTTTCGCCTTCTCCTGCTCGCCGCCATCTTCTTCTTCCCTCTTCCGCCCCACCCTCTGGATTATCCTCTTGGTCTCCGTGTTCTCTTCGAAAAAGCTCACTTTTTTATGCATTACAGGTGTGATGATCTACGAAAACGAATTACATTTGAAGAAACTGTCTCACATTTTAAGAATCTTGTTCTAAGCCCGGAGATGGGTAAGTTATATGATAATCAAAACTTGAGACGGAAGGGTTGAGTGAAAAAGTTAAAGATAGAACTGCATTTGCTACAGGAGGGGACTGGGATGGGACTGGTTTTGACCTCCAAATATTATGAGTTGGAACAGAGAGAAAGTGTCCTTGCCAAACACTGTCTATGGTTGTCAAAATACTGTTGGAATTTCCGCAGATCCCGACCAGGCAACCACTTTCATGGATCCCCAGTTAACTTCCAGTACTAAATATGGTTCTCCCTCTCTCTTTTCTTTCCACCATAACTGCTGGCATTTAATACTTTTCTCTTTGTCGTTTCCTCCCTCGGACATCTGCTCTAACTTTAGTTCATCCAAGACTGTCCTACTGTTTAAACTAATGATTTCGGCCTGACTTCTCTAACTAATGCTTCTCCTTTAGTCAAACCTACTCATTCCCTCCAAATCATACTGCTTCCATCACTGAATGTGGGATTCATTACGTATTTTGAAACGTATTCGAGTGCTCTGCTACAGTACTCATGATGCGCTCTAGGCCTCTAGCTCAAACTTTACCACGTACTCCACACATAATTCTTTCTAAGTTTAAACCGACCTACGTTCTTTCACTAGATACCCTCTCTCTCTCTCTCTAATAAACAAAAGAAAAAGGTGGAAACCTGGAAGAGCGTTTGTGATGTGGCAGAGAACTGCACAGCTTTGTTCTCTTGTTAGTAAAGCATCTGCAAATTAAAGCAAGTATTCGTGTAGTGCAGGACGCTGTAGGCACCCGCAAAGCACGAGAAGAAAGAAGAGAAATTTATTTTTTTGTAAATATAAATAAGTTTTGTAATAAATTGGAATGCATGTAAACAAAATGGCGAATGTTGGATAGGTATATTATGACAGGGAAAGGTTACCGAAAGACAAAACTATCCCCTCTCTCTCTCTCTCTCTCGTTGGCCGACACCTAAGAACCCCACAAAGGCCCCCATCCCACTGATCTTCCAAACTTTGCTTTTAGACGCGTCTGCTAGAAAAGAAAAGTGGGTGGTTCTCTCTTTCAAAGACTCCATAGCTTTTCATCTGCCCTTTCTCTTCCTCTCAATCTATGGATACAGCTCAGTGGCCAAAGGTAAAGACACCCTTTTAGCTTCTTCTTCCTTTTTTTTTTTTTCTCACCATGAAATCATGGTATCTTGTTTCTGGGTTCTATCTTTTCAGAGCTAATTGAGGTGTATTTGGTGAGAATTCTTTTCTGGATCATTAGTTTTAAGGCTCTACTTTTTCTTAGAGAGAGAGAGAGAGAGACGATGTTGTTTAGCCCTCATGTTGCTGTCTTGATCTTATTTAGATCTTTCTTTGGGGTAGTGAAAGTACCTGCATCTGCACTTTTTCCTCTCTTTATCTCTAGCCATCTGAAAATAAAGCAGCACCCAGATAAAAGTTACATATTTTAAGTTGATTTTACAGTTTTGCTGTTGTTATCCTCAAAGCGTAAAGCGCCTTTCCTCTTGCTTTCTTCTTTTGTGGTCTGAATTTTCTGAGTAGGAAAACTCATTTTGCTTTGATCACCAACTCAATGGCCTTGTCCCATCTGTTTGTTTTGTTTGTTTGGGTTCGTTTTTCAGGGAATTGGAGTTGTTAAATCGATGGAAGATGCGAGGCCGCCTGCTGTCGAGAGAAAGGCGAGGCCTCAAAAGGATCAAGCTTTGAACTGTCCGAGGTGTAATTCAACCAACACAAAGTTCTGTTATTACAATAATTACAGTCTCACTCAGCCGAGGTACTTCTGCAAAGCATGTCGGAGGTATTGGACGGAAGGAGGGTCTCTGAGAAATGTTCCGGTGGGTGGAGGCTCACGAAAGAATAAGCGATCATCTTCATCATCCACGACTGTTACCACCTCAACGTCGTCTCCTTCATCGGGAAACAAGGTTGTCACTGATCTGAACCCACCCGCTAATTTTCTTCAGTCTGCTTCGCAAAACCCTAAAATCCATCAGGGCCAGGATCTAAACCTAACATACCCTCCGGCTGATGATTATAGTAGTGCGTCCAAATTTGTCGGTGTGCCACTACAAAACGGTGAATGTAAAAACCCTAGCTCTTCTACAAATGCTTCATCAAATCTGTCAGCCATGGAATTACTGAAGACTGGTATTGCATCGAGGGGATTGATTTCCTTCCTGCCCATGCCCGAATCAGATTCCAACATGTTCGTCAATGGCGGCTTTCCGATGCATGAATTCAAACCCACCTTTAATTTTGCCCTTGACGGGTTTGAAAATGGGTATGGAGGTTTTCAAAACGTGCAAGAGACAGTTGTGGGTAATGCTAGACATTTGTTTCCCATTGAAGATTTGAAGCAAGTTCCAAGCAACGCCTCTCCCGAATTTCAGCAAAATAGAGAGCTAGGAGATCCAGCAGGCTATTGGAATGGGGTTTTTGGGGGAGGATCATGGTAAAACCATTAATTAAAGAGAAGAGAAGAAATTTGTGTGCTTAGTTTTTCTTTCCTTTAATTTGGTGGTGGCATTTGTCTGGCTTTGGGTTTGGGTTTGGGTTTAAAGAAACTAACTGATAGGAAGTTTATATCTGTTCTTACCCTTCTTTTAACTCCCCCTTGAAGTTCTTTTTTTTTTTTTTTGGCTTCTAATCTTTTTTCTTCGCCTTCATCACTTTTAGCTTCTGTCTCTCTGTACTATATGATCTATTGGAATGTTGGAAGCTGTATTATATTTTAAAGTTGGCTTCACAAAGGTGGGGAAGAAATGCTATGCAGTGACAGAAAGAGAAATTCTGTAGAACTGTTTACTGAGCTGAAATTAGCAGCAGCCAGCAGCCAGCAGCCAGCAGCCAGCAGCAGCGGAATAAAGTGATTGTGTGTGTGCGCTTAATTTAATACAAGTCTCATTGAAAGTAGAATGTGATTTAATTCTTTTGTTTATTTTACGGGTAATACTGAGATTCTTTGCATGATTTTGGTAATGGGATTAGTTTTAATTTTTATCTTGAACATGAAGGTGAGTTGGAATGATGGCTGTCGATTGCTTTACAGCAAAAAGCATTTCTTCCTTTTTTTTTTTTCTGTGTTGCGCAACAGGTCGGCCATGTCTGGTCTTTTCAGCTCCCTCTGGGACCTTGAGATTCTTCCAGCCCATTAAAGCCATCTCCCCATTTCAAGTAAGAAAGTATACAGGAATCTGATTGACTCCACAATTAATCACGAACAGCCCGCATGACCCTTAGACCTCGATTTCATGTGGTATAGTATTCCATTTTACAGTGAAGAGAAAGAAGAAAGTCCTTTCTGCTTTTTGTCAAAGCCTTTTCTTCCTAAAATATTCTTACCAAGCCGAAGCAAAACTCAGCGTTCATTCATATCCACGAAGGGTGATGAACCAATGGCTACCGCCTACCAGTAGCAAAGCTTTTCAGTATTTAAAGCTATACACTGAAATGGGGTTTCTTTTTCTTTTTTTAATTATGTAGCAGTTGTTTAGGGTCCCACAAAAACATTCCCTAGATAAACGTGCTGCTGGGTCGTTAGTTTCTTCTCGGGAAGACGACGAACAAGAGAAAATTCTTTACATTTATGAATTCTGAATCATGGGTGTGAATGCCCATAATTTAGTAGGATGCTAAACGTAGGAGATAGGCATGTTTAATCCGTCTATACGTGTGCATGCTTCTTGAATGCGATGATGTTCGGGAATTTAGGCTTCTTTTATGGCCTTTAGGTTTGGTTATGAGGCAATAAGTGAAGGTGGACAGCCTCGTCGTGGAGGTCCTTTTCGTGGCGAATTTCAAGATTTCTATGTTTTGTCGGCGATAATAGGGTTTCGGTTGCGTTGGGTGTTTCCATGTCCTCCTCATTTTCCAAGAAAAGCCACTACCCTAGCTTTTCCTAGCTAGATTGCCTTGTAGTTTAACCATACCAGCTCTTTCATTTTGCATGCTTTTCCTTTTTGTGGAAATCAATTTCTCGTGTTAAAGATTACTTCTCTGATCCTTTAACTTCATCCAGGGTGTTTCTGGAGGCAGACCTGTTTCTTTTCCTGTTTAGAGAGTAACAAGTTATAGGGTTTAGATGCTTATAGGCTCGTAGCATGATTAGCTTTCTTACTCGGTTGTTGATTCTGGTGCTTTTGTGGATGGCTTTCAAAGTTTTCTTAATTCCACGTGAACATGTTTCATTATCAAAACTAAACCATCTGCTCTTCTTCTAAATTTTAAACAATCTCAAAATGATGGTCTAGTTTTTCTAAGGGAAACATTTTGAGAATCTCCAACACTTGATGTTCTTCTATTTATAAATTTATTCATCAAGAAATTTAATGGAAACTTTACTTTCATTACCATTAAGATGCAAATAAACTCAACTCAAATATAATTATGTCTTTGGTTAGTTTATGTTTGTGTAAAAAGTCACATTGAAAGTTGTGATTAATGTACGTGTGACTTTTTACATGGGCGCTTGAAACGCTGTCACATTGGAAGTAGCTAGAAAAGCTGTCATCGTTGCCTACCAATGTTGACGTGGCGCTGATTAAGCTTTGACCTTCTAAGTTGGCGTTAACGACTGACGTGACGGATGACACGTGGATTGCTCTTTTTGCTCTTTGACTGTTGACTGTCAATTTTACACGTTTATTTGCATGCATGATATTTTATTTCATTTTGTACATAAACGGCTTGTTTTAGGACATGTTTTGAAGTGATTCTTTTGTTACACACCTTCTGCTGTGTAAAGATATTTTTGTTATTATGCATGATACAATAATGAGACAATGATGATGTGTCATTAGGTGAAAATCTCTAAATCAGATCGAGGTGTGTTATTTTCAATTATTGGGGCATTGTGGTTTGTTTTATATTAACTATGTTGTTCTTTCAAATATCAAGGATTGTTATTTGCTATGCAGCAAGAATGATCGTTTGTTTAACACCGCTACTGCCTCCGGCATATGTACGTAAATTTTAAAAATCAATTTCGGGGCAGAGTATACAGAGATGCAATGTGAAATGCGGTCAGGGCAACCATAACTTTTCATTACGAGAGAGAAATGAGAACTTACATCAGATTAACCTGGATGTCTACACATATCTTCGACCCACACACCCTAGATATTGGGCTAGTCATACATTTTCTTCGATTCTCAAGTGTGAATTGAGATTAAACAATTTATGTGAGTCATTTAATGCAGTTTTATTACCTGTCTGGGACAAACCGTTTGAGATGATTCAAAAGTGCTTAATAATTAGGATTGTAAAAAAATATGAGAAGTTGACCTCGTCAACAGACGTCCTGTGTCTCCATATAAGAAAAAAAACTTGTAAAGCTAGAACGCGCAGCTCAAAATTGGAGTGGTATGCTTGCGGGAGCTGCACGATTTGAGGTTAACAATGACAACGAACAATATGTTGTCAATATGAATACATGTGTGTGTAACTATTACAGGTGGAAATTTACTGAAATTTCGTGTATCCATTCAATTCTCAGCATTCAATTCATGAGACCACACTTCAGCAAAGATATATATTAGTGAAGAAAAAAACATATTTTGATTGCTGAGATATGTATCTCACAATTAAATTTGACAAATAAATGAATTTATGACCCATGAATAATTTTGGCTGATTGAGAATCTTCTAATGAATTTATGACCCATGCCATACAAGCGGAAGAATGACAATGAAATGAAGGAATCTAACTATTAAAATTAAATTATTTGTTTTCAATTGATTTCTTTTTGTGTTTAAACAATTGCAATTATTTTGAGACTTTCAATTATTAATTTTACTTTGATTTTAATAATATCTTACAATTTCTATATTTATGTTTATAAGTTTCGATAAACTTTTTTTGCCTTGATTAAAATAAAGTATTGACTTTGATTTGAAAATTTAATTCTTCATCAAATTTTTAAAGTTGTTGTTTCTTAGATTAAAAATTAGGCTAGAAAATGTCAAATTGATTTGATAAATTTAGAAAAAAAATTAAGGTTTAATTTGTAAGTAAAGTTTTAAGCAGTTAAAATTGATTTATCATTTATTTGCTAAAAGTCATGACCGGTGAAAAATGTACACATGGATTTACATTCAATACTTTTATCATTTTAAAAACAAACTCTTGATAGGGTTGAATCAGTCCAATTTCACCCCTAATTGGAACCAAATTGATTGAATTTGAGAATGAAACCAAAACTAAATTGGCTTTTTTGGTTTCACCGATTTGGTTTAGGTTCATTTTAGTTTTGGATATTTTCGACTTGCACTCGGTTTTAGTTAGGTTTATGCTCAGTTTATGTCGGTTTTAATTAGTTTGGTTTAGTTTCGAATGAATTTGAAAAAAGGAATGGAGAACCAAACCAATGGTTGGCTTCGATTCCAAAATCAAAACCGAGCCAAACCTAAACCATCGGTTTGGTTCGACTTACCCGATTTGACTCGAACTCATCCAACTCCTACTCCACATGCCATCGTTGGGCGAGTTCAAAAAACAATGCTACATATAATATTATATTTTACATATAAAATAATGTAACTACCGAATTTTTATAAAAAACAGCACTAGTGAAAATAAGATCAATCACAAATATTTTCACAAACGTTGCCAAAGATGGCCAAGAGAAAGAGAAATGACCGTTAAAAGACCAGTCAAAACATAACAAAAGACTCTAGCAAAATTTGAGAATTCTCACTAAGGGACACGACATAAGGAGTTGTTCTGCTAAGATGACAAACAAACACCTTATCACACCAAAGGATGTGTCAAACAAGTAGCCCAAATTGTCCAAAACTACTTCTGGACTATCAATGAAATATCATGAATACTAGAAGTAAACATGCACAAGTAGCGTACATATAACATAAAAGCATGCATTTTGAGAAACAGGACGTATCGGGTTTTCTAAGTGATTCATCCCATAACAACGTTTTGAAAAACATGACAAAGCGCAATATAGTAAAAAAAAAACCTCCTACCCCGATGGATTGCTAGCAACAAAATGCTTAAGAATTGGTTAAAATCTAACAAATATCATAATCTCACCCAAACTCTAAGGATTAGATTAGGAAACCGACCCTCAAAAGTAAGAACGTTGCACTTGATTCTCAAGTGACGCATATTATATTTTTATTCTAAAGATTGATAGAAGTCATATGCTTACACGAAGGGAAGAATTTCTTGTTTTTCTCTAATTAAAAAAATTGAAAATAAATCCAGCTTTGACCAAGTAAGCTTAACTTGAAATTAAATCAGGTTGGATGAAGGCCATGGCATCATCTTGATTAAAAACAATACCTTGATCGTTCCTTCTTCGTAATTTCTTGCATAATTATGTACCAATCCACACAAAAACCCACAAGAACTAGGAGTCTCAACACGTCTTCTTGACCATATTACATGACGTTGAGCAAAACATGAATTATAAATTACCAAACAGTGAAAACACAGAAGAAAGGTCAACGGTATTCTTTGGCAAGCTTGGTTTTTTCAAGTACAAATTTTCCTTCCTTGTACTTCTCCTTCATTTCCTGAGCTTCTATGTACTTCCAGCCCAACGGTTCTCCACACTGGCTGCACGAGATTCCTGCAACTGTGTAAATGCCAGTCAACAACTGTATATCCATTTTTTGCCCTTCCACAATGTTCATTGCGTTTGAGAAGAGATATGCTTGCCCAGATTTAACCTGCTTTCCATAAATGATATCTTATTTAGATCACTCAGTTCAGGAGAGGGAGAAAGAGAGAGCAATTAAAGTGTAAATCTGGATGATCATGCTTCGTATATGTGCATGTAATGGTAATCTAACACTGAATTCAAAGTTTTGATCGATGGAGTCTACTGCGACTACGTCTGAAAGGATGGATTAGAATCGGAAGAAGCAGATGGACAAGACCCACCGAAAAAAGAGCAAAAAATAGAAAAAGGAAGAAACGAACCACCAAAGCTTTGGAAAGTAGGTCTTGGCGGTAGGCAAGAAGGTTTCTGCACTTGCTGCATCTGAACTTAGAATCACCAACTGAAGGCTCCATGGTTTGCGGAATATGTACACACAAAAGAACTAAGCAAGCAAACCGAACTTTTCAAAGTCCTGAAATGAACTGAGTCATTTTATAAAGTTGTTAGTTGGGAAGCTGCTTTCGTGAAGACCAAGGAAGGGAGAAAAATAACACAGAAAGCTCACAACTTGATGAATAAAGAAAGAGGAGGCAGTGGGTTTGAATGGAGGAGAGACGAGAAGAAGGCAAAGACTGGTATTATAATATTATTAGACTGCGTCATGCATTTCATAGTAGGCATTGGCATAAACGTTTGTTCTTCATCCTCTCTCTTAACTTTTTTTAACTCAATTACTAACTTTTCACGTTGTTAATTAATAAATTTTCATTAGACTAATCTTTTCCACCAAAAATATTTGACGATTGAAAAAAAAAGTGATGAATTCAGTGATATTTGTTTATATTAACATGTGTTTTTGAGTCTTTCCACAAAATGTTAAATTTTATAAAACTTGTACGATGAAAATAGGAGTTTGTACGTCAATTTTGTGAAGAAATTGTTCATGAACCTGAGAGCTACAAGTGTTAACCGGTTCAACAAAGAGTCGATCAATGCAACGTTGAAATAAATTATAGAGAACTACAAGTGTCGACCAGTGCAACACCACTGAAAGGGATTACACAGCTTTCAAAGTGTCGACCTGAGTCTCAATGTCTCGATCGATATGGTCTAACAAACAATGAAAGGTCAACACGTCACAAACTGAATTATTGTTTCAAGCAGCCCGAGAGTTCAAAGTGTCAATCGATATCTCAAAAAGTCGATCAGTGCGGTCTACCAAAGGGTATAACGAGTTGTTTATAACGTTTGAAAAATTACATAATAGTCATGAAGGTGTTGACTAAACAAGTTTGGTGGTCGACACCTGCACTATTTTTCTGAAGACTTATATAAATAGAGGAGAGCTGCATAACACAAACTACTTAACCTGAATTTCATAACAGAGTGTTGTCGAATTCAATTGAGGTTCCGGGTCTTCAACTTCTGCCACACTCCTACGTTAAACTTTTACCACGTAAATACGATGTTTATCACATGCTCCGAACATATTATGGATGTTCATTCGATCCTTATTTTTAGACTCTACAGTCAAAGCGAGAAATTTAATGAATGCGTCTCAATTATTGTTTATTTATCATAATTATTATATTAATAAGTAACCGGGGTGCCAAAATATAAGACATTAGTATTTAAAAAATAGTGATTTGGGCCTGATGGAAATGGGCCCATTAACTACTAATGGGCCCTCAGGCCCATTAACTACTAATGGGCCCTCAGGCCCATGCTTGTTTCTTCGCCCTAGCCTTGGTGAGCATCAGAATCAGACCGGGAGAAGAAACTGAGTTCTGCAGAAAAATCTGAAGAAGTGAGAGCCTCTTCTTCACTAACTCTCCTTGTCTTTCCTCATGTCGGACGCTTATTGGAGGTACAGTGACGCACGTCCTCCCCAGCCCTCGTCTCTCACTCCTATCGTCGGGAAAAGACCTCGTTCAGATTATGGTATGTTTGAAAGCTAAGTTCTAGTTTTTTCTTACATTTCCTGCTGGAACTTTGTCTGTTCCCTGTTCGTGGCTCATGGGGGTGCGGTTATCTTTCCGGATTAGTTCTTCTGGTTTTTCTTTTTTGTCCGTATTCTACGATTTGGCTACTGAGCGGTTCGGAAATGGAGTTGCGAGCTGTTATTTTGGTCAAATTCTCTTTCTGGACTTTGCTGATTGGCGTGATTGTTTTTGAATTGAAGCTACTTTGATGACGGTAGCACGAGTGAATGTACTTGACTTGAGTTTAAAACATTTTTTTTTTGTTATGATATCAAAAGCTAGGAATTCGAGTTCAATTTTCTACCCTAAATCTACTCTCTGGGCAGCAACCTAGCAAGGAGAGTTGAAATGTTCTCTCTCTGTATTGATGAAATGGGAATGTAATTACTTTGCAAGCTTCAATTGAAGTTTGGTTATACTGATCCTCTTTTTCGATCTATGTTCAATATTAGGTATCAAAGTGGCTGCGTTTTTTCTTTTTGATGTAGACGACTGAATTTTCAATTGTCATTATAGTGGTATTGTGATAATTACTGTGATTATATGTGGCGTTTAAAATTATTTTCCATCAATTGTTCTATGATTTATGATTTTATTTTCATGTGAAATAATTTTCGTTTCTGCCTTTTCATTATGTCTCACATTGCTAAATATATTTGGTTGATCTTGTAGATCCCGCAAGTGGACATGAGTTGACAGGTTATTATGCCCGGGAAGAAGATAGAGGTGCTATCCTCGGAATTAGAGATACAGATTCAATTAATGCGTCCTACGATCGTTATTTACGTAGTTCGGTATGGATGTTACTGCACAATTTAATCCCAAATTCTGTATATGATTCTAAATTGTAATTTAATGAACTAGCAATTGTCTGACCTTTCAGCAAATGTCATCCTATGGTGGCGGACAATCTGTTAGATCTGTAACAGGAGGAGTTCCTGTTGATGACCCTCGTATTGTTGGAATGGGAACCGTCGATCCAGGAGCAAACGTGAAGGATCGACCCATGGGTTTTGGTGGTGGAAGAGCTGAGCTTCCCCTTCCTCCAGATGCAACTAGTACATTATTTGTCGAAGGCTTGCCTTCTAATTGCACACGACGAGAAGTAGCTCGTATCCTTTACTGACTACTGCTCTTTGAAATTTTTCAATTCAGATCTCGATCCTGAATTTATTATGCATGTATCTGATACAGAATCAGTGTTCTCGCTTCCTCTAGCAATTTTCTTTTACTTCAATCTGTAGATATATTTCGCCCTTTTGTTGGATACAAAGAAGTGAGGCTTGTCAACAAAGATTCTAGAGTTGTAAGTTTTACTGAGGGGACACTTGTTTTAATTGTATCTAAGGTCAATGTTCCTTACTTTGTATTATCGTGATTCATTATTTATTTATCTGTGCAGCCTGGAAGAGATCCACTGGTCCTTTGTTTTGTTGATTTTGTCAGTCCTGCTCATGCAGCTACCGCATTGGATGCCTTACAAGGTGTTTTTTTCGTTTTCTTTTATTATGGATGGATCTATATTTTTTGCTTTTATACTGATGATGTTTTCTCTTATTTTTCCTTTATTGACTCATGTTGGATAAAAGAGAATTTGGTTGACTACTCTTTAGTTCTTGGTCAAGTATTTTATACCTACTCTTGATTAAGATATTCTATTTAATTTTTTGGAGTTCGTGATTATCTCTTCTAGTTTTAGGATTGTTGTGATGTCGCTTTTTTGGTGAAGAATGGTAAGAAGGTGGTGCTACGATTCAGGTTTATGTATCATTCCTTTCCCCCAACCAAAAATATCTGCAATACTGCCATGATTATAGATGCTCAGTCTGGCTGTGTTGTCAATTCCAATCAGTTACCTAAACTGGATGTCGAGTTCAATGCATGATTTTTCTTTTTCTTCTGTTTTGGGGATGGGTTGATCAGAGCTTAATGAGTTGTGCAAATGTTGATTCTTAAAGATCTTCGCCAAAGTGTGTTTTTACATAGGTTGCTCTTCTCATGCTGAAATAAAACTTGTTAGATTTCCGTAGAATTCTTCTTGCACATACCTGGATTTTCTTGATACCAGTAGAATATTATATTAGATTTTATATGAGCCTCCATTTCCCTTGGTAGACAGGTTATTTTTTTCATATCTTTTGCCACTTATTTTTGTTGTATTGATTTTGCTATTGGGCGTCATTTTTTGAGCGAATGGATTGTAGTTCACTGATGAATACGGGTATTTTTTTTAAAACCAGAATATGTTCTAGGTTTATGACTACTTGAATATACAGATTTGTCATGGGGAACTTTGCACTAATTCACGCAGCTATGACATTGGCCCAAGTTTTATATCTTTAGGTCAAGTTATGGGCATTTTGTGAGGGGTTAGTCCACGTTTTTGTGGGACAAATAGAAGATTTTGATTAGCGATACAGTGGTTACAATGTTAAGTGCGTTCACTATTGATAACTACACCCATAAAGCTAAAGCCATTGCAGGACAGCTTCCCTAATTTGAGCGAGTAAGATGAAGCCGCTAGACCTCTGACGTTTGAAAGCTATCTTCGTGTTGATCCTTCAGGCTTTATCAGTAAAATGATGGCTGTCATCACTTTGCTGGTTTATTCACGAGATTATTTATATAAGTGAACGTATTATCTCAGGCGTCTTTTGTAGTGCGAATAACTAGGCCGTTCCACGCGTTGCTATTGCATCAATTAGTGAAGCTCGATTTTGCAGGTTATCCGTTTGATGAGGATGATCGAGACTCAGGTCAATTTACGATTGCAATTCGCTCGCCACCCTGGTGCGAGAGCTGGTGGTGGGCATCGCGGAAAGCGTTGAGTGATGCGATTTTCAGGTGACAACCGTTATTTCAATCTGCTCCATCCTTTTATTTACTTAGCTGTCACGGTCTGCGAAAGCATCCATTAAGTAAATCTGAATATCCCTCGTTCAACGGCTCTTTATCTGTAGGGTTCGATCGAATCGGAGAGGTTATGTTTATAAGAGACGACACGACAGGCTAACAGCGCCTAGTTAGGATCAACTCATTTGTTTTAATAACTCTTAGATGGTGTGGTTCAGAGATATGAAGTATGGTTTTATATGTATGAGTTGTGTGCGGTTAAGTCGATTTAAATAACATTATATTAGTTGGTACAAGTATTTGTTCAACTTTTCATATCTGGTTGATCACAAATCAGGTATACTGACTGAGCAATGATTGGTATTGTTATTGGGGAAGACGTAGACATGAGAATGTAATTTTGATGCTTGTTTGGTTGCCCTACAGAATTCTATTCTTTGATGTAAATTTTGAAATAGGAGAGAATTTGACGAGTGTGTTCCATTGAGACTGCGATGAGAGAGAGAGATTCCATTTGAAGGCGAGTATCTAATCTAAAGTAAACTCAATCTTATGTTTGTTTCAAGTGCAGATAAATCAATCTCATATTCTTTTGAATTGAAAAATAACCGAGATTCCGGCAGATTTGAGATTTGGTTGCCATAATATCTGCATTCAAACCAAATCTGCCAACCTACGAGGAGAATTATTCTACCCAACTCGAAATTCGCCGGAGATTCTCGGTTTGTTTGCATCCCTTCAGTCTTCATAAACCATCTCCACTTCTTCCGACTTTCTCGCTTTTCAGACTTACTCCTAAATCTTTCTTCTCCCCCACTTTTTATCATTCTTCACTCCTGCTTGGTTTCGACTTTCCTAATTGGCATTTTATTTATATATGTGTATCTACGCTCTCTTTTTCTCATTCTCGATCATCCATTGCTTCCCCAGTTTTCTTCTTCTCCTTGCGCAGTCTCTTTGAGAGAATAGGAACCCAAATCTTTGCTCTCTGCGTTTGGATTTGAGGAGAGAATAACAGGGTGAGCTGAGGTCTGGTTTGTGACTTAACAATGGCGGACATTGCAGAGATCAAGAACGAGAACGAGAATGGGAACGAGGAATGTGCCATCAAGCAGGTGGACATAACAGTGCCTAAAACCGACGACGCCTCTTTGCCGGTGTTGACGTTCAGAATGTGGGTTTTGGGTATTGGGTCGTGCGTCATATTGTCGTTCGTGAACCAGTTCTTCTGGTACAGAACGCAGCCATTGTCGCTTTCTTCGATATCTGCGCAGATCGCGGTGGTCCCTCTCGGTCATTTAATGGCCAAGACGCTGCCTACCCGCCCCTTTTTCCAGGGGACGCGGTGGGAGTTTACCATGAATCCCGGCCCCTTCAATGTGAAGGAACATGTTTTGATCACCATATTTGCTAACTCCGGCGCCGGCAGCGTTTACGCTACCCATATTTTGACCGCCGTTAAGCTTCTTTACAAGAGGCAACTCACCTTCCTTCCAGCCTTGCTTGTTATGTTTACCACTCAGGTCAGCTTACTTCGTCTTCTCCTTTTTTCTATTTGCATGGTTCAGGATCAACAAAGAACCAATATTTTCGCTCCAATCTTGATGTAATCGTAGTTTTCTTTGACTGCATGCGAAATCTGGAACGATTTAGTGAATGATAAACGTTAAAGTTTCAATCTTTTCTTGCTTTTGGTACAGGTTTTGGGTTTTGGGTGGGCTGGAATATTCAGGAAATTCCTGGTCGAGCCGGGGGAGATGTGGTGGCCTTCCAACTTGGTCCAGGTCTCATTATTCAGGGCTCTTCACGAAAAGGAAGAGAGGCCAAAAGGCTGCACCACTCGAACCCAATTCTTCCTCCTGGCTATGATCTGCAGCTTCGCGTACTACGTCCTCCCCGGCTATCTGTTTGCCATGTTGACCACCTTCTCCTGGGTCTGCTGGTTCGCTCCCAAGTCTGTTTTTGTGAACCAACTGGGTTCCGGCATGGAGGGCCTCGGCCTCGGCGCATTCGGCGTCGACTGGTCGACAATCTCGTCTTACTTGGGCAGCCCTTTGGCCAGCCCCTGGTTCGCCACCGCCAACATTGCCGTCGGATTCTTTCTGGTCATGTATGTGATGACCCCCATCACTTACTGGCTTAATATCTACGAAGCCAAGACGTTCCCCATTTTTTCAAGCTCGCTTTTCACATCCAATGGCTCAGAGTACAACATTTTGAACATCATCAACTCGGACTTCCACCTCGACCGCCCTGCTTATGCCAAAATTGGACCAGTCCATCTCAGCACCTTCTTCGCCATGACCTACGGCCTTGGATTCGCCACTCTCTCTGCTACTCTTGTCCATGTTTTGCTCTTTAATGGAGGGTAAGCAGTCCGCTCAACTTCACCACATTCTAAGCCATAGCTTCTCTTTTGGCTAACATGTTTGTTGAATTACAGTGAACTGTGGAAGCAGACCAGAGGCGCGTTCGGAGGAAATAAGAAGATGGATATCCACACAAGGCTGATGAGACGTTACAAACAAGTCCCCACTTGGTGGTTCATCGTCATTCTCATTTGTAACATCGCCCTCACCATCTTTTCCTGCGCGCGTTATCAAGAATCACTTCAGTTACCTTGGTGGGGCGTTATCTTAGCTTGTGCAATTGCCTTTATATTTACTCTCCCAATTGGCATCATTAGTGCCACCACAAATCAGGTAATACTCACGCATTCTTTACGCAGATTAAGCATTCGTTAAAGTTGAAAAATTTTGTTCTGATTTTAAGAAATGCGAAATTTGCAGCAACCGGGTCTGAACATTATAACGGAGTATGTCATCGGGTACTTGTATCCCGAGCGCCCCGTCGCCAACATGTGCTTCAAAGTGTACGGATACATCAGCATGACTCAAGCTCTAACTTTTCTGGCAGACTTTAAGCTTGGCCACTACATGAAGATTCCTCCCAGAAGCATGTTCATGGCCCAGGTGAGCTTTCATTTGACGTAGATTTGAGTCTTTAAGGTGCGTTTTTGGGAAGGACAACAACCTCAAGGCTCAAAGTGGAAGATTTTATAATATTTGCAGGTGGTTGGAACTATTGTGGCAGTAGTTGTGTATCTAGTAACTGCATGGTGGCTAATGGGATCAATCCCCAACCTTTGCGACGTTGACCATTTACCGGCAAACAGCCAGTGGACTTGCCCAATGGATAGAGGTGTTTTTCGACGCCTCCGTGATATGGGGACTTGTGGGGCCGCGTAGAATCTTTGGAGACCTCGGTGAATACGGAGCCGTGAATTGGTTCTTTCTGGGAGGAGCCATTGCTCCTCTGCTGGTGTGGATTGCATCCAAGCTCTTCCCTCGACAAAAATGGATCAAACTCATCCACATGCCGGTCCTCTTGGGTGCCACTTCAATGATGCCCCCGGCCAGCGCCGTGAACTTCACGAGTTGGCTGATCGTGGCCTTCATCTTTGGATACGTTCTGTACAAATACCGGACGGATTGGTGGAAGAGGTGCAATTATGTGCTCTCTGGTGGGCTCGACGCAGGGACGGCGTTCATGACGATATTGATATTCTTGGCGTTGGGATCAAATTACATAAGTTTGGACTGGTGGGGGAACAGTGGAGATGGTTGTCCTTTGGCTGGCTGCCCCACCGCTAGAGGAGTGGTGATCGACGGCTGCCCTGCTGTCTTATAGGCTGCAAGTTTTACCTTTCTTACCAATATTCAATTTTATGATTTTTTTTTTTTTTTAATTGTAGTTTAGAGTTGTTAATTTAGTTTACATTTATAGTTTAAGATTGAACGGTTGGTATTCTAATGACCATTTGCTCCGACGATTCATCCATTTGCACAAACATAAATGTTCTCCACCAAAACAAGATCGTGTTTACTATGATTTAAGGAAATTGTTTGCGACTCCAATTATAACTTAGACCATAATCTCCCCTCATCGCCTTGGGAAGCAATAGAAGCATATTAGATTTACAATTAAAACACCCATGCGAATGCAAAAGTTGAAAATCTTCTCGAGCGTGGGATTCCACAATTAATAATGGGCGTACTGCGGTCCACTTGCAGGCGCCGAGGAGTTAAAAATCCTCTCGGGCATGACCTTCTGCGACAAGCCTGCACGGGCGCCAGCTATTGTACCCCGGGCATTTACGTAATGAACTTTTAATGGAAAATTAGACTGGTGATGTTGTTTTGTTAACGGAGCATAATTTAATAGCGATTTTGTTAAATAACATAGTTTAAGGGTGTTGAGAAATCGAATGATACCTGAAAAACTACGTGGAAAAACATGGATACCAAGATTTACGTGAGTTTCCTTTAAGGTAAAAACTACAGGTAGAGAAGAAATTCACTGTACCTGAAAATCAAAGTACAAAGTGTCTGAGTTTTGTAACTCAAGCGTAAATATATAAGAAAACTATAAAATATAATATTGAACTCTAACAATCTTTACTTTTACATGAATTCTACATGAGATATCTAACACAATCTCGTCAGTCCCGACCCAATCCAAAACGAATTCAGAACATTAAATTTTGATAATTTTCATCTTCAAAAAAATTATAGTGCGAGGAAATAAATTGTCAAAATGCCAACAAAACAATAACATTATTTTCTACAAAGATTCTAGATGGACCAACTTAGCAATTGATATCTGTCAAGTTTAAGCGGGCTTAAACTTGAGAAACATACTTGAGAAGCAATCACATTTCTCCTCTGTAGTATTACTAAACTATCAGAGTTGTCCCAACAAACTACATCTGAACACGTTGAAAACTCCAAATTGGAATTAATACCCTCAAATACATTCAATTCGTAACCCACTAAACTAGTTTTGTCATATCGCCTCGGAGTTTTGACATTCTAGTTGGTTCTGCCTTTTGTGATCCAACTATAATGCAAAACTGAAACTGACGACGATATGGTGACGATCGCACCCTGATTATCTGTAATAAACTGACACATTGGGTCTGATACATATCCAAATCCAACTTGAACTTCACATGAAGATCCGACTTCTTCTGAGTCTTCTCAAACACTCATTTGGAAGGTGAATTAACAAACTTCGCAGTCTTATCACCAATAACTGTAGAATCCTACCACGCATAAATTTGCAAACTTTTTGCATATCTTTAACATGATGATAGCACTCTTACTAATCTTCACAACTCACCTACAATATTGTACTTGTACCCTTTCAAACCTAGAGTACTATAGCAAGGTGTTTTATGAGCCATCAACATATCACCTTTAGACACTGTCTCATATAGTTGAAAACTAACTCTAGTTGTAATACATATGAAATGAACAAGTTGAATCAAGATTATAATTGCTGTTTGGCTTTGAGTTTTCTTCTGACACAACTAGAAGATCTCTATTGTAGTCTTCTCTTATGCGACAACAACTTCACCCGACGCCATCAATTGTTCCTAGACTTTGATCTTCTCTTCACACCTTGAATATTATCACTACCATTGTTGTTTGACTCTCTTGTTGTACTCTGGACAATAAGTCCCTCTTCGCGAGACTTGGATTCAATAACAATATATTTTATCTTCTTCTTTGTTAATAAGAGACTAGATTGTGTGACAGATGTTAGGACCTGAGCCGACCCGCGGCCAGATCTCGACGGATAGGATTCTCGAGGTGGGAATTATTCAACGCAAGACCAACGACCATTCAATGCAATGACTTTCAAACATTTATCCTACATGGCATCCTTAATTAGGATATAAAAAAACAAACCAATGAACTATCGACATTTATACTCGTCCAACAATTTACATCAAACACCAGAGTACAACGGAAACAATAACATACAAAAAAAGAGAGTCACGACATGTGACTTTTCAACTCTGACAATAAAATCATAATCCGGATCGATCCTATGCCTCGTTGTACAGTTTTTACCCTTTGTTAATGCAACTGTGTGTTGGCATTATTTTTGGCAAACTATTATTGTTGGAAAGTATTATTTTGGAAATTATATTCTTTTGGAATATATATTATCTATGTGTTTATTTTTGGAGAAGATATTTGGCAGAATATTTCGTCAATTCAAATATGATTTGCTGGAAAGGAAATCGTAACAAACATGGTACATATACCTAATTATTAGGGATACTCTCCTAAAATGTCATTGGAAATGTTTCTGCGGTTAGTTTGTTGGCCGAGCTGTTTCGGATATCTTGCTGATTCTGTGGGATATAATCAGGCGAATGAAAAAGTTTGTTTTGAGAAGATTGCTGAGAGAAACAGATCTGCATCCTGCTCTTGATATAAAAAGTCTTCTTTTTGTATGTAAACGTGTTGACGTTATTGTGTGTGTGTGAGAAATTTTTCTGAGCGTCTTTGTTTCTTCACCCATGGTTCTGTGAGGTGTATGTGATCATTGTTTCAGTCGTGTCGTAGACTGGTTTGTTGAAGCCTGTTCTGGGTGATCTTATCCTCTGACATTGTCAAGCGTCACAGACAGTGTCATAGGAATTTATTCTTGTGATCTACATTCTTATTGGGCAAGGGGAGCTTGACATACACGAATCTCGGGAGAGGTCATTCTAAAGTCGAGGGGAGCTCGCAAAACAGTTTCACTAGTGGAGGTTGACGGATGCGGCATCAAAGATAAGAGGGAGTCTTATTTTGTTTTAAGTCCGAGTGTCTTGTAATCTTGGTTGAACTAGTGAAATGTTTTCATATCTGGGCGTGGCCCCGCAGATGTAGGCTGATTGCCGAACTGCGTTACCAACCTCTGGTGTTCTTTATTTCCGCATTTTAATATTGTCCTATATCGTATTTATTACCGGTGTCATACAAAGTGTCACAACACTTTTTAACATCGGGTCACTAACCTTGATCTTTCACCCTTGACTTGATTTATCCTTCTTGGTGAACGTTCACAGTATCTGAAAAATATAAATAATCCACGAATTAGTCATTGGCCCAGCAAATAAATCTAGCAGCTAAACTAGCTATCCCAGATTCCACCACATTCACTTTGACCAAACACCGTCCTCCACCTGTTCATGATTATTTTATTAAAATCAGTTTACTTAAAATTCCTTTTGAAAACCCCTACATTTAATAAAATATGCATATTGAAATTTATATGTTAAAATCAATTTTACTACATTAATCAAATGTAAATAAATGAACTTTACATTTGAAATCACAATTTCCAATACAAACACGAGTGCAATAGTAAAAAACTTTGCATTTAAAACATTATGTCAAATAGAAATCCATTACAAAATCTAACAATCAATGATATTTGTTAAATTTGTCAATCCACATCAACCCAACATATATAACAATAACAAATTCCTACAGATTCTCGGGCTTTCACCGGCCGGACTGTAGTACCCCGAGCTTGCAATCCTCGCGAGGTTTAAGAACTTTCAACTCAAGGGGACGATAATCGTAAGGCCCTACTCTTTTCCCATTCATAGTCATACAAATTATGCATATATGAGGCACGATCGAGCTTTTCAAATAATGACACTTTCTCTTTACAAAAAAAAAAAACTTTAAAACTTATTATAAAGCCAAAACAACATTCTTTTAAACTCATTGTATAATTTAATTAACTATCGTGTTTTTGGAAAATAACCAAACATAATTAAAAATAATGATTCCTAAAAAACTAGTGAATTAATTAAAACACAAAGGTTATTCACAAAACCCATTCATTTCAAATAAAACTCCTACATCCAATTTCATCGTCCACCTAGTTTATTAGTTTCACTTTACCAACCATACACATTTGCTCCACTTCCACCAGAACCTTTAATTCACCCATTTCTCAAACAATCAACACCAGTATTTAATTTAATAAATTTCAAATACAACTTATTAAGCAAATAAACCTATTTTTTTTAGAATCTATATTTTATTCAAAACAGAACACTTATATGGAAGTGTTTTACTCATTTATCCATTCAAAAACCTTCACCCATCTCTTTATCTTTTATCTTTATTTCACAATAACAACACAATTTAATACACATTCAATTCCTCAACTCCTCCAGCCAAAATATAACATTCAATTCATCCAAAAACTACCAAAATATCCAAAACTAAACAATCCCAACATCATTAATCTATCTCTACCTAGGAATGCAATAAAATTTAAACTAACTAATCTAACTGATGGATTTACTTACGTGGTTGTCGGTTCTACTTCTTTAACCGAAAACATCCACCGAACTTAACTATTTCTACACCAAAACGCTTCTCTCGACGAGCTGAATATTTTTCTCTAAAGGACGGATGGACGAATACTTCAATTACTCTTCCCTTTCTCCTCACTTTCAACGTGAAAGCCACGAAAAAAATTGCCACCTATTGCTTTTAAAAAAATCATTTCTTCTCTATCTTCCTTTTCTTTATCTTCTTCTACGTAACCACCCCACCAACCATTTTTTTTTCTTTTCTTCTTCTTTATTTCTCTCTCCAATTTCTTCTACTATTTTCTATCGTAAACCATCAGCACTTGCCACCTTGACCATTAAGCTACAATAAAGAATTAGTTAATTACCATTTAATTGAATCTTATCCAATCTAAATGACAAAATTACCCTCTCAAGTTTAATTATTTACCATTAAACTTAATTTAAATTTAATCCTTAATCTTCATTCACTTTAATCTAATCTAAATTAGATTAATTTTAATCATATCTAAATGAGATTAGTTATAATCTAATTTTCTTAATTTTCACAAATCTGAAATCGTATTAATTTTTATCTTTTCTTCGATCCACAACTTAAAACGTATATTTTTACATTCATTTTCACAAAATATCCTCAAAATACTATTAGAATTGAGTTCTACAAATTTTTAACCCATTACAACGGAGCTCTATGAGGTAATGGCCTTCTGTTTGTTGGTTTATGCGTGTGGCGCACAAGATAGGTCATACGTTCCTAAAAAATTGTTCGATCTGAGTACAAAAACTCTCAACCTCCGATAAATCGAAACTTTATTTTTGGAAACCTTCAACGCCACTCGTACTAATTGTTGAAAAATCAAACGATAAATGAAAAAAAATATATGGAAAACAACCAAGATTTACGTAGAAAACTCTTTTGACAAAAAATCACGAGCAGAAAAGAAATTTACTATATTGAAAATTAAAGTACAAAATGTCACGATTTTTGCAACTCAAAAGTTAATATATAAGAAAACCACAAAATATAATTTTGAAATATAGTGGTTTGACCCGAGCCAACTAAAATTCACCTTGCTTTTTACTTTTTAATGAAATATTAACACTTTATGTTTGATGAAAATTGTACACGAAGCCAAAGCTGACCGTTGTTCCTTCTTACTCCATTTTGTCTTATTTTGCCGTCTCAAAACCGAACCAGAAACTCTCTCTGGAAATCCAGATACGTTTGAGAAGAGGCTTCAATCTAGATCACCAGTGATAATGGATAGTTTACCAGCGGAGCTTTGGCTCAAGATCTTCTGTTTATTGGATGAACGGAATCTCGTATCTGCTTTACAAGGTCAGCCACTGAAATGTTCTCTTTTCTTTTCTGTATATTTGCTTCTTCATCTATGATCTGCCATCTGTTCTTGAATTTACCACTGGGTTTAGCTCCACGATGGCTCTGCCCAATAGAACTTCCGCCGATTTCCATAGAAAGCTATCTGAATCTGATGAATATTCTTGGGTGTCAAGTGTGCAGGAGGTGGAAGGTGTTGGCGTCAGACGACAACATATGGTGGAATTTGTTCAAGGAGAGATGGGGGGAAAATCAGGCTGAATTCTATCGCCCGCTTGATTCCAAGTCATGGAAAGAAACATATCAAGTGCAATATCGGCGCGATCGATTTGGACCGTGAGTAGTATACCTTGCTTTCATCAGTTCGTTCTTATGAGGAAGATAATTGCTTTCATAAATTTTATGGGCAGGAGGATGACAATAATCAGAGAAGGTGGCGATTGCTATCTCATTCACCAGGGCCAGATTCTACGCCGTTTTGGTTCAGTGAGACAATCAATTAGTTGTAGTTCGACAGAAGAAGACGGCGAATCCTGGGCAGAATCCATTTCTTCGTTGGGGACTTGGAGTTCGCCTCGGCAGACGCCAAAAGAGCCAAAATGCTGTCACATTCTGTAAATGCTTCGTGATTCAGCAGCTCTGTGCATGTAATGTAAGTTTCAATTCAACGTCAAACGCCCATTTCATATTCTGGCAAATGGGGACGTTGATAGATTGATTGTATAGCCAGAAATGGAGGGATTCCTTTGTATATATAACAACTGCAACCATTAAAGTAGGTAATATTTGATGAACGAGTACAATCTGTTCCTGTTCCTGGTGGGATGCACTCACTCGTTTGTTGACAAAAGAAGCCTTACAGCAATTACACTAGGGTAGGGTGGGGTGGATCACTATTTGATGTATCAAAATGAATAAAGAAAGCCAATCCAATGCCTGGTGGTCGGTCTTACTCCCGACATTGGTCAAGCGTTTAGGGGCTCTAACTCGACGTTCTTTTCCTTGGAAGCTCCCCACTCTTGAGTCCCTGCACCAGAATCAACCCATTCCAAATTTCATTAGAACTCATTATACTTCCCATGTTCATCTTTGCCATGTTCAAAAACTTACTTGGCTTGTCTGTAATCGTCATTAGCCTCCTCTGCAGTAGGGATGCCAAAAAGAGGAACAACGAGCACATTCCAAACATGAAAGTGATGGGGAACGCATCCACCTTCACAGAAAGACCCAAGTGAGAATCAAGCTACAACCATAAAAGCATAACCAGCCTAGTTTCTTTTACAACACCTAAACTCAGAGCTTAAGCTAATGGATTTCTGAAGCTGGGATACTGCAAGCTTTTATTTACAAAATCAAAAGACAGATTCAGCAGAGAGCATACGTTGTACAGCACAATGCACACAAAAACATTGAGAGGAATCCGAAAGAAATTCATGATTGTGCTCCTGGCCTCCTCGGGAATGTATTGCGACCTCATCTTCATAATGGAAGGCCAGAATATACCCACACAAGCCTCAAATGCACAGAAGCCAAGAAGCTGAAGACAACCAGCAAAAGAAATACTTCCACCTTTTTCCTTCGTTGGAACTACCAAGAACTGCACGCAAAACCAAAAGAAAAATGAACGAGGGAGGCGAGTATGAAACATTCTCGACATACCCAAACCAATTTTTCTATCAGAGAAAAAGTGATGTTTGGTCCTACAACTTACGTTGGTGAGAATTGGAAGAGTCAAAGAGGCAGCTGAGATAATAAAAACAATCTGCATATAGATCTCTACTCTTGGTGATGAGCGGGTCATTAACCTAGATGCTAGGGAGCTTCCCAGCATTGAGGACAGCATAAATGTTGCAAATATAAGACCATGCGGAATGATCTCATCATTTGGGCTCAGAGCAGGAGTCCAAAGAAACACAAAGGTATACATAGAACCTTCAAAAAGAGACTGAATGGCACCAAGAAGAGCTATTTTCTCATCTGAAAACATAGAAAATAATGTATGGAAAACAGTAACTGCATAAAATGAATGACTTAAATACAAATAATAATTCAAAAGAAATAGCATTAGTTCAAGAGATGGCTGAAAAGACGAGAATTAAGAATTGGCTCAATGTCCAAGACAACGATATGAAGAAATATAATGATCGATATCAAAAAAAGAGTTTTGCTTTATCGTTTCTCTTTTGCAGGACCAGAAAAGTTAGTTGTTGCATAAGTGGATTCAATTTCATCAGTAACTTAAATAACAAATGACAATTATAACCTGGTGAAAACTGCAGCAATTACATTAACTTAAAAAAAGCCACTTAATACGTCACAAACTCTGTTTTATCTCTTTTGAGGGTCTAAGAACTAAAAACAAGGAAAATAGAACAAGGGTACCATTTTTTGGCATCTTTGAGAACAGGATGGGACCAGCACATGTTGGATTTGAATAAGGTGTAGTGTGCCATTAAACATTTACAACCTATGACCATTAATTATGAATCAGGAAAAAAAAACATAAGAAATGGACCATACCAGAAGCAATGGCCACAGCTGCACCCCTGAACTGGGTAAGCAAGTCTTTACTTTCAGAAGGATCTCCGTAGTTCTCAGTCCATGATGATAAAATTACGGCCATGCCAATTGCAAGAAAGCAAGAAGCAGCATCAAAGGGCGCTACAGGCCCAAGAGCCAGTGTGTCAACGAGTACATTACCAAACAACCCAGCCAAGATAGCCACAAGACCATTTCCAAGGAAAATTGCCTTTGAGAAAGTTATTGAAAGCCATTGTTGGTCAAAGGCCCTCTGCATAGAAAAAATGTAACACACAAACAATTAATATATAATACAAACTTTGCAAATTTCCCGTTTCTGTTTACTTGAATATATTTTTAGACAGAGAACAATTCTGAAGTAAATATATCATGTCACAAAGAAGCCGATAAGGCAATTACTTGTTCTGGCTCATCTACATATCAGCTACCAAGTGCAAACAGTACAAAAAGACTTTACAATCCGGAAAAAATTATAAAATTCAGAAGGCAACTCCGCAGCCATTGAATGTTCTACGGATAGTTAATGCTAAATGTGTACAAACATGACAGTTACACAGTGGGAAATTCCTTAGGAAGTGCTAATATCAATAAAATGATCAACAAAGGATCATGCAACCAAGCATATACTAAAGACTGCAAGAATTCCTTACTTTGTTGTGTTCTGCAACCAGCCATGACTCAAACGCTGAAAACAGGAGGGAAGTGGCAATACCTCCCAAAACCCGGCCCACCATTAAAACTTTGTATTCAGGAGAATGCTTGGTTATACAACTTAGAATATAAGTTATACAGTACGTCACACAAGCTCTTTTTCGCCCTCTGATTCAAGGAAAAAAAGCACATTAAAAGTGTTTGCCTACGAACACGTGATATTACAGAGACCCAGAGAAAATATCTCACTGTTTGTCAGCAAGGGAGCCGACGATTGTCCCAAACAACATAGAAGATCCAAACCCAGCAATAAATAGCTGCCCAATATCTCCTTTATTAAAACCATACTGCTTGTAAAGAAAATACACGTAAGGGCCCTGCAACCAGTCCCCAGCTTTTGCCACATAAATAGCAAATTGTCAGATAAAAAACAATTCTACACGTCGGATAAATTTATAATCCTCTTTTTATTTACTGTTACATAAGATATGTAAGATAGAAGATAACAAAGACATGAAATAAAAGGAAAGAGTAATTAAGATTGTAAATAACAATGCTTCATAAATAGGAAAACGAATGGTTACTAAAATTTTACGATTGCAAAATTATTTAATCATTGTATCATATTTAATACAACATGCAAATGGAAGCACCTAGTTGTTAGACGATCGTATGATTTCAGAAAATGTCTACCACTAAACCAATGGAATCCAGATCCCACGTCTAATCCTGAAGCTAAACCAAGAGCAGAAAAGAAAAAGTCAGACACACAAATGCAATACATGAATTTGCGATGAAGAAGACACTGGATCAGAGTTGAGATTCAAGAGAGGCAGAACCCAAGTGGTCACACAGAGAGATAGAGAGAGAGAAACGGACACAATTGACAAAGAATGAGTGAGATCTAAGCTTGAAAATGGGTCAGATCTAGAAGGATGAAGGAGTTGGGGACATACCCATCATGAGAGAGTAAACGAGAAGGTAATTGTTCTTGAAAGAGTTGAAAGCTGAAGAAGTGTTGATTCGGTCTTTGTTGGTTTTGCTGAGCTCCAGAGCTGCCACCACCGCTGCCAATGCCCCGAACACAAGGTAGTAGAACATCTCCATGGTTGAGGGTAGAATGTAACTGCGAGGGAAGGAGAACGGAGAAATGGAAGAAGGTGGAGTTCTCTCTCGGGTGACACAGCAAGAGCGTCGAGCGAGATTCTGAAGTTTCGGCGAGGATAGCTGGTATAAACTATAAAGGAGGGGGAGACGTAATCACCTACTTTTTCGTCTCTGTGCACTCGACTCGATCGAACCATTCATTCGTTTCCACCTCAAAGTAGAGGTCTATTCCAGGATCCACTGTCGGTCGGTCCCCAGTCAGTGTTAATCTCAGAATTAAGACGATAATTAGTAATTAGAGCGCTTTTAACTTTCTTAATTATTGAAATTAATGATGTGATCACAAACTCACTCTTCTTTAGTCTCCTTTCCACACCTGCATCAAAAGAGAACGAGACCCGTGATTTCTTAAAAAATAAGTTAGAATTAAAATCACAACCAATTCACGTGATGAATTAAAAGATTAAATAACAATAATAATATATTTAATTTAATTTATTTTGTTCAAAAATAATTTGTCATGTCTTGCAGAGTCTAAAATGCTTAAGTACATATATACAATCATCCCAATTATTAGTGGCTAAAAATTCAGAAGGATTAATGTACGTTAAAAGCTTATTGCTACTTAACACTAAAGAAGCAAACAAGGATGGCAACGAATATGATACATATTAAAGGCAATGATCACCTCAACCTTTGTCTTCAAACACTCACCAAATATCCATCCCCACACCTTTCAACACAATAATTTGAACCGAGTGCTTCGAGTTACAACTCAAATTGCTTTCTGGTTGGCCTGTTTTGCTCATAATCTCTCCTTCTTTCCCTTTGAACTCTCATCAAACCCGAGTGATGTGTGAGTCAAGACGTCTCCTGGAGCCTATATATTGTGATTTCCTGCTGCTTGAAATAGCGTCGGTCCTCTTCGTCCACTAGAACGAGATTCAAGTAATATTTTACACTGAACTTGTTGTTGATATTGCGGTGTGTGGGCATCAGATCATAAGGACTTAGAAACAGTCTAATTGGAATTGATTCACCTGCATTATATTGATTGAAAGACATGCAATTGGGATCAGTAAAAAGAAATCGGCAAATTCTTTTTTTTTTTTTTTTTCAGATAATCAAGATGAAAATCTATCTTCGTTTTTATTGACTTTGAAGTGCTTGAACTGAACAGGAAATTGTATAATTTGTACCTCTAACGGGAGCGCCATCCATCAATTCGAATTTAGCCAATGTCTCTGTCTCTATGTGCGTGTTGGCACCCGCTCCAGTTGACTCTCTGCGTCTGATCTCCAGGTCCATATTTTTTATCTTGATTCTTACAAGAAGAAAGTATATTTTTCCAATAATAACATCTTTGAGATGATACCTGAATATTCAAAAAATAATTTCAAGGCCGCTATCTCCCAACTCCGGTTTCAACTAGAAAAGTGTATTCTCTTTAGTTGTATCATAAATAAATCAACGAAAGAGGTTCAGGCTCCGGTGGAACATGGACGTTCACACTATATACAATAAAGCAACCCAAGTATGAATAAAATAGAGTTGCATGAATCCTCCTTCCATACGTCAAAAATTTGATAAATATATCCAAGACCCAAAGAAACAAAGCATACATTATAAAATGCACTTACTTGCTTTTATTATACTCAAACTCAATATGAAGGCAATCTTCAATGCCAACTTCCATCTGCACAGGAAATTGTGTTCTTAGAATTGTTGGAAGGACTGAGAAAAAAAATCCAGCAATGGAGATACAAAATTCCTCTTGAGTAAAAAAAAATAGTTTTCAAAATCAATTACCTCAGTCACTAAATCGAGCAATTCTTACTGAAAATGTCTACCATGAAGTAAGAATGAAATGATACGATAAGGTTGTATGAAATGTCAAGAATACTCATCTACTAACCTTGATGCTATTGTTGATTGATGGAGCTGGTGTATAGTTGCGAACCTGGTGGCAAAATGTGATATCAGAACTAATTTGTAATAAGAAGAAATAAACATCTTCGTCGCTAAATGTACTAACTTCTGAAACAGTAGCATGGGAGGGGGAGAGAGAGGAGGTTTTACCACAAAATCTTGATATTCCACAATGCTACCAGCATAAGGACGACTGACTGTAACTTTCAAAACATACCTAGGAGGAACAAACTTAAATATATCAAGGCCATAGTTCATAATTAACACATATTAGTAGACAATTCTATTGGGAATAAATATTGTGTCATGAGTAGTTTCCCATACTCAACCGGTAAGAAGGGTTAGTAATTATGACAAAAAGTTGCAACTGTGCCTCTATTGCAAAGACCACAAAGAAGTAAAAAGGGTCCAAGGCTTTTTTGTCCCTGGTCCAAAGTGAGAGAACCAAAGTTTGCGGTAAAGCTAAAAGTTTTAATATAGCCTTACCTAAGCCTTACATTAACACCAATATATGTCTCATATGGCATTTCCACCGTAGAAAACTCAAATGGATATGTTTTCTTCTCATATATTTCTCCAGGAACGTCAACCTCACGAACTGAAAACATAAAGTCAATGATTAGGTCCAGAATTTTTCAAATGGCTTTTTTATTGGTTTCAATTAAACTAACAGTGATGAGTGTCGCTTCTTACAAATTTCAAAATGAACTAAAAGTTTAAAAAATTTTACTTTCTCTTTTCAATCATCAACATATTATTTTGAGGACAAGAGAAAGATCAATAATCAATCTATGAGTTCTGAGCCAGAAAAGTGGCAGCAAGAACTAAGATTTGGTCTAGAAAATTGTTTCTTTCACTATGATCTAGGATATCATCATCAAATACACCTTATAGGCGTCCAACAATCAGTTTTTTTAGTTCGTCATATTACTATTAACTAGTGCTAGTGATGTAGGCAGCGGAGAAGGAAGCCGTTGATAGGGAAAGAAAGAGAGGAAGGAGGAAAAAAAGGAGAAGCCGTAGGAAGAGGAAGGAAGAGAAGGAGAATTCTAGAGAGAAAAGTAGGGTTGAGAAATAGAAATAATTTCATTCATTCAATAATCAACATAATCTGTCTTTCCAAGTTACAATATTAGAATTTAAATAGACAAAATTAGAACTAACCCTAAAAGATGAAAAATTAACTTTAATTCAAATAAATAAAACATATATAATAAAATTAAAATACCAAAGATATCCTCGTCAACTCTCCAGGGGTAGAAGAATCACCCAGTCAAGTTGATGGAAACCCCAAGACAGCAAGCTGATCAATCACCCAACCATAAGCTAAGCGGCTGAGCAACCTTCATTCGGCGACCATAAACTTGTGTAATTGGTAGCTTGGATCGAGAATCTTTCCGAACTGTTCTGGAATCCGGCAAAGAAATATCCAGATAACTGTGTAAAACTCCAGAAGGTCTGGATCTAAGTGCTGAAGTGTCTCTCTGGAAATCTACGTACAATCACACTATCAAGTGGATCCACCCAACGGACTAGGAAGCGTTGAACCTCACTTTCATTAGTAAATACAATCTGTTCATCTAAAGTAGCAGCAATTTTATCCTTATGTGTTGTGAGATGAGATGTTGGGAAAACAGAGTTAACATATGTAGGCTCAAAATCAATAGATGAAGGTAGAAAAGGGTCAACAAACAAAATAAAATGGCCTTTATAAGCAACCAAGTCTTTAACATTAAAAGTAGGATGATAACCAAAATTAGGTGGGAGGTCAACGACATATGCATTTGGGCCAATTCGCTTTAGAATTTTAAAAAGACCAACACTACCAGCTTGCAATTTAGAACCGGATCCGAATGAACGCCGCTTAGGGCGAACTCGAACAATAACATAATCTCCAATATTAAATTCAACGTGTCTTTTGTGTGAATCAGCTCGTAATTTATATGATGCATTACTAACCTCTATTTGTCTATTGATCTCAACATACAAATCATGAAGATATTGTGCAAAATTTTCTACCGACATAGACACACTGGCATGCAATGACAAAAGGACAAGGTCTAAAGACTTCCTGGGTTTAGAAATATGAACAACTTTAAAAGGACTCATACCTATAGATCGGTTCACAGAGCTATATGTGATCTGGGTGGTGGGGAGACGATTAATAATATTTAATCCTGTGTGTTCAACAATTTTTCTCGCTTGAGTCTCCAGTGATTTTGGGTTTGGGAGCAGAGGATTAAGGTGGATTTTCTTTCCTTGGAATATGAAAGAACGAGAGTTTGATCGACCTTGGATAGTGACATTCAAATCAAACAACCAACGACGACCGAGGATAACATGACTGACATCCATAAGAATGACATCGCACCAGAGTTGTTCTTTGTATTCTAGGAATTGAATGGGAACCAAACAACGCTCTTTCACCGATATGGAGGAAGTGTCAATCCACGAAATATTGTAAGATTGAGGATGAGGAATTGGTTTCAACCCAAGATGGGATACAGTAGTTACCGATACTGCATTAATACAACTACCACTGTCCACAATGATTTTGCAGTTTTTGTTATTGACTTTGATATATGTGTAAAAAAACCAATGACGACGCCAATCTTCAACGTCTTTGGGTGGGGTAAGTGTACATCTCACAACGCTTAGTCGAGGTGAATTGGAGAGAGTAGGCAGAGAAATGGGTCGAATACAACCTAAAAAGTTTTCGTTATCCAAATCTTCAAATTCTTCAAGGTTAGGTTCATACACTTGTTCTTCACTTGTCTCCCAAATTTTAAAGACTAGTTTTCGGCTAGGGCAATTAGAGGAAATGAGACCAAAACCTTTACAATTGAAACATTGTAAACGCGAAGAACTTCGCGAATTTTCTACACTTTTTCTTTATTTTCTCTCACTAAAGAAGTATTAGACGAAGGAGGTCTTAGGAGAGACTTAGGAGTAATAGGAGTCGAGACTGAGGGAGATCTATAGTCACCTTGTTTTCCATGCGGCATTTTCGTAATTAGCTCATAGTCTTGAACTAATGAATATGCATGATCTAGGGTGATGACGCCTTGAAAGATAAGCTCGCGTCTTAGATCATTTCTTAAACCATGTCGAAATCTACTTAAAGTCATGGCCTCATCTTCATCAACTTGACTTCTCATTCGAAAATCATCCAATTGGCTAACATATTCAGTGACTGGTTAGTTGCCCTGGGGCAAGAGCATTCCATTGATCCAACAAATTGTCTCGGTAGGATTGGGGTAAATACTTCTCTTGAAGTCGCCGTTTCATTTCTTCCCAACTTTGAACAAGAGGCGCATAACGTCTTTCAAGGAGATCTTCAACATTCTCCCAAAATAGTTGGGTAGTATTAGATAATTTTAAACTGGCAAATTGGACTCGTCGATTTTCTGGCACTCCATACCAAGTAAAAAAACGATCCATATTTTTTACCCACTGAGTAAATATACAAGGATCTAAACTCCCATCAAAAGTAGGCGCATCTAGCTTGAAATTCCTAAAGAGTTGTTCATCATGGCGATTAGGAGAATGAGAATCTAGACGACAATGGTTTTGACTACCCACTTGACCGTAATCTCTATCTCTACGGTTATATTCAAAGTGTTGTCGAGTATCTTGTCGATGATGTTGATGCCTATTATTGAATACTACATTGTCCGTATCCGAGGGATGGGAAATAGGTTCCACGTTGTTTATCCTATTTTCTAGGTTTCTATTTGCTTCGCGAGTAATAGTCAACTTAGTCTGGATGGTAGTTAATTGTTCTTGAAACTGTTGTTGGTTGTTAAGCAATTGTGCTAATTGTCGAGAAAGGGTATCAAATTGGGAAGGTTCGATATATAAAGTACAAGAACTAGATGAGATCTGACGACCACTACGTAAGTGCGTGCAAGGTTACTAAATGAAGGGAAATATAGAGATCAATAAACAAACAGTGTTCGTAATGAATAATGTCTATTACGACCCAAAATTTACTTCTTCTTTTTTTTGTTGAGATTACGTAAATGCTAACAAATCAAGCAAATAGAATTGATATTTTAAAATGACAAAGTGAAGGCCAAATACCACATCAGAAAATCACCACGAATTTAATTATCAGAATGAACAATTAATTGGTGATGGTGAAATAATCGGCAAAGATTATATCAAGGAACAGTTCAATAGGTGAATATGAAATAATCAACAGAGATTATATCAAATGGCAGTTTAAGTCAGATGTCATAGGATGAGTCAAATAATCAGATGTATTACGGTAACAGGCCATAACGATTGATGTACAAGTGGACAGATTGATATGCATATAAGCAAGGGGTATGGGTAAATCACAACACGAACAAAATCAAAGCATACTTTAGAAATAACAATATTGAAAAACTAATAAAAGATTGGAACAGAAAACTCCTTGAATTTGTTGAATTCACTCGAAGATAGCAGATTTAATAATAGATATCCATTGGAGGCCAAGCACCACCCCACGAAATCTAGCAGTGAGCCAAATACTCGCGTTTAACAACCAACACGAAATCCAGCAGCGAACCAAATATTAAATAATCAACTATACTTCTTGAATAGTGAAACCCACGTTCAGCGAAACTGTTCAGAAGCTCGAGGACAGAATAGCAGAGCTATCGAAGGAACCACCGACCGAGACAATACCCGAGATCAGAAACTTGAGGGAGCAGCACAGAGAACTCCGGCAAGCAGTTGAGTCGCAGTTCTCTGATTCCAGAAACCCGAGAATAGAGCAGCGAAATTCAAAATGCCGCGAAGTTGCAGTTCCTCGACGATGCAACAAGAGATGCCCGGGATTAGAGGATCAATGAGCGCAACGAAGAACTTGACAAAGAACAGAGGACTAAGGCGGCGAAACCCACAAACAAAGAAGTCCCCAAAATTTGCAACAATCTGAGCAGACGACAGCAAAGAGGTTGAAAGAGAAGGGAGATTACAATTTGCGAAGGAAGATGGTGCTGAGAAGGAGGAGACCACAAGAAAGGCAAAACCGAACTCGAAAATGTGAAACAAAGAAAACAGGTGTTGGACCAAGATTTTATTGTTTGAGAAAACAATAAATCCTGCTCTGATACCAATTTAATGTAGGCAGCGGAGAAGGAAGCCATTGATAGGGAAAGAGAGAGAGGAAGAAGGAGGAAAAGAGGGAGAAGCCATAGGAGGAAGAAGGACAATTCTAAAGAAAAAAGTAGGGTTGGGAAATAGAAACCATTTCATTCATTCAATAATCATCATAATCTGTCTTTCCAAGTTACAATACTATAACTTAAATAGACAAAATTAGAGCTAACCTTAAAAGATTTCCAAATTACAATACTAGAACTTAAATAAGCAAAATTAGAGCTACCCTTAAAAGATGAGAAATTAACTTTAATTGAAATAAATAAATAAAAAATATAAATAATAAAACTAAAATATCAAAGATGTCCTCATCAGATAGTAATGTCGCAGTAAACACATCTCTCAAAGCTCTTATTGGCCAGTTAAACATAATTAAAAGACATAGAATTCACGGTAAAACCTACATATTGATTACACCACATCAAATAAAAAGAAGTAAGCTCCAGGATTAGGTACAAGAAAAGAAAAGCTGAAGAAAACTAACCAAGAGAAGTGAAGTCATAAAAGTTGTTTTTATCAAAGTACATCTCTGCAAAGGAAACATTGTGCACGGTATTATGACTTAATGAAAATCAGGCATTTCAAAAAATAACTAATTATATTTTCAACAGTAATTACTTGAGAGCCTTGCAGAAGATGCATGAAAACATCACTAACTACCAATCTTCAGTAAATTAAGCTAAGATGCAATGTTGCGAATAAATGGATAGGAGAAAGATCTTGGCAAGTCTTACAGCAGAAGGAAACACCCATCCAATTAGCTAGCAGGGGCATTTTGGGTTTGTGCTGGCTAAGATGGCAGAATTACTCATTTAGAAGATTAGTCGCTGTAGCTGGGGGAAGTTTTTGCCGGCTAAGGATCTTGGGGGAACCAATGAGTAGTATATATGTTATAAAGGAATTAGAAAAGTGGCTTTTGATCATTCTACATTTTCTCCTTTGTATTTCCTGGCTTGTGGATTTCTAGGTTCTGGGTAACAAAGGTTATCTCTAATTGGAAGTTGTAATCGAGTTATCATGCTTCCAGAAACACATCTTGACCTCATGCATATTACAGGAGAGTTATTGCACACATGCAATGATTTAATAATCAATTAGTATCATAAAAACTTATAAACAAAATAAATTATAATCTACTTGCCTATCTGACCAAGCAGCTCAACTTTCACACCATTGTGTTCAACCTTTTTCCCCTGAATTGGCTCTATGGATATCTAAAGATCATATCATAAAAACCGATTGATATAAAAGAAGTCTACCATGCTAAAAATAAATTTTCTAACATTTGATGAGTTACCTTTCCAACAATGTTTTCCTGACTTTTAAAAAGAGGCACCATGACTGCCTGACCATTTTCTTTCTTTAATGGGACCTACAAAAACAGGGAAAAAAACTCTCATCCTCCTGAGCAACTCTTCCCCAATTCAAATAGTTTGGACTCTCTATCCTCCCAAGTACTAGTTACACATGGTCCTTCATTTGATTGGAGAGAAGGTCCTCCGAAATTCTTCGACATGATCATGTGCAGGGTGCCTTAAATTCCTCAAGCCCCATAACAAAGAAAATCCTATCTAATTGCCAACAACCAGAACCATAGTATCAAAATAGAATCTAAGCACTAACTCAATGACATACCTGCTTACGAGTTTTTCCATCAGAGAATGTGATTGAGATGTTACAGGATGGCTTAAAGGCTCCAAGAAGAAAGTTCTGCGAGAACAAGTTCACATTCAAAAAATAACCATGTTCATTCATTCTGTAAGAAAATAACCATTTTAAGAGCCCAATAACATAAGAAACGGATTCGTCAAAATATTTGGAAAAGCAAGGCAGCGTTGAAAGCTTTTTCATTAGCAAAATCTCTTTCTACAGGGAATTCAAAAGGTTTACATTAGGCCTCACCATAATGATCAAAGAGAACTGCACGAAGTCCTAAGGTCTGTCAATGTACCTGAAAAATTGAAATTCACAGAATCACAAAATGGAAGTATAATTAATATACCTGCAGAAGTAAGTTCACGAACATAAACAGAATGATAGTTAACGAGACGAGACGAGACGAGACGAGACGAGACGGAGGCAGTTAAATATTGACATGCGAATCCGAAAAGAGAAGATATCAAACGTAAATTAACAGAGATGGTGAATAGATATAGAAGACGTAAAATCAAAAAGTGAGATCGCGAATGAAAATAGAAGAAGTGCAACTACCCTGCCGTGGGAAAGAAGAGAACCGAGGAGGAGGAACGGAGAGAGAGAGAGAGAGAGAGAGAGAGAGAGAGAGAGAGAAGGAGAATCGGAGAGGAGAGGAAGGATGCTCCGCGATCTACCTCGAGTTCCACCGGCAACAAAGGGGGCCATATTCGTTAATTTTAAACCCATTTGACATGTGAAAAGTCCTTTTTACCCTTCTTCTACACAGATGTATCCGCATTCTCCCAGACAGACAGAGACAGACTCTGAGCTTCTTTTCATCTCTGGTTTTTCTTTCTAGATAAAAAAAAAAAAAGCTAATGGCTTTGCTGCGGCTATCGTTACAGAGTCTCAACATGGTATTTCCAAATCTGTGGAGTCGGTTCTTATTATTCATTTTCACTACAATAACAGTTTTGAGAGATTACAGTGTTTCAGATCGCGGAATCTAGAAAACTCAGCCATTCTCGATACAAATTTTGGCAAAATGAATACATTTTTTCAAGTCTCCTCCGAATCCGACTCTGTGTTTACTTGGGAAAACACCAGCTTTGAAAGTTCACTTATTGCGGCTTGAACCTGAGGATCACCACCCTTGCTCTGACTTGCCCACTCGGCCATTTTTGGACGTAATCCTGCGTATTCGCTTGCAGCCACATTTGTCTTCCTTGATGTGGCCAAAGCTTTCTCAAAATCTGACTGGGACAATGGCCTTGGCATCTGAAATAATACCCATAATTCAATAAACATCAACAGAAAGTATGATTCACTCGCGCATACCAGACACAGAAAGTAAAAGAAAAAGGGAATGGAAGCCTCCACACGAGCTGTCCATTTTCTGGCTAACATAGTCATATGAGTTACATTGCAACGAAATTCGATTTGATATCAGACTCGATTTGGGTTATTTCAAGAATGCCTGGATTTGCAAGAAAGTTAACACAAACCGATGCAGATAATGAAAGAGTGTAATGGGGAGCAGCAAGCTTACAGCCGATTGTCTCCCATCAGTTTCTTCATTTAGGAGATCCCTGATAGGGAAATATGCTGCTTTCTTACACAGATCTAGAAGATCTGAGCCTGTATATGCTTCACACAAGGAAGCCAGATGGTTGAAGTCAATGTTCTCGTCGACTCTCTCACCCTTTAAAATCACCTTTAGTATATCGACCCTCTCCCGCTGGTCAGGAACACCAATTTGAAAGGCCTGAGGAAGACGCCTCAGTATCGCTTCATCGAGTTCTGATGGGCGGTTCGTTGCAGCGAGAACCATCACACTGGCATTTTCTACAATAGTAAGAATAAATCATCAAAAACTGAATTTTTTTCACAACTAGTTTAGCTGAATAAGAATTCAGACATCAATGTTAGCAGCAGTAAGATTGTAACATAGCAGAGAGAATTACAAGACTGTATAGTACAACAACTCACGATCTGTGGTAAATCCATCCCATAAAGCCATGAACTCGGTCTTCATGTTTGCTAACGCTTCATGATCTGTACTACGTCGCTGACCCAAAAAACTATCGACCTCGTCAATGAATATAATAGCAGGCTGAAGTTTATGAGCCAAGCTAAATACAGCAGCAACTGAAAAGCAATAATTGACGCTAATCAGCCATAATATGTAAGCAGGGAAACTGACAAAAACATGGAGTGCTGCAGTACAATAACTTATTTTCTTCATTTCATCTCCGTTAGAGATTAAACTTTCTTCAAATGATCCTTACGTGAGTGTGATATAGGATTTTGAAGACAGCAAAGAATAAAGAATTTAAAGAGTTATGACTTGAGCAACAGAGGTGTGTTAAGGGGGGGTTCTTTCTTCCTCCTAGACTCGGGGAACCTCAAAGAGGAGGCCTATCATGGGGTAATATATTAGAAGAAGAAAAATTTGATACTAAAATGATCTCAAAATAGCATCACCCAAGCACACAAGGGAGGCTCGGTTCTCCCCCAAAATTCCCACCTAATTTCTTCATGCCTATAATTCTATCTCCCCTCCCCCTTTTATTTCCCTCCTCACACTTCGGTCCTCTGCCACACAGACAAACTGATATATCCCGTTCCTCTGCACACTCCCCACCTCCATTTCCCTTGCCCTAAGATATTCCCTTATTGCTCTTCGCTCTCCCTCCATATGAGTAGTGCATCTGTTGTCTATCAGAAACCTGAGCTAAATATGAAATATGGAAACTTAGTATAATTAGCTTGAATAAAGAATCATCACGTTGGTCCTGAATCCATTCTTGCATTTGGCTAATCAAATTTTCATTCCAACTAAAGACATGAGAGGTTAATGGATCATCTTCTTCCCCTCCTAGTTTTTACTAACCTTCGAGATGGTGAGTGGTCCACCATGATTCCCTGGAGCCGCCCTATTAGACCATTTTAGGGGCTTCTTTTAGGCAAAAAGACCTTGTTCTGTAGAGGTACTAGGACAGACAGTAGGTTGCAGAGTTTTGGGAAATGGATGTAGCTGAGGCGGCTATTGAGATGTAGTCCAACACCACAATCGAAAAATCCACGAATTTTATATAGAGTATGAGATATTGGTGGTTCTACTTTCCTCTCTAATTAACTCCTCCTTCTCTTTCCATTTCCATAACACTCATTTTTTCCTCTCGACAATTTCCAATTCTTCCCAAAGTGGTCTCCCTCTCAATCTCATTGGCTATTTTCTTTTGTTCCTGAGATATTGTCACCCTTTTCTTTCCTAAATTGTTTCTTGAAAATGAAAGAGAGCCTAGTCACGAAATTAGAATGAGTTCACTAGTAACGACAGAAACAAAGAACTCGATGGTAATGGAGGCTGAGACAAATTGTGTATGAGTCAAGAGAGAAAGGAAAAACCTTTATGAAAGGTTTAAAGATTTGGCATGAAGAAAAAGAAGAAGAAAGGGGGCACAACTTGAAGAGAGAGAGAGAGATGTCTATTTTACTCACAATCTAAAGTTTAGGATCTAATATGCTTAAAGATAAGTTCGAGATGTCAGTTGTGAATTACTCATGAGTTCACGAGATAAATCGCACATTAGTCCTATTTAAATGTAACCAAAAATACAAAGGAGGCTAATTCAAAATCAATTCCAAGATTCAAAAGCAAATTAACGCGAACCTCAAGTAATAGATGTAAGAATAAAAAGAAAAGGATAGATATCCGAGTTGCAGAGTGTATACAAGAGGTACACTAACCAAGTTTTTGTGCATCGCCAAACCATTTACTCATCAAATTTGATACTCTAACATTGATAAAAACAGCCCCAGATTCCTTTGCAATAGCTTTTGCAAGCATGGTTTTCCCTGTGCCCGGTGGTCCATATAACAGGACGCCCTTCGGGTGACCAAGAAGCTTTCCATGTGAAAAAAGCTCTGGTCTTCTCAGAGGAAGTATCACCAGTTCAATTAAAGCTTGTTTGATAGATTCCAATCCCCCAATGGAGTTGAACTCGACATCAATGTGGTCAGGATTTATGACATCACAAGCTATGACATCCTGTAAATGATGGAAAATCACGAGTTGAACAAAAGGTAATGGCGCTTCTACCAGCATTCAAATGTTTTTTTTTTAACAGAAGTAGTTTCAGAACATTCAAAGTCTTATTATTTAAGTTCCAGACCGATTCATAAAGTTATTTTGCTTTTCTAGTTTAAAGCGAATGGCAAAAATGAAGATAAGAAACCAATTTGGTGCGTCAAACTTGGACGAAAAGTGAGGGAATTTGAAAAGCTAAAAGGAAAACTTTTCAATCTCACGAGAAAATGAATTGCACTAATTTCAAACACCACAAAGACGACGCCATTTTATCACACAACATATCATAAATTTGAACATAATGTTATAGACGTAGTTGTTTTTTCCTCAGAAGAAATGAAGATCAGAAAACGAAGATTTGATACGGGAAGCAGAAGGGACAGTTACTTCGTAAGGGGTGGTTTGAATGAAGGGGCGACCCAAGCGCTTGGCAATCTCCTTCTTGTGTTCAAGGGCCTTTTTTGAGGTCTCGCGGTTGGGATCCAGGTGTCGGAGCCCCGCGAACACAATCAAGCAGCTCAAGGCTGCGCTAGCTGCATAAAGCAATAGCTCCTGCAACAGCTTCGTTTCCGACGAGACACCCATGAAGGATTTGCTTATTCCAACGGCGAAACAGGCTTCGGCCTCCCTCTCTGCAACCTCAACGAAGGAAGTAGTGGGAGAGAGGACAAGTTTGAAAAAAGTGAAAAGACGAAGACCGTCGCTGATTTCGGGGATGAAGGGGGAGAAACGGAGACATGGGTGAGGTCAGGAGCGGATGGCTGCCGTATCATTCATCAATCTACTTCTTCGGATGGTTTGGGCTGGGCGCATTGATGATGGGCGTTGAGATGAATGTCCAAAAATGAAACCTTTACGATAGGCCTGCTCCGGTTGTACAAAACAGGTACTTCCCATTATGCTATTGCCAGGGAGAAGCCCAAATAAAAGAAAGTTGAAAGTGCTCAAACGACAGGTTCGGTGTATTGAAAACGTGCATATTTCTAAGTCCACCATAAGATTTCTATCCCGTAGAGATGGATAGTTGAATTGAAGCATGATAATGAATAACCACCAAACACAACTGACAGGGACTTCCATGAACAAAAAGCTCAATGCCCTTTTTATAGGTTCTATTCCATGACCCTTTACAAATGAAGCTCTTTCGTTCAGCAGGAACCAACTATTTTGGGGTAACGTACAGCTTTGGAATCGAATGATGTAAAGTGTAAACCTATAATCACATGCCTATATCGGATTACTCATAGTGAAGCCCACTTTTCAGTTCTCACGTCCATCCATTGCGGGCTTGTGCCCACCACAATCCGGGGTCCCCCTTGAAAATGACAGAGACGTGTATTGGTCACCCCCCGATCAAATCAAAACTTCTTCTTTAGTTCCTTTGGGTTTTCATCCTACGCCTGATCCATTTCACACCCACTCTCAATAATATATTCTGCTTGAACTCTCGTTTTCTATCCAATACATGCGTTTTCCATCTTTTTGACCTCGAAGATCGAACCTTTTAGCCAAGCTCAACACATGGAGGGACGTCAAAGAAAAAGAGGGCCATCATCATTACACAACCGGCTATTATAAAGACTGAAGCGTCATCCACTGATTTCTATAGGGATCACGAAACCAATGCGATCGTTGAAGTCAATTAATGGGAAGAAGCATCGTTGAATTTTAGTGGGTTCTAGTGAGTAGTACAAAGCCTTTGCGATTGTACTTCTTTGCAGTACATTCTCAGTGATGGCGTTCCTGCGAGTCATTGGTTGTTGCTTTGGTTGTTCAACTACAGTTTTGATGCTGTCATTAGATTATAAATAGGATTGACTTTGCTTCTACTCATGTCATTGTATCAGGTAGTTCTGATTCAAGGCAAATTAAAGAGCTAGATTTGAGAGAGACCGTAGCCGGGGTCTGTGATTTTCGTTTAATTGCTATCTTATTTAATTTCAAGCTGATTGATTTGGGAAAATAGAATCCAATTGAATGTGTGGGTTTCCTTCCGTTCGGTGTGTAATTGAGAGTCAAAGCAGAGAAAGACCAGGTCGACACAGATGTTTAACGAGTTTCAGTTTGATTTAGAGTGGCTTTTTGCTTGGTTTTCAATTGAACTTTAAGTCAAAGAAGCCTTTTTGAAGATTTGTCAAGTTTTTGACTTTTCTGGATCTGTAGCAGAGTCGAAGAATCAGACTGAGGTAAGATCTTTCATGAGTTTAGTTCTTAATCTATTCGAGCTTTTGAAGATTTTTTGTTTGTGCTATGGAATTAGATCAGTGGAAAGTCTGCTTTGATCATTCTCATGGGGAATAGAAGCGAGGAAGAGCCTCAAGAAATTGAGTCTTGTATCAGTGGAGACGTTGAAGAGACAAGAGAAGAGGCAGATAATGTGAAGACAATAAAACCATGGAAAAAGCAGATCACTGTGAGGGGGATAATTGCAAGCCTAGCAATTGGAATAATTTACAGTATAATAGTGATGAAGCTCAATCTGACAACGGGTCTAGTCCCCAATCTCAATGTCTCTGCTGCGCTTCTCGCCTTTGTGTTTATAAAAACATGGACAAAACTGCTTCAGAAAGCTGGAATTCTAACAAGTCCCTTCACCAGGCAGGAAAACACCATAATCCAGACCTGTGCAGTCGCATGTTATAGCATTTCTGTTGGAGGTCAGTGGGCTTTTGATTTTAAGTTACAAACTGCTATGTCTTCACTTGGAAATTATGCAGGTGGTTTTGGATCCTACTTGCTGGGTTTGAACTGGAAGACATACGAACAGGCCGGTGTAGATACAGAAGGGAATTCTCCTGGAAGCACAAAGGAACCTGGGATTGGTTGGATGACTGGTTTTCTCTTTGTCAGTTCTTTTGTTGGCCTTCTTGCTTTGGTTCCTCTCAGAAAGGTCCTCTTCCTCTACTCTATCTCTGTTAATTTATTCAGAGCCTTCTTTTTTTTCTTTATTATATAAGCAGAAATGTTAACATGGTTGATGCAATTTTCTGATGTTGTGCAGATTATGATAATAGATTACAAGTTAACGTATCCAAGTGGAACTGCTACTGCTGTTCTAATTAATGGGTTCCACACACCAAAGGGAGACAAGATGGCTAAGTATACATGATATTTGCTTAAATTTCAGAAGAAGTCAGCCGGAATTGGAAGTTTCTGATTAATGCTACTGCTGTTGTTGCAGGAAGCAGGTTCGTGGGTTCATGAAATTCTTTTCGTTGAGTTTCTTGTGGGCTTTCTTTCAGTGGTTCTATACTGGAGGAAATCAATGTGGGTTTGTTCAGTTTCCGACGCTCGGGTTGACCGCTTGGAGGAACTCGTAAGCATCGTGTGATATCCTTCCTCGAAGTTTTCCTTTTACGAGGCTAATTTTCCATGAATTGATTGCATTTTGCAGGTTTTACTTTGATTTCAGCATGACTTATGTTGGAGCAGGAATGATATGCTCCCATCTTGTCAACCTATCCTTACTTCTTGGAGCTGTACTCTCTTGGGGAGTGATGTGGCCTTTAATTAAGGGTCTTAAAGGGCAGTGGTTTCCAGATTCTCTATCAGAGAGCAGCATGAAGAGTCTTAATGGCTACAAGGTTTTCACAAAATTCCTTCCATTTCTTCCAAAGATCGCCTCATTTTTATTTAGCAACTGTGCTCTTAAATTTTATTATCAACTCAAACACACTGCAGGTATTCATTTCGATTGCTCTAATCCTCGGAGACGGGCTTTATAATTTTCTCAAGATTCTCTGCTTGACCATCGCAAACATCTGGGCAAAAATTCAGAACAAGAACCTCAAAACATGTAACTCTTTGATTTTTAAGTGTACTCTTTGCTTTGTTTGATCAAACATGTACTAGTCGTGAACCTTAATTTTTCAAATAGCTCAACTGACATTCAGGATCCTGGCTTTGCAGTTCCAGAAGAGAATAACCAGAGTTTGGATGATGCCCGACAAAATGAGGTGTTTATTAGAGACAGCATTCCAATATGGGTGGCAATTATGGGGTATGCTGTCTTCTCCATCATATCTATCATTGTCATCCCCATCATGTTCCCTGAGCTCAAATGGTATTATGTAGTTGTTGCCTACATTCTCGCACCCTCCCTTAGCTTCTGCAATGCTTATGGGGCGGGACTGACTGACATGAACATGGCCTATAACTATGGAAAAGTGGCTCTCTTTGTGCTGGCTGCAATGGCCGGAAAAGGAAATGGTGTAGTCGCAGGGCTGGTTGGATGTGGATTGATCAAGTCCATTGTCTCTATTTCTTCTGATCTGATGCATGATTTCAAGACCGGCCATCTAACGATGACGTCCCCTCGATCAATGCTCCTCAGCCAAGCAATAGGAACAGCCATAGGATGTGTGGTAGCTCCCCTCACCTTCTTCCTCTTCTATAAGGCGTTTGATGTGGGGAACCCGGAGAGTGAATATAAAGCTCCCTATGCCATTATCTACCGAAACATGGCGATTCTTGGGGTCGAAGGGTTCTCGGCACTTCCTCTACATTGCCTGCAGCTCTGTTATGGGTTCTTTGCATTTGCTGTGGGGGCAAACTTGGTGAGAGATGTTTCTCCGGCGAACGTTGGGAAATGGATTCCGCTTCCAATGGCCATGGCCGTGCCATTCCTTGTTGGTGCTTACTTTGCCATCGATATGTGCGTGGGAAGCTTGATCGTGTTCGCATGGCACCATTTGAATAGCAGGAATGCAGCGCTGATGGTCCCAGCCGTTGCTTCTGGTTTGATATGCGGGGATGGCCTATGGATTCTCCCATCATCGATACTTGCTTTGGCCAGGATTCGCCCTCCCATCTGCATGAGCTTTCTACCCTCCAAGTAGAGATATAAAGAGACATAGAGAAAGGCCTTGCAAAGTCGTTTTATACAGTTATTAAATAGAAACAGAGAGCTAAGTGTACAAAAAAAAAAACAGGTAAGTTTGTAGCGACATAAGCAGTGGTTTAGTTGAGTGATGGTAGCTTAGCTTAGCTTAGCCGTGGCAATGTATCACTATATAACTAATAATGAACCTTTATAGCTCATACATTCTGCCGTTACAATTAGCCATTTACGAGAATGGGACGGGTAAGTAACACGATGCGTGGATCGATAACCAAACATGAAATAGGGTGTACTCAGTAGGGCTGGGCATTGGGCAAGGTTGTATATGCGTGACTGGTTCATGGCATGTGATACTCGTTTGGAGGTCAAAATCCCAGTTGAAATTGTTGGATGTCACAAAAGTAAAGCTGAGTTTTGATAAGAAAATTCCTCTCCTTGTTATTCACGTTTTTATTTTATTTTATTTTAATTGATGTTATTCCCATTCACACCCTCGTTTGGCAAAGCCATTACATAGGAATCAATTCAATGCTCATTCGTAAAACCACCAAGGCTTGAAGGGTGATTTGGTAATTCCACCTCGGATCTCACGACTCGTGCTTTGTTAAGAAGCGGCGGAGGTGCGTGTTCAACCACATTCGGCATTCCTTGCTCCATCAGCCGCCTGTGGAGCGCAAAACCAGGGGTTGGAGAACACAGATTTGATTCCGATTTGGCAAGGGAACCCAATCTCGGTATCTCACCCACCCTCTTCCACGCTTCTCTTTTTATTTGGTGTCTAATTGGCTCTTCTTCCTCTCCTTATCTACGCTTTGATTGAGGCTCTTCTTTTCTGGGTCTGTTTTATTTGTTGTAGCGATCAATGGCTTCAGATCCCAAGGTTCACTCGTTCGAAGACGTGGCCAAGCACAACAAGACCAAAGATTGTTGGCTTATTATTTCCGGCAAGGTCCGATCTTTTTTTTTTTTTTTTTTTTTTTTTTTTTTTTCTTAGGCTGAGGATCTGGCGGGATTCATTTCGGAGTTACTTCTTCGGCAATTCTGCTTTTTCAGATGAACAGCTTATTTTTGTCTTCTTTCTTTCTACTTCCTATATGTTTAGATTTTTAGATAATTGCTTTTGTAGTCGTCAATTATCTGAACTGGTCAAATCAATCATTCTATGTCGCTAGACAAAATATTGAGGTATCGGGTTTCATAAAAAGTTTATACTAATGGGTTAGACATAGTACATAATCGAGCGGAGTGGTCACACCCCAGTTTTGTTTTTTTAAGGATCTGTACAGACTTCATTAATTTGGTGTGTATTGAAGCAGTAGCGGTGTTTTTTAATTGCACTTTGATAAGAAGCAGTTTTCTGATCATTAAATTTGTAGTCTCTAGAAGCGAGGGTATTCGTCCTTTGAACAATCTAGCATTAGTTGCATATGTAAAGTGGTTCATGGTGGTGAGATGGAGCAGGGTTTACTTGTATATTATGTTGTTGATTTTAGGTGTATGATGTAACTCCTTTCATGGACGATCATCCGGGAGGCGACGAAGTACTACTGTCATCGACTGGTGAGGATTTTGTGTTTGTTTCGATCCAGATGTTGAGTTTGGATGAAGAATGTGTAGTATTTGTTTTGCAGGCAAAGATGCAACTAATGACTTTGAAGATGTTGGGCACAGCGATTCTGCAAGAGAAATGATGGACAAGTATTACATTGGGGAGATCGATTCATCGACGGTGCCACTCAAACGCAAGTATATTCAACCACAACAAGCCTCTTACAATCCGGACAAGACCCCCGACTTTGTCATCAAGATTTTACAGTTTCTAGTCCCGCTCTTGATCTTGGGCTTAGCATTTGCCGTTCGGCACTACACCAAGAACGAGTGACCGATTGTTGAAGGAGGATGGGTAGGTAATTGAGAGGACTTTGAAAAGGTCTTTTGTGTTGCGATTGGACGAGCAAGTGGTTGGTAGTAGCAATTTATGGTTTTCAACGTAGACAATGTTTTGTTTTTTCCATTCACCATCTTCTTGAATTGAATAATAAGCAGGGACAGAGTTTCTTTTATGTTAGATGTCATTTACCAAGCTGGTTTGCTTTGCTTTGCTTATAGTAAGTGTACATCTCTCTTGTTTCTCAACATAGAAAACCATTTATTAGGTAAGAGAGAGAGAAAGAGAGTCTTGAGAGCAGAGGAGGGCAGCCATAACAGTTGCAGAAAGTTGAATCAGAAAACAAAATAGCTTTTGTATTACACTTGCAATTCCTAATCAAATTGAAACGTGGAATTGGGTGCAAATTCATCGTTAAATGTTGGGGATCCAATCAAGACAAATTTGACTGTCAGACTAGGTTGCCTCAACAATGACAAATTAATTGGGATCCCCCCAATCAAGACAAGGTGGTCTCGATCTTGTAATGGAGGTTCACCACCAGATTATGGGCATCATCCAAAAGCTTCCACACATCAAGATGCCCAGCCATGCTGTTGCACTCTCGGATTATCTCGTCCATGCTGTTGTACTTTTCTATAATCAATTTCCTCTTCTGCAATACCGAAGCAGCAATTGCATAGAGCAACAGATCATCTGTGGGCGGGGCTCGCTGTCTGATCCTGCTCCATGCCGACTTTCCCACGCCAGCCCTGATGGCTGCCTGATCTGCCCACATCACCTCCCACAGGCACAGTGTCTGCTCAAACGTCAACTCCCTCCTAAACAGCACCACAACCATTCTGTACACAAAAAAGCAGTCCTCGGCTTGGAGCTTCTCCAAGTGCCTGTACAGGTGAGAATCTTTGAACTTTATAATTCTGGATACAATGCCTAGCTGACTCCGAATCCCAACCTCATCAAGCCTAAAATTGTGGCGAGCTTTCCGCATGAAACCCACAAAGCACCAGAATGCCTCATGATCCTCGCCCATTACTGAGATGATAGGAGAAAGAAGATCACTCATCCCCTGGCAGTAGCCAATTTCAGGATCATAGAGCGCATATGCTTCAAGGATGGCAACAAGTCTGGCAGCATGGAAGATCCTGTAGGGCTCCAGGTGATCATAATCCTTCAACCCAACAGCCTCAGCAGATCGTCTTGCCTTGCCATCTGAAACTGCTGCCTGTGAAGGGGAGAACACCACCCATTCTGAATTGGCACGTACTGCATCAAGACGAATGATTCGTTGCCATGTCTCAAAATCTTCATCATTGTGGCGTTTGGACGAGACTTCAGCCATAGTTGGAGAAAAATTGTGTTTGGAGCTGACGTCAAGATCAGTATCTTCTCTCCCATCAGTTGACGGGAAGGTTTGACTAACATCTGGATCTTCAGAGGAGTCTGAGTCAGATGAGTCAGTATTAATAGCTGAGGCATCAGCATTTGTCAGTCTCCTCGAACCATTATCCCCTTCCATAAAAACACTAGAGGACCCATTAGAGTATTTGACATGAGGGCTCCCTTCGTCACCAGAGAGGGACTCTCTAGCGCTAACCACATCTTCAGAGCTAGGAGAATCAGTGTCCTGAAGAGTGCATGTTCTGTCTCCATTGTAGCTCATTTCATCAATAACAGTGAACTTTGTCCTTTCACGCCCATGTTTTAGTAGTCGCCGGCATTGTTTACGAAGGCTATCATATTCTTTTCTGCATCAAAATAATGATCATTAATCAGAGAATGCCACCTCAGATAAAACATATACTTGCAGGAGACTGAAACCAGGAATCCTAGAGCCGATGAGAATATAGCAGGAGAAATGCATATAAAATTTAAAAATAAACAAGACAAGATACCTTTTCTGTGTTCTTACATTCTCTCGTTCTTCTTTGGAACTGTTCAAATCGAATCTGTTGCAATACAATCATTCAGTCAAGGACAAATTTGGCATGGCATAAAATACAAAAGCAATTAACATTTCAGTCAACTATGCTCCTCAAAATATAAATCAGCCATAGAGAATCAAAAAAACAATATCATGCGCTTACGATGATTCAATACAACACAGAATGAAATTATGAAAACTGGGCTTATCTCTAGCAATTTCAAATGCAATGAACTTAATTCTTCCAGAGAATTACATCCTAGTACACAATTCTTAGGAAAGAAAAAATTGGCATGTGAAGATCTAGTCTCGCAGAAGGGAAAAACTTGTTCAGTGGATTAAGATCTTGCTCTCCATAAAAAGAACATTTTGACTTCCTTTATTTCATTTTTCATTGAATCTAATTCAAGAACTCAAACCTCTTATTTGCAACTTAAATGTCAATTTGATTTTAAATAAGCAAAAGGAAGGAGGAGGTCCAACTTAATCACTTCAGCCAATCAAACAGAAAATGAAACACAAGATCATTGGTATGAAATAAGGGAGAAAGTTAAGCAATATGTTGGAAGTAGGTGGGGAAAAGGGGAATGTTGATCAGACGTTAGTAACAACTCAATCAACCAAAATACAAGATAATAATAGAGCTAAATGAACTTCTAAATCTTGATTATATGTATACAGCAATCACCAAGGAGGCATTTGAAAATGTGTGACAGATAAAACGACGTTAAAAATGCACAACAAGAATACCGTTAAAAAAATTAGACAACAGGATTAGCCAAGGAAATGTGAATAAAAAACACAGGACAAAGCTTACACTCCAAGAAGGAATGGCCAAACCTCTACCCTGATACTTGGATCGATTCCCTGCATAAAAGAATAGAACATCAACATAGGAAAAGAGAGAAATTGAGACATATCACAGTTTTTTATTGCTTTTTCTAAAAGAAACATTAAGGAGAGAAGCAAATTTCACTCACTCCGCTGCGAACTTTTTTCAAAAACTTGACTCCACCGTCTCGTAGTTTCCCATCAGGAGTAAACAGACTTCTCCATTGTTGGGGTGAAAGAGCATGTTTTCTCTTCTTCCGTGACCACGGTGATTTGAGCCGACCCCTGTGACAAACATACACATCAAATTTTCACGAAAGGGTTGGGAGAGAGAAGAAAGAATCAGACTAGGAGTGGAACCAATTTAAAAGCATCCACTTCATATATCTGAAAAAAGTATGAAGCTGATTTCATAAGATTATCTATTAGTTTGATTTTATTTTGATTTGTCCTTTTAACCAACATAGGTATAGTTTTAAAACTCTTCTCCAAACCAAACTTTCAGTAGTTGGCAAAGTTCACTAGGGGAAAGCCAAAAATAGAGTCTGCAGCTTTAGTTTAGATTGGAAAACCTCCTCCCACAGACCCACTAAAAACGAAATGAGAAGAGTAATTACCCATACAAGTAAAATCAGTCATACAAAATGCAATTATATGAAAACATTCACTTCAAGATATCTAAGAGAAAGGGTAAGATTTGAGAATCAGATAGAATCCTCACTCCTGATCTAATAAATTAAAATTCAAACAGAAGAGTCAGAAATAAGAAAAGAGGATCTGATAAAGACTGTGAGGACGCTAATGACACAGGAGAAACGCGACTCAAACCAGAAAACAACTGGATTGAACAAAAGATTAATGCTAAAAAACACTGAAAACCCTCTCGACCCGAGATCTGAATACAAAAAAGTAAAGTTAAAATAAAAAACTTGAGCTGGAAAGCAAATCGGTAGTTGAATAGAAAGAAAGAGGACTCACCGATCAGAGGAAGAACAAGAGGCAGGCGAAGACGAAGTGACAATGAATAGAACCGAACGCAGTTGAACCCACGAGGACGACGAGGATGATGACGATGAAGAAGGAGAATTCGAATTGGAGGATGATGAAGTTTGAGTTCGTCGAAGAGCTCTCATCTACGTCTATTATCAATCTTCGGTAGACAAATCACGAAAAAAAAAATCCCCTTTTCTTTGAACAGAACAACCCCTTTTACTCTCCTAAAAGGTTTGAGAAATATTCTTCTTGAGAAATAAAATCGGGGGGGTTTTACCTACTGGCTGAGAAGAAAATGATCACGACCACAGCAAGCCCCGCTATGGCCGTGAAGGCATAAGCTGTAGTAGGCGGCATGGCAGAAAAGAGTCGGAACCCTAATCTAGCGCCGGTGCCTGATGTGGTGGTGGATTCAGCGCCGGAGGCTACCATGGAGGTAACCGGAGGAGGGAACGGTAGTTCGCAGTTAGTAGGAGCCTCTTATCTGTTTCTTCTTCTCCGTAAACGGCAAGCTAAGTGCTTCAATTATGCTCTTTTACTTTAAAAACAGCGGAAGCTCGAAGTTCTCCCTCTTCTGCGTTGCCTTGCCTCAGCCCTTAGGCGCTGAGAGAGAGAGAGAGAGAGAGAGAGAGAGAGATAGAGAGAGAAGAGCGAAGACTCGCAGTTGGTTGCCGAACCCAGAGAGGGATTATGGGGGTAGGCGTATATGATGAGGTTTGTCCGCCTCTGCTCTCGAGTCTCGACGTCTATCTGGGTTTTGACTAACCTTACCCTACCAAATACCCAAAGAAGCCCATTTCTCCTCCTCTTCCTACTCCATTCCCCAATGCTTCGTTTTTACCCATCTCCTCCATTATTCTACCTTTATAAACACCATTAATCTTGAAAAATTATGGGTCTTTGAATTTATAAAAAGTTGCCAAATTATTTCTCCCATTCACACCATTCCAAACACTTTCTCTTCCTCAACTTTTCCTTTTTCTTCTTGTTTATGAGTTGGATAAAGTTAGTACCTTCCTCGATCATTTTCAGCATCCACCCTCCATTTCTACTCTCCTCCGAATTGCTGTGACTTTCGAAGCATGGGAGGCTTCTATCATTTGGGAGTTGCACAAAAAGATTGATCTCAGTCAAACCGACATCGCTTCCATTTTAGCTGCAATGCTCCGTAGAGCAGAGTTGAGTGGATTAGATTGAGTTAGAGTTATGCTCAGACGAGATACGGAACTTATCCTTTACACTAAGAATATTATCTTTCTTAGGCGCATTGACGTTGCAAATTCCCGATTCTTACCCAACAAAGAGTGATTGGCCGGCTGAAAAGAGAAAGGAGCTTGATGATTACGACTTCCGGTCAACAAAGTGGGGCGCAGTGTTTCAAGGAAGAAAAATAAAGAAAAGTAGGTTGGCTCTACCAAAGTGCAAACATAGCATGCATAGAATAGCATGAAAAAGTGAAGAACACTGCACAAATTTTGGCTTTTTATGGGCTCCTTTTTGTCTTGGATTGCAAGGTGTTGTTTCGATGCGACTTGCAGAGCTAAGTAAGGTTTTTTTGATAAACAGCCTTTCAGAATGATGGAATGCATAATCTATAAGCTTGTCCAAATCATCTGCAACATTGACATGCATTTTTCTGCAGATCTACACATGCAAGAACAAAAAACAAAAGAAAAAATTTGAAATTTGCTGTATCGATGACGACGAATAGAACATGGACACCATCTTTTCTATACAGCATGAGAGAGATATCATGTACAGGATGGTGGACCGATATTTCCAACCTTCATCAACATCCTAGCATAATCATGAAAGAGATTTGAGATTGGGTCGAGGACAAAGGGAAGCTCTTTTCCATGAGATAGCAACAACACAGCCTGGTTGTCTCATATTAAATATCAGAGAGCTAAGATTTCACCACAGACTACATTCCTGTCGTGAACCAACCCAATTGCATATAATTTGGTCTACTGAGCCTCAACAAATGTTAATAACAGCATCTCAGAAGATACATTCAAACATCTTCTTAACATGGCCACAAAACAATACCTTAGATAGAAAACCATCATACGCTCGCTAATAGCTACTATCGTCACCCAAAATACATGGCATTTCCGACATAGCACGATCAACTAGCGAGGTTGAGCGCCACCCATGTCCCCAAACATCATAGTCCAATAAAGTTTGGATTACATAGTTGTCTGCCCTTCCAATCTGTCAAAGTCCTCATATTACTCGCTTTGGAAATTAGATGTTACAATGCAATAACTAAAGTAGATTCTAGATTAAAAGATAGTACAAGTGTAAATTTATATTGGTACACGAGTGAAAACTAAATAAAGAATGATGTTTGCGATTGAGTCAGAACTTTTGGTTTGATCATTGACTGATGATGTTTGCAAATTATCCAGATTTGAAGGTTGTCTCAGATTTTGTGTATTTTTCAACACTCCCTCTAAATTTTGAAACGTATGTTGATAACTAGAATTGTTGGCTTTTCTTCTTCACCTAGTTTAGCAGTCGCGACTCCAATGGCTTCGCCGTTGCACTCGAGGATCAAAGTTTCAAATGGAAGCATTCTGATAAACCTCCCATTAATACCAGGAAAATGGGATTGGACATTGAGGGGCAACATATTTTATTCATCACAAATCCTAACAAAACTGCTCTGCCCTCAGACCAACTCAAAATTCTGTACCTTATTTACAAACAAACCTTTCAAACCACTCCTTACGAATTTGATCTTCTTCACTTGGGTTTATGGTTGGTCCTCCTCAGTTTTACTCATTGCTCAATACTAGCAGTCGAAAACCAATTGTTGAGCAAAAACACGCGTCTTGGAAGTGGTAAGACAAGCTTCTTCTTGTCCTTCAAGGCCAGAAATTTAGCCACGCAGGACTGCAGCATGAGTTATCGAATGAAGGCGATGTTAGCGATGCGTGCAACTGTTCGCTAATGTTCCAAAGCTGGCGTCCATCTTCTTCAACGTAGTTGATGTAGTTTCTCTTCTCTTCGTCTGGGTTACTGACTTCAAACTCACATCCGTCGTCCTCAACACTTCTGATTATGCCATGGTTCTGGTATTCGTATGAATGCTCCGTTTCTGGCTCCTCCAGTTCTTCTTGTAGCCTGTTTCTCGCCTTTTCTTCTTCCTGATCTCCATTTGTGGTGGAACTGCAGCGGGGTTTGTCTAGCAGGCCACTTAGTTTCTGCAGCTGTTGGGAAAACATAGCGAATTACAATACCTGAAGGAAACGGAGAGAAAAAAAGGCGGTAAAAATAGGTACCTGTGAGAGCAAAACTTTCTTCTCTTCCTGTAAAGTTTCAAACTTGGACGATAAACTATCATAGTTAGCTCTGAGAATCCTCAAATCTTGCTCTATCTGTTTGGACTTCCATCTTGCTCTTTTGTTCTGAAACCATATAGCTACCTGACGTGGTTGCAGCCCCAGCTCTCCTGCCACCTCCATCTTCTTCCTTGGCTCCAGCTTCGTCTCTGTTTCGAATATAGACTCCAGTGATCTAATCTGTTCATCGCTGAACCTCGCCTTGTTTTTGCTCTTCTTTTTCGTGGATGAAAATGGCTGCGATTCGAATGTTTCCGTAGCAGAAAACTCGTTTCTCTCCATAATTTCAGCTTCACCGGTTGCAGACAAGCAGAGGATTGGCCTTAATATTTTCCCTTTAATATTCCTTTATTATTATTATTATTATTATTCAGAGTTTTGGTGATGGATTTGATTGATAGGCTATCATTATATATACACATGTAATCATCAAAAGAAAATATCTTCGAGTTTGGATTTCAGTAAGGGTGAAAAGTAAAATGGACATTTTCCTAACCACTGGGGTTGGGCCCGAGTGTCGTCTACCTCTCTCCACCCTATGCCGTATTGAGTATTGACACATCTCAAACTCTGTTTAACTTTTATTTTCCAAATTATGCCATAATTGTGTTGTTAATGCACAGAAAACGCCTTGTTATCTATTCCGACTGGCAGACAGCTCTGTTGGGTCTGCTTTTTTCAAGTGATAAAAGAGGAATATTCCAAGTCCAAGACTAGCTTTGGCTTCTGAGCAGCGTATACGTTAAGAGTAGAAGTTCAGGTTAATAAAGAGTCGATTGATTCATTGGGTTTTCTTTTCTTCCACAGAATACACACTCTTGACGTTTCAAAATGAGAAATGATGCTTTGGGTGAAGATAAGCACCAAATGTCGCCTAATACTGACAACAAACGTGGTTCATTCTGCTTTTTTAAGAAGAAGAAGAAGAAGAAAGCAACGGTTTGTAGAAAGAGCATCTAATTAGACCACCTGGCATTTCATTCCTCTGTTTCGGCTTCTGGGATTAGCTCTGTCTTGTCGTCTTCACCTGTGTCGTCCAAGATTGGGTCCCCCAGTTTGAATGAATCATCCAACCGTGGCGGTTGCTTGTCCCAAATCAGGTCACGGTTGGTGAAGTGTCTTCCAGAATCGCGATTAGGTGTCATGTTTGTTGTAAAGGCCAAGAGGTGCAGGCCAGATGGCTTCTGGGAGAGGATAAAACAAAAAATGAAAGAGTGAGAGGCCAATTTTGATGTGATTTACTCTTTATCCTCAAAAGTTTATCACCATTGCCATCTTGACCTTAGCTAAGCTAGTGGGGCCTCTCCTCTTGTCCTTTAGCAGTTGACCGGAGAAAACCAGAGAGATGAACGGAATATCCTGCGATGAAACAACTCTGGCTTTTGTCTTTTCCTCCTCCGGAAACTGGATTCTTGGTGTGAAAGCCGTTGTGGGTGTTGCCAGTTTTGGTCTGTCTCTCTAGGCTCTAAAGATAGTAAATTTATGTGGGGTGGATGGTGGGTAAATGGAATGTATGGTGAAGAATCACTAAATGGGATAAAATCTAGCCATCAAGAACAACCAACCAACGTACTAAATAAGATTGGACAGAGATGGAGATGGAGTAGACTGTCTCCAACTCCATGCAACCAAATTTAATGTTCTTAAAACACATTTTGCTTCTGGTTTTCATGGGAAAAAGAGTTTGGGTCTTCTCTTCTGTTATCTAATCCAGCATTTTTATTTTACTTTTCCATAAACAGACAACCCAAGCCAGTCAATGCCGGAATCCTAGGACGCAGCTAATTACAGACACCCCGTCTCTCTCTCTCTCTCTCTAAAAAAAAAGACATTCTTTTGCAGCTGTGCAACAGCCTGTTTGTGTTTGGGGAGAGGGGAGAGAACAAATGAGTTTCCTTTTCTTCTCTCCCCCTCTCCTTCCGGCGACCCGATAACAAGTTCATCTATCAAGCTCTTAGTCCATGAATTTTCTCGGCCTTTTTCTGCCGCCTTTTTCACCTCGACCGCCGCTTCCTCGGCTGCCTCCTTTAATTGACTCCTTCAGCTTCTCTTCGTCGCCGGCATTTAATTTTGCGGGCGTGGTTCGTTAGCAAGGTATTTGTATAAGCTCGCCGGAAATCCATGTCCTTTATTCGTTCAATTCCATTTCTTGATCTTGGCCTGGAGCTTACCACCCTCTCCGTCATAGCCGTCCTTCTTTCCCTATCCCTTTTATCCCTCTGCTTCGTCTTCCACCTCAGATTGAAGTCCCGCACCTCCCTCTATCTCCAAAGCTTCAACTCCCTCTGGACGGTTCGCTTCCTCCTTGTTTCCTTCATCTCCTTGTGGGCCATCAACGAGGTCTTCCGCATACCCCTCTTTCGCCATCGATTTCTCTATTCCTTGTTTTTCCCCATACCCCTTTCCTATGACCAACAATCCAATCTCTGCAAAATCCAAGTCGTTCTCTCTCTCGGTTTGTTTGAGCCTGCTTTCTTGCTTACTCTGCTCTTCCTCGTGAACGCCTCAATCAAGAAAAAAATTGCGCGTGACCTTTGGGCCGTTGCGTTCGTGATCGGCGCTGGCGTTGCCCTCTTGCTGTGCCAAATTTTGTTCGTTTACTTCTCGCCCCTGAAGCTCCATTTCCCAGAGTTCTTCGACCGGAGCTTCGTGGTGACGAATCATGATTTCGGCACCCAAATGGTGCTTTGCGCGTACCCGTTATCCAGCACTGTTCTGTTCGCCGTATTTGTGGCGGGGTACACGTTGTGGTTCTTGGTTTCTTTCAGGAGAGTGGTGATTCTGGTGATCAGCAAGGCGTTGAGGTCTCGCCTATACAAGCTGGCATTGACATTGCTGGTAGCTTTGCCGATGCAGATCTTGTTTCTTGGTCTCTCGGTTCTATGGAACCCCGAGGAGGCGGCCTTCGGCGCTGTGGTGCTCGTTGCGTTCCTATGCACGTTTGCGTGCGCTGCCGTGGGGGAGGGAATATTGGTTATTCGGCCAATCGCCGACTCTTTGGCTGCCGGTGGAGATTGCTGCTGCTGGACCCCCAACAAGCCAGCGTCCGCAGATGACACAGTATAATAGCTTCTTTGATACCATTTCTCGATTGGATTTTCTTCTTCTTCTTCTTATCATCGCGATACTTGTCTTACATTAGATGTTTTGGTTATCTTAATTACCCATAATTCATTTGCTCAAAAGACATTTTTAAATTTTCTTTCTGTTCATGTCTGACATACTCAATCTATGTGGTTTATCGACTTCTGCAATAATACCCAGATAAGAACTTTCATCTCAAATTGCCATTTCTTTTACAAATGCCTAAACCACGCCCTGAGATCACTCTGTGGAGACAGCGAGACATCATCGTCGACAAGGCTGTCTGTGCAGCAAGAAGACGTCGACGTTGGCTTCATTTCAAATCTATCAGCAGCAATGGGCTCTGGAACTGGGAAGGACAGGCGTTTTTGGGCAGAGCAGCTCTTCTCCCTCTGCCTCGGCGCACTTATGGATCGAAACCTAGCATCAGCTGATGCCGTTGTCGACATGTAGTTTGGATTTGGATGGCTTCTTTCTTCTCTCATGCAGCGCGGGCTTGCCGAGTGGATTTGCAGATTTTTGGTTTTGAATGGCGATGGGGTATTGGATTGAAGCGACAACAGAGTGTGGGCTCTGTTTACTGGAGATTGATGGTGTTGCTTCTGTGATTTCTGGTTATGGCGGGGGGAGGGAGAGTAAGGGTGAGACGAAGTATCCATTTCAACTATTTTAATGGGGTCTCTTTGATCGCATGAATATCTTCTGCCTTTGCTCTCCCACGCCGATCGTGATTTATCCTCCCTCTCTCTTCCCTTTCCACCACTCTTCCATATCTGAGAAGGAGGGAAAACATATTATAATGCACTCAAGGAAAAGCTGAGAAGAAGGGGAAACCTGCTGCGAGAAGGCGTAAGAAAGAGAGTTTTGTCTGGCCATGAGTTGTACATCCATCAGCTCGAGCGACTCTTCAGGGGCGCTGCTTTCTTCTCTAGACTGCATAAAACGAACTATTAAAAACCCAGTTAAATTGAGAAAAAAAAAATGCAGGCAAAAAATGATCTTACAGGTCGCGGAGGACTTTCTGATTTCTGCGAAACGGGATCCCTTCTGGCTCTGGCTGCTGTGATCGCTAAAATATGCAGAATCTTCACGTGAGATCCTGTTTGTACGTTGCTGGAGGACTCTGGCTTGAACTCGTACCAGAGCTTCCATGCATTGGAGAGTCATTTTGGCTCTCCTTCGAACGTTGTATCCTCTCACTAAAGCTTGCAACTTCACAATTCCTTTCAGCGCCTGGAGGGCTATTCTCGCCTTCCCACACAAAAAAGCCAAACCAATACTTAGAAGCAGCAGCGCAGGAAAATTAAGAGTCTATTTCCATTCTCATTACCAGATAGCCTCTGAAGGCTTTTTGAATGAGAAGCGCAGCCGAGTGCTCTCTTGCGAGAAGGGAAGACCTGGAAAGTCTAAACACCTCCACGGCTGCTTGGGCCGTTGCCACCACGGCCTGAGCTGCTGCTGCGGTGGCCATGGCTACTGCAATGGCACGTCTATGCTGCGCATCGGAAGCACGTTCGTCACTTGTAGCGGCTCTCTCAATGTTTGCGGTTGAGGTTATGATCCTTGCTTCGCAATGTTGTACGTTTGATTCTTGAATGGAAGTTCTCCTGAACAGCCATCTACGTTTCCCTCTCTTCTGGACAAGCCCATATATACATCACTTGATCTTCCCTTGAAGCGTCGGAAAAAATAGAAAAAGAAAGAGAGTCAAGATAATACCTTTTCGTCTTCTTCCGGGTCATGGTCTTCCCTTCTCCTGGTGTTGGTTTTGTCATTCTCCTTCTCCTTCTCCTTCTCCTTCTCCTTGGTGGAAGGGGTAAGAGCCTTCTTGACCGCAGTCAACCAGGAGCGTCTTCCGCTCATCTTCCCCGTGACAAGTGTGCAAAGAATTAGATTCAGCAATCAGCGATCACATATATATATACATGTAGACCAACTTAGGAAGGCATCTTTGATGTTTATGGGAGATTCTGCAGCCATCTGAGTGGTTGGGCAGGTTAAGAGGAAGAGGACACTGCGGCATTAATGGGAAGAAAGGAAGAAGTAATGGAATCGCAGGAGAGTTAAGGAGCATGAAAATGCTCAAAAGAAGACATGTGTCAGACAGTTGGAGACAAATGCGAAAGAGCAAGTAGTCCTCGAGAGCGATGAAAGCTGGCTTTTGCTTTTGAATTTGTCTGAGCTGCTCTCTCATGGCGTCACGTGGTGGTGGTACACATAGTTTATCAGCAGAAGAAGGAAAGAGCCGGGCATAAAGATAGAGAGAGGATTGTAGTTGCAGGAGGAAGGAAAAGAACCTCTCTCTCGCCACCCACATCTGCTTTTTATGGTTTGAAAGCTACTCACTGTCCAACTGCGAGACCAGTCAAACATAATTGGATTCTCTCTCGAGCACTATCCTCGAGCTCTTATCACACTCTTTTTTATGAAAAATAACTGTGTTTAGAGGTTGAGCTCTTCTGTTTTCCTGCAACCGTGGAACTGAAGGAGGTCAAGCTCAGCCACCTTAAACTCAATGACACACAGCCAGAAACAAGATTCAGATAAGAAAAAGGCCAGTTTTCTTTAAAAATTATGGCAGCTAGCTAGTTTGAGCATGTTTCGACATAATGTTAACATAATTTAAAACCATTCACCGCTTTGACATCTCATTTACTCTACAAGCTAAACAAATGCCTCGCGAAAAAGAATCAGACATCATCGTCAAACACAACCAACCCGCCACAGTCTCAAAGCACGAGACACATGCTCTGAAGTAGCACAAGCACTTACGAAACCTCTCCGTATCTCTATCTATGTATTTGTAAATACGAGTCTCTGTTTCCAAAAACATGCAACGCAGGTTCATAGCATTAGAGGCCGGGGAGACCGAGGGCGGACTGGAGTCTTTGAAGGGCTCACCCTGAGTCATCATCAACAATCATAATCGCAAAAATTTCGGCCATTTGGAGTATAGAACCCTCAAGTAATTCATCAAAATTACCTTATTGGCAGTGAACCCAAAACCACGCCACTACAGTTAAGAGCTGCAATTGCACTTTCAGCCTGCAAGTTTAAATCACAGAACTACCGTTCAAATTTGACAAATATCTAGATGTTTTTTCAATCACTTTTCCAAGCCATGAAAGCTACTGGTACATTTCTAACTAGACACAATAACACAGGTGCATACTAGGAGAAAGAACAGATAATTGTGGATTTCAACAGTGGTTTGTACTTTCCAGATGTGGCCTAGCAAGTGACCTCAAATCTTAAAAATTATCACTCATAACACAATTAGATTTGACTGCAATATCAAATTCTAGAGAAAAAAACAGCAACAACACAAAAACAGTCTTTCATTTTGTCATCGATTTGGATTCCCACAGCAACGTGATGTTGCCGTATGTTCAGAATCTTGACAACCTAATATTACTCTGAAATTTTGTATAGGATGCCCAAAAGAACTGCACTTAGTAATATATCTAACGTAGAAAAACAAGTAAAATTTTCAAAAACACAAAGCTCAATCAATGAATGAAACAAGATCTTCAGTTTCTTGTATTAAAGGCCTTATTCTTGGAAGCCACCATTGTTAACAACAAAAATTTGGTAAACTCTACTTTAGATAAGAGACTTGATTTGTATAGATAGATAGACTTCCAACACACACACGGATAGACTGTGTTGGGTCCGACATCATTGAAATCATAAGATAAATGTTAACCGTCACAACACACACTGCTAAGAAGATGAGGAGTTCAGGCTGATTTCAGCATCCAAGTCATATCAAATTATGTTTCTATCCCAGCCTACTCCAAGTTCGAGGACAGATTAATTGCAAAGAGCAGTCATGTGTAGTTAGGAAAGTATATTGCAGGCTGTCTAATTATATAACCTTGACTAGCCACAGGTCATTGCCGTGCCACTGAAAAGCAGTTAACCTCACACTAGAAACTAATCTACATGGAACCTCGTATCATAATTCTTTTACCTATTTTCATTAATAACATGACTAGACCAAACGGTTGGCATGGATAGTCAAATCCAAACCAGATAATTCGAAAGTAGAGTTCAACCCCTCCCTCCCTCACCATAACTTAAACATAACAAATTTAAGGGAATGAAGAGCAACCAAGTACCATTGTGAACTCAACAAACGCTATACGAGTGGAGTGATGGTAGTCTCCCAGCAGCCTAAGACGTTGAACCTGCGTATTGAATCCATGCACATGGGGTTAAGAACTTTAAGTGTAAAATGAAAATTAAGTAGCATATTCAGACACAAACCTCCCCACACAATGACTCGAAGAAAAGTTTGACTTCTGCTTGAGTAACCTGCATGAGATTACAGCATGACTAAGGAACTATGCACGCTAAAGATATCAAAGTATACTAAAAGAACTACCGCCAAAACGACCTTCTTGTCAATATTTGTACAATAAATAGTTCTTGAACACATTTCACGTTCATCTGCAGACTAAAGACAAAGTGAAATGAATATAAGTAAACAGAATGTCAGCGTAATTATTAATTATTTCAATATAATTCATATAAAAGACACAATCCACTCTGGCAAATCATTCCTTACCCTAGGCAAAAATTCAGGATTAACAGGCGCAATTGCAGTTTTTGAAGGTAGCACTCTAACAGGGTAATAACCAAGCATAGTTCCCGACAAATTCAAAGCAGCCCTTGCACTCTCTACAAGAAGGCTATAGTCAATTCGACAGAACATAGACGATATAGACATAATTTGAAGTATATAGGGTTGTGAACTACCATCATCAGTAAACTCAATAAAGGCAAAATGGAGAATGGAGTTAGGATCACCACAAATACGACAATCAACAACCTTTCGAGACAAACAAGAGAATTATTAGAAGCTTTATCCATCATTATATCGATCAAAGTAGTGCATTAGACGACAGGGTCTGAATTACTTGTCCACAGCTAAGAAAGAGTGCAGCAAGTTGCTCTTCAGTGACCTATACAAAGAAATGCAACAAATCAGTAGTCCACTCAGTAATCACAGAAAGTGAACAAAAGATTAAAATGTCTGATTTTGAAAACAGACTGAATTTCCTTTCACCTGTTGATCAATGTCAGATACATACACAGTCCTCCTAGTCATTTCATCTCGCTGTGCTGCAGTCATTTTATAATTCATCCTACGCCTCCCTTGACTAAAGCCATTCTTCTTCTAAGGAAAATCGTTAAATAAATGAGAATAAGATACAGGAGAATATCAACACTTGGCTAAAAGCAGTACGCATTGATTTCTACGATCCATCCTGGAACAAAACCATTTTTATCTTCTATAGATCAATAGAAAACTTAGAAGCTTTTCGCTACGGATAAGAGGGATAACAATACACATACCCTCCGATTAGTATTTCCATTAACATTGCCAGAATTAGTTTGCAGCAGAAAGTTGTTTGAAAATCCAAACCCACCGCTACTTAAGTAGCCAAGGTGATTTTTGGCTAGGGAGGGAGGTACAAATTCCTCAGCCATGGGATTCAACTTGGACAATAGCTCTTCCAAATCCCTCATATCCCTCTTAAAATTGTTATCCCCATCCTCGTCGTTCATAATCCCATTAGACCTTGCCACCATCTGCGGGCTATTGACCCCATTCGCTTCGTACCCATTTTGCATTTGACCCATTTGAACCTTGAAATTGTTGGGGCCAACTGATCCTGTATTTGTGATGCCTGTCTGTTGGAGATGGCTCTGATCGCTACTGCTGTGATGAAAATTGGATTCCAAACTCAAAACCCCAGGATCATTTCTGGGTTTTTGGTTTTCAAGAAGAGTTGTTGAATTAGTTGTCACTGTGGAATTGTCCAAATTCTGACTCGACGACCCGATTCTGGGTCCAGCATTCTCAGCAACAGCCATGATCAAAGTCGAAATCTTTTACACAAAAGATTATTATTTTTTTAAGATTTCACTGTAAATTATTGCGAACCCTTGATCATATGACTGCTAAAAAGGCGGAATAATATTCATTCAACTGATTTAGGTTGAAGAATACGTACCTGTGATTGCGACCAAACCCACCCCGAGATCGTTGAGTCTGCGAAGGGAGGAAGAAGAAAATAATTTAACAGAAATAGCAACAGAGTAGATTGAAGAAATGGAAACGGAAATGGGTAACACCACCACCTTTGATTTACTTTTTTGATCTAAAATATTAATTAATTTGCTGATGAAGAGATTCTACAGAGAGAGAACTGAGAGAGAGAGAGAGAGAGAGAGAGAGAGAGAGAGATGTTCTCGTCTCGGATCGTCCGATTGTGCTGGACTGCCTTTTTGGACCTTGTGTGTTTCACCACATCCCAAAAGCGATGATCAAATACGAATTTAATTCAGAGAAGGAAGAAAAGAGGCATGGAGCCCGAACTTCGATATTCCAGAAATGCCCATCTTCTGGTCTTCCCCATTTATGTCTTTTATCAATTCTTGGCACGGGTTTGGCATGCATCATACAAATTTCTTAACTTGCAGGTATCGAATCATGTATGCAAAATTTTTACTTAACAGACCAAAATCTTTCAAGTTTCAACTCAAAAAAAAAAAAGAAACTTTATGACACTGAATTTAGAATATTATTGAAATGGGCGATGTGTATAATAAGAAAGTAGTGAGTATGTGTTGTATGAGAATTGTGAGTATGTGTTGTTTGAGAAGATAGGAGCACCATTATTTCACCTCGGTTTTCTTTTACCCAACCTGTCCAAAAGTAGGAGACAGAGGTGAATGATAGGATGTTGTTGACTAAATTTTGACCCACAAAAAATGAACTGAAATCTAGATCACATAAGAGTTAGTATAGTGTAAAACTTAAATAATCTAATTAAACGATGTGCAGTAAAGTAAATAAAGACCCCCAAAGAATAAGCCTTGGAGATGCACGGAGGTGGCAATGGTTAAAAATTATTATGTTCAATTCCTCACCCATATGCTTCAAATTTCATCTTGTGTGTGCAGACTGCAGATCCAACAAAAATATATGAAAGTTTAGGCAATTAACTCGGTTCATAAGCAACAGTAGTTACAATATGTTCACTGTGTTCCCCACATTAGGCCATGCCCACAGTCAAGTCTCACGAAGTAATTACAAGATTGTTTATGCAATTCTCAACCAAAGTCAGTCTCTTCTTGCAGGATGGCCGTGGAATGCAGTCGATTTGAATACCTTGTCTCTCCCATGATGTCTTTTTATTTTTTAGTGCCCTTTACTCTGCCATGGAAGGTTCTTTAGCTGCTTCTAAAACGACAGACTCTAATTTCTCAGCCATGCCATTTCCTTTCGGTATGATAAGCCCGTATCCTCCTTCTTTTCTTTTGTATAGGATATTGATTTCGCCTGCGGAAAAAGATAAAATAAAGATTCAACTTCCAACTGCCAAAAAAACTAATACTGATGAAGCAGCCAAAGAGCACACGATCATATACCAGTTTCTTCATTCCGGAAACCATAGAAGTCATGATCGATATTTTCCAGCTGTTCTTTTGCTTCACTCACAGTCAAAGGTGGCATGTCGAAGTACTTTGTACGTACAATCTGCAATTAAATAAATAAGTAACATTTTCCAAATTATGAGAATACATCCTTGAATATAGTGTCAGGGTGAAGACAAGTAGCTGAAACATTGAACAATATGTTTCTTCCAATCTAACGTTGTTATACTTAGTAGGGGCTTACCTTGAGTGTCCAGCCAAAAAGACAACAAAATCTAGAAACTTCAAAAGGTCAAATCTTCTATATACACATAAAAAGTTAACTTCAAATATGAATTAAAAATTGACCATTGTTTGTATAGGTACCCAGTTAGCTTATATGGAAAATATGCTCATCTGCTATGTTTTTGAACATGGTCAGTGATTCTAAAAGCAAATAACCCGAGGTTTCAGCAATTCAGATGGAGGTTTCAAGTAAGAAAGAAGAGAGTGAGAATTAGGAAAGATGCTTGAAGATGTTAATGACAAGCTACATAATTAAACTCAACCACAAAGCATGAAACTGAGCTCAAATTAAGGATAAAAAGAAGGGAAAAGGACCAACCTCGTCCATTATTTCACCGTCCCCTTCCACAGAAACTGCGTCATCCTCGTCTTGTATCTCTGGTATTGTAGGCTCTCTAACTTTCAATCTGTCAAATCCCTTCATGTGTCGGCCGTGGTCAGAAACCTTCTCCTTGATTTTCCTCAACTTTCTTTGTATGATGGAAGACACCAAATCTATACTGGCGTAGACGGTATCAGCATCCTCCTCCGCTCGCACCACTCCATGCTTCTTCGTGAATAGAGTGACCTTGCCAAACTCAAAGCCTCAGAAACAAAGCAAGCACCAACCCAGTTGATTGTTGAAGAAAGACTAGATTGACAAAAACTTAAAAAAGGAAGAAACAAGTACCTCGCATCTTCTAATCCTTGGGCCTTTCCCAAACTCTCCACCTCTAACTGATAATCTAACATCCACTTCCCTCACTATGTGGCTGTGCTTCTGCACAGCCTTTCCAACCTTGTCTTCCACATGCTTCTTCACCGTTTCTGTCAGCTAGATCCACCCCCACCAATTAAGTTTAATGAAAAGTTCATGACTTAGTAGTCCTCATAATGTAACTTAGCGTTCAAATCTCCGAATGGAAGCTTATATAATAACAAATTTAAATCCAATAACAAAAACTCTCAAAAAATTTAGCTCAGCAGTATAGAGGATGAAAAGGAATATTTTGTAAGCAAAGATTGGATCCTACATTTTAAAGTGGTGAGGGGAGAGGGAAATACCTCAAAGTTTTTTACTTGAATAATTAATTTGACCGACGAGAGCGGACCATCCCAGGTCATACGAACATTAAAAGAGTTATGAGCATGGTCCCTCTTGGGTACAATTTTGACGAGTCTGAAACACTCGCTGGAGTTGAAGAAAGTAGAAGCTTGGGAGGAAAAGGCTTGGGCTTTAAATCCAGATAGGAATGGTGTCGCTGTTGCAGTTGCAGAGCTGAGAAGAGAAGATGAAGTGGAAGAGGAAGAAGAAAGGGGAAGACGAGAGCAAAACGTGGGTTGAATGGAAGAGGCAATTGCAGCCATAGTTGTTCTTGTTAGTAGTGGAGATTGATCTGGTGAAAGGAGGAGCCAATTGGGAGGAAATAAGAGACGGGAAGGGGAAAACGAGGTGGCGCTGCAATTTCCATTCGGAGAAGATATTTAAAACGGGGTGTCGGCTTTCAAAGGTGGCGTTTTTATCCATTTATCCAATCGAAATGTGAAGTTGACAGAGACTTGTGGGATGAGATCCGTTCATGGAGCAGCCAGCCCATAGCTTTGGAGTTGGAATGGTTTGGATGGAATGGCCCATAAAGAGTTTATGTTGAGTCCTGTCCAGCAGCCGCCGTTGGAGGAAGCCAACGTGGACAGTGGACCTGGCCAATTGCATGTCATCTCAGCCGTGACGTCAAATCTCAAGTCTTCCCACCACTCTCTTCTTCCGACCATTTCACCAGGCCTAGGCCACATGTCCCTCTGACTCCTACACGTGTCATCATTCTACCACTAACATTAAAAATCTTCATCCCACGTGTCCCCATCCCAGGCAAATGTCTCCTTTTTGCTCCTGAATTTAGATATTTGGGGGCATAGTTGGTGCAGCTTCTCCCTTGTTGCAGAGTCCGAGGTGAGTTGGATGAATGGGGGGAGGTTGTAGTGAGCAGCCCAAGTATGGAAACGGAGACGGGGATGAAAGATGGGAGTTCGAGGAGGGTCGTGGTCAGGTGGGAGAGGTTTTTGCAGCGGATGATGCTCAGGGTCTTGCTCGTCGAAGCTGCTGATGATTCCACTCGCCAACTTATCGTTGTCCTTCTAAGCAAATGTGGCTACAAAGGTTTTCCTTTGACTTCCACCTCGTTTTCCCTCTTTTTTTCTGATGCAAAAGAAACTTCATTCGGAGACTGATTTAGTTCTTCCGTTTTTATGGTTGAGATGAGGAAGAAACTACTATCTAATCTAACACTATTAGACCTACAATAGAAACAACTTGATTTCATTCACACTCTCTTTTTACATTCTTAGAACCTAATATATATAAGGAAATTGAAGTGGGAAGGGAAGAGAGAGGGGAAAGGCAGTTTGCAGAACTCCTCCACCAATAGCTCACATCCTGCCACATATACAAACTACCCTATAAGAATTAACCACCTAGAACATGGATAATGGAACCACCATAAACCACATATCATGACAGGAAGAAGCTATTGTTTTCTCCGCGTTTCGATTATGGAAGATCCCATCTCTTTTGACCATGTTTATTGTTAATCTGCGGCAGAACTAGTTGTCTGTGTCGATAAATTGGAGTCTGAATATAGTTTTAATCGCATATATGTTTCTGTTCGAGCAGTTGCGGCCACCCCTGATGGCTTAAAGGCTTGGGATGGGAGTTACTCAGGGGAAGACCCAACAGTATTGACCTCATATTAACAGAAGTAGACTTGCCATCGATATCTGGATTCGCCCTGCTTACACTAATTATGGGGCATGACATTTGCAAAAATATTCCTGTTATAAGTATGATTCTATTCTATACAGTAGAGTGATTGCGCATAACTGTGATTGAATATTCCTTTTTTGATGGTTTGACACTCCTCTTCTTCTTTCTATGATTATGCAGTGATGTCCTCTTAGGATTCTATTAGCACTGTCTATAAATGCATGATGAGAGGTGCTGCTGACTATCTCGTTAAACCTATTCGGAGAAATGAGTTGAAAAATCTCTGGCAACACGTTTGGAGAAGACAATCTGTGCAATTTCTTCATTTTCTTTTCTCTTTTGCTCTTTAATTAATTTTTATTGAAACTTCAATCGGTGTTTATCATGACTCTTTTTGTCTATTAGTCAACTGCTGGAAGAAATGGCTCCCAAGAGCGTGTTGCACGACAAAAATTTGAAGTTACGTCTGAAAACGAGGCGGCAAGCAATCATTCAAATGGCTGTATGGCTGATGTTCACACTCATAAGGCATGCATTGAAAAGGGAGTGATGCTCAGGTCAGTGTTTCTTGCCCTGTCGACAAGGCTGGAGAATATTTTCCTGTGTGGTTCAATTAGTATATAACTCCCAAATCTTTCTTCTTTAGCTTATTTTCTTTGTTTTTATTTGTGTTCCTGATGTTACATTCAAACTTACGTGGTAGAGAACAATCACAAACATCATGTACCTAGGAATTCTTACAAAGCCTTTGGCTGGTACCCGTAATGGTTAACCATAAATTATACATAATTCTGAGGCTTCTTATAATTAAGCTGAAAGCGGAGAGATTTTAAAGAAAGATTGAATTTTTCTCCCTTGCAGAGCTCTTGTACAAAGCCAGAAGTTGAAGATGAGAGTACCCGTGTGGGAAAGATGCAGGAGTATCCACAGGCATACGTTGGCAGATCATTTATTGGTCACTTTAACTTACAAAGGGATGACACTAATGTCAACTTGTGCCAGAAATTGCTTATGCATGAAAATGAAACTGGAGGTAGCATATGATTTCCCTTGTATTTGTGTGGTCAATCTAGGAACATCTAACAGATGAAAATCTTAAAACTAAATTAGGGTCCAATTTGGGCACAAAAGGGAAAACCAACGCGGAAATTGCCGAAACTACAAGCGATGAGGCTAGAAGTCATAACATTGATCCTGATAACGCTGGTGATGCTAACACCAACAATTTCACCCTTGTTAGTTCTTCCAGAAACACCACTGACTTGATTGGAGCATTTGCAGACTATCCAGATTGCAATGACAGGAATTCCTCTTCAAGTAATGGTACTAGCAATTTTGATAATGCTTCGCAGTTAGATCTTTCCTTGAGAAGATGTCATCCCAATGATTTTGAGGACAATCTTATGACAGAAAGGCATACCCTCAGGCACTCTAATGCCTCGGCCTTTTTTTTGGGTTTTTTCCTCCTAATTGGAAGGGCCCAATTTGATGTGGCCTTGATTTTAGGCCCATGTTTTGAATGACATCTAGGGTTTATGTGTGGGTTAATTCCATATACAAGAGTGAAGATAGAAGAGAGAAAAACCAAAATCCATTTTCGGATTTTACTGTAGTAGCTGAAGAAGAATCGCGTTTGCTGGAGTTTACACCGTTAGATCGGCTTGAAATTTTGACAGCTTGTTCGCGATATCTGGGGCTACATTCTGAACGGTGGAGATCGGTTTTTGACGCTTCTAAGTCTGTCCGACAGAGGAAAAACAGAACAGCGGTTTTTTTGGGTAACCCTTTTCAACTTCTCTTGTTTGATGCTCTCGTATCTTGTTGATTGCCAAGATTGTTGTTTTGTGTCTTGTTGGTTGCCAAGATTGTTGCTTTATCTTGATGAAAATGTTATATGCCTCTAGTTTGATGATCTAGAGAGAACTTTGATTGTATCCATATTGATTATAGTGGATTGTTAAGTGGCCTACAAGGGTCCCGTAGTTTTTACTCTCGTTTTGAGAGGTTTTCCACGCTAAAATGTGTCTTGCATTGTGGATGTGATCTTATTGTTAGTTGTTCAATTATTCTTATACTTGGTTAATTGGGAAAGTTTTGATACGAACTTCCGTTGTGACGAATACTTTCCCATCACTTTTCTCGGTGAGGTTCTCTTAGCAATTTTGATGTTTTGGAGTGATTACTGCAATAACTTGTGAAAATTTTTGCCCCGTTTATCTTGACTAGATTGTCACAACTTCATCTTAATGTCTCATCTTGACTAGAATTTTTTTCTGATAGAAGTCATAAACTTCTGAAACCGCAAATGTTCTCACCATTCATGGTAAATGTGGATTCAGAAACGTTTCTTGACCCTAATCTCTAAACTGCCTTAGAAGCATATAAGGGTGCAAAATTGTACGAAAGTTTATTTATGTTCCTTATGATGTAAAGGATTTTGGTTGTACATATACTTACAGCATATGAACACAGTGGTTTTCATGTCATCAATGTTTGGTCCTGTTTTTATTTCTTGAGTACTTGTTCGATATGCTCAGCAAATATGTGAACCATGCAGATACACTAGCAGGCCCATTCAACAGAAATTTATCAGTGTTTTTGATAAGCTCTTATTATTATTGCGAGTTTTCACCTTAATTCTCTTGCTCGTATTACTTGTGCGGCTTATCCCAAAGCCTAAGTTCTCCCCGAAAGAGGCTGATGTTTACGAGCTCAATTTCTCACGCTCTCAACAACTCAGCTTTCAATACAACCAGACAGTCGGCATTTACTATGACGAGCTAATTCATGTACAGGCTGCTTGCTCCAGGTCAACAGAAAAGTGAGGGCCGAGCCTCATCATAGCTTTTCTCCATTGGGCTTAAGATTCAGTCTAGCTGTTGGGCAATACTGCCTTGGAATAATAGCCTACAAGCCGGGACCTTAGGCACATACTAGAGCCAGCTAGAGAATTTTGTTTCTATTATTAGTATTTTTCTATAATAAATTGATTTTAAATTGAACGATTAGGAGTTTGTTGACTTAAACTAAGGAAATTGATATTGCATTGAAACAAGGATAGAGATTGAGAGTTTTTTATTTATTAATTTTTGAAGATTTATCAATAAGGCTGAATAAATATATTGTTTATTGATAGGGCTTGTCTTATACGTCTGGCAATCGTCACCCAGATGACGACTAAAGGTGATATCAGCGATGAGCTGTCCTTCCGCCGACCAGCGTGTGGAAAATGCGGCTGCTTTAAATGTGGTCTTTTTCTAAGGTTGGATTTTCCGATTATCATGCCCACCGGCCACCGCTCCTTGCTTTCCCTTCTTTTCTTCATCTCTCCATTTTAGCCAATCACTCTCCCGAATCATATAGACATCGACTCATTTTGTGATCCATGTATTTGGAAAGAGAGAGACCCACTTTCCATAATTAGAGCACATGGGTACCATTCGCTCACAGATTGGCAACTCCCCAAAAGCACCATTGAAGAAGAACAGACCTCCCACTGACTCCTGGACCAGGACTGCAAAGACAGATCCATTCTTTAAATGCGTTTTCTACACGTTTTGAGGTCATTCGAGAAGCTACCTCTTAACGTGTTACAAGGGTTGGAAGCTCCATGTCTGTTATCATCATCTGTACACTAAATCTGATGCGGATGACGCGTTGAATCGGTCTCGTTCTCATCCATATTTTCTCCTTCCAACGCGGTGACGGTGCTTTCTACGACGTTTAACACGCCCAATGCAGCTTGTTAATTTAATCTTTTATAATAATTGCGTTTGGTGACAAAGCAACGCATCCAGAACATTTGATTTAGTCGGAGGGTGAAGCTTGATTCCTGTTTTTTTCATTGTTGTACAAACAACTGATGTGTTCCTTCGTAGGAAATTTTGACACGGCGTTGTAGTTGGTTGATCAAAGATGAAGTCAGAGATGGCTTTTATGAGGAAGATAATGCACCCACATTCGTAAGATCAGTCAATCTAAGCCAATAATAGGAGTGGTAATAGACTAAATTTGCCAAAAAACATTTTTGTAATCGGCGATGACGGAAAGCCTTAACTAAATTTATTATCCCTAATTGGGGATTTCAATTGTCTAACCTTTACTTAGTTTTTCGAAAGTGATCTCACGTCACATGCCACCATGATAGGCAAGAAAAGAGCTTTTGTTTTTCATACAACTGTAGAGATGGTGGACGACTAGGACAAGTCCCTCTGCAGAATTGCGAGGTTGAATATTTACGGTCACTCCCGTTTGAGACTACTCTTCCTCTTAAGGAAATCTATCATCCAATTAAAAAGTGCCACTTGTTCATCATGGAGCATGCATCTTTATATAAAAGGGGGGAGGGAGGGCGTTAAGTTCAGGTCAACAAGGACAGAGCGTCCTGGAAAAGGAGCATCTGCCCCACGCCCAATGGTGGAGCTGTCTGATTCCCGATCCTGTGCCGGCCGAGACACGTATATTATTAAATATAGGTGTATGTAGGTATGGATATCAAAGTTCTATCTTCCGGGAACCCATTTTTGAAGGTGCCGGAGAGTTACGTCAGGCCGGAATCGGAGAGACCCGAGCTCTCCAAAGTTTCAGCCTGTGAAAACGTTCCGCTTGTTGACTTGGAATCCAAGGACTCGGACGCCATAGTTCGCCAAGTAGCCGAAGCCTGCAAGAACTATGGCTTCTTTCAGGTACTTATTTGGTCGGATTGAGGTCGTAGCGACATATTGATTGATATTTCATTTAATCAAGCTGCTAATCAAAAGAAGGTGGGTGATTTTAGGTGGTGAATCATGGGGTGCCCATGGAAATAGTGGCGGCGATGAAAGCGGTGGCGAGTGATTTCTTTAGGCTGCCCATCGAGGAGAAGATGAAGCTCTACTCCGATGACCCTTCCAAGACCATCAGACTGTCTACTAGCTTCAATGTAACCAAGGAGCAGATACACAACTGGAGGGACTATCTCAGACTCCATTGCTACCCTCTCCACAAGTATGTGCCTGAGTGGCCTTCCAATCCTCCTCTCTTCAAGTACGTCCACTCTTCCCCCTTCCTTTGTTACTAAGAAATTTACTTTTTCACACGAGTGATTGATTTATTCTTAGGCTAAAATAACTCCTAGTGTTAAGTAATTTATGATATGTAATATCCATTCTTTCATTTGTTATTTAAAATATCAGTTCAACTGAAATAACTGTCTATAGATTTGCAAGTCTGATATATTATTTGTACATAATTTTTACGTGTAATATTATATTCTGACGTAATATTTTTATATATAATTTCGTATGCATATTTAGCGGCCTTATGTTGTTTATATTTGTTTAAAATCAAGTAATAAAGATTTAAGAAGATGAAAATTTAGATAAGAAACGTAGTAAGAGAAGACGGTATTATGTTGTTTATATTTGTTTAAAATCAAGTGAAAGAAGCTCAAGAAGACGAAAATTTAGATTGGAAACGTAATAAGTGAAGACGGAGATTAGAAATAGGGGATGAGTTGAAAAAAAAACATGTGGGAGGGTTACGATTTGAAAATAAGGAGTCTTTTTTTATGAAGGGGGGGGGGGGGGGGGGGGGGAGGTTGGGACTGGTCTAGATTTGACTTTGTCAACGGGAGGGGGTAAAATGGTGGGGGCCCCCCCTAGAAAACACAATAAACGACAATTTGTCTACCCTAGCGGGGCCTAGCTCTGGCGCAGCTTATATAAATAAATATCACCGATGCTCTGCTGACGTCGCCAAATGAAAGCGTGTTGACGTAAGCATAAATATTTAACGGTGGGGACCACACCCCACATGCTTCCTCCCTCCCTCCCTCCCGTGTATTTTATTAGTTTTGTGGGTGGGTGGTCTGACTGGATCCACGTCTCTCCTGGAGCCACGTTCATTGTTTTGAATTTTGTCTTGTCTGACTCAGGGACGTAGTCAGCAACTACTGCGTCCAAGTTCGACGACTTGGGCACCGAATGGAGGAGCTCATATCCTTGAGCTTGGGCCTCCACAAGGACTACATCAAGGACACATTGGGCGATCAGGGCCAGCACATGGCCCTTAACTTCTACCCCCCTTGCCCTGAGCCCAACCTCACCTACGGCCTTCCTGCCCACACCGACCCCAACGCCCTCACCATTCTTCTCCAGGACCTCCATGTCTCCGGTCTCCAAGTTCTCAAAGATGGCGTCTGGGTCGCCATCAACCCCCTCCCTGACGCTTTTGTCATCAACATCGGCGACCAGTTGCAGGTGACGCGTCACTTTCATTTCTCCAACTTAACCCCCCCACTCACTCTCTCTCCCTTTCACGCCAACCTTTTTTTTTGTTTTTTGGTTTTGTTTTGCAGGCGTTGAGTAATGGTGTGTATAAGAGCGTGTGGCACCGAGCCGTCGTCAATGCCGATAAGTCCAGGCTCTCTATCGCCTCCTTCCTATGCCCTTCTGATGATGCTGTTATCTGCCCCGCCACTCCCCTCACTGCTCACGGATCCTCCTCTATCTACAGGGCTTTTACCTACCCTGAGTACTACAAGAAGTTTTGGAGCCGTAATCTCGACCAAGAACACTGCTTGGAGCTTTTTAAGCAGCAGTAGCTATCAAAATCTTGTTGGGAAAAATAGTTAGCAAGTGTAGCAACAAGTAATAAAGTGATAAATAGAGTGTCGAACTCACGAGGACTTTTTAATTATTCATCAAATAAAATTAATTTCAGTTTAATTTGAATAATAATATTTTAGTGATTTTGACTTTAAAATAAAATAAGAGCAATTAATTAAATAACATAAAATTAAATGAGTTTAAAAATATAATGAGAAAGTTCTAGGGTTTCTGATTTCACCTAAATTAATCCTATTTAGTATTCCTAATCCAAATAATTAATTTCTATTTTTATGCGTTGATGACAATTTCACAAAAATATTCATTAATTTCTCTCGAGCAATGACAAATTTATTCAATTGACGAATTATTACCTCTCGGTCTCTAATCTTGATAATTAATTGAATACATTAAGAACGAGAAATTAAAATACCACATGAACGCATTAGCTATCTCTAGCCTAACATCCTTTTCATGGTAAAATATTCAGTGCACGATTATTTATCTCCTCTCGGTCTCAAAACAATCATACGAACATGTTTTTGGTGATCAGGCAATTGCAAGCATTAAGAACAGAATAAGTTACTCAACACAATATTGAAACAGAAAATCAATAACTTGAATTAAAGAAAATAGAAAATATTCATAATCTGACTACATCGTAGCCCTAGAAATTAAAAAAGAAAATTAGTTCATATTAGAGTTAAGAGAAAGAATAATAATAAAGGGGTTCATAGTTGCAAAGAAAAAAGAGAAAGAAAAACTATGCTGAAATACAGTTCCAGAAACTCTCGCTCGGTTCCGGTTTCCGTCTCGCTTGTCTCCTTCTTTTTTTCTCACTAGGGTTGCTCTGAATGATGCTCTGTCCCGCTTCCTTATCTCTCCTAGTTAGTTAACCTAATTTTTTAATTAATCTGAAGCCCACAATTATCTTCGACGGCTGAGATTAAAACAAACTTCAATGGTTCAGCTTCAACGGTTCAGATTCAAATACCTTCATCAATTAAAATAGCCGAACGGTTGAGATTAAAAATAGCCGATTGATCACCTAAAGTAGCCGATCGATCGACAACTCTTCTGCTCTGGTTTGCTTTCAAAACCTGTATTTCTTCAATTTTTCTACACACTTGCACCAAATATATCATAATCTTTCGTACACTTGAGTAAAATTCATCAATTCAAGTATTAAAGAGTACAATAAAGTGTGTAAAATACACACTTATCAGTAGCTATCTTTATCCATGTATATTTGTGTCCTCTACTATTCACATTTTTTTTTATCATTAAACAATCTCAGTTGCTTCCATCTATCTTCTTTGCTTGGGTTGTTCTTCTGCTTCATCCAAATCCATTGGTGTTAGTTTGCTGTAGTGTGTGCGAGAGAGAGAATTGGAGCAATATTAGCTGGTGGCATATCACATGGTATATGTTTGTTACAGGTTTGCAAATGGGATTAGGAATGGCATGCGAAAGACTTAAAATAAAAACAACGATCGGTGCTCAAAGAACACCCCAAAAACAGACGAAAACAATGAAACAGAGAATAATGAGAACAGAGGAGGCGAAGGGAATAAATGGTTACCAAAAAGTGGCACGTCTGCTAACTCCTCAGAGGGCTGCGAGGGACTGAAAGAAACATCGTGGAGGTGATGGAACGTTGAGGTAGGCATCGCCGACCGAAAGGTTGCCAATTGCACCTTTTTGGAACAAAACTCCGCCTTTGATCGGGGAGCGCTCCAGCGTCTGGAACAAGTCCTGTAAACGTGGCTTTCGTCCTCAGAAGGGGTCGAAGGGATGAGGGTCGATGACCCATAGTTGGTCCAAGGCCAATGACGCTTTAGACAGATGAACCTTCGCAGGCGAAATATTCACAGCGGCTGGGAACGAAGGTTTCACCATCTTTCTTCAGCCTAGCTCGTGTGGGAGCCGACAGAAGATGACCGAGGATTCCTCCGAGCAATGTTGAGCTCGAGGAATACTTGGGCGAAGCCATCCAAGTGCTTGGCACTGGCTAAGCCGAGAGAGAAATCTCTTTTCACGAAGAAACTCTGACAGACGAAGAATACTCTTATATTTGCCAAATATTCAATTCACTAGCTAAACATTTACAGAGCTACATGAGAGCTATATAGCCATCAGAGAAGAAGAAGTTTCAGCTGACCGTTGAAGAATCCTACCGTTGGAAACTAGCTGTTAGAGTGAACCGGCTACAAATGGCGTTGGAGGGTGATTTGGTTCGGTTCAAGGCTGCTGATGGTTCTTCAATTTGGTGTGTGACGTGGCAGCTTCTGGTTCCTTCTTCAAGCCATCTTTTGTTAATTGCCTTGGTTCAATCATAACATTTTTAAAGACTATTACAAATATACATTTTAAAAGAATCATGGCTAAAATTTGCCAATTAACAAGTTTTAAACGAAACTAAAGTTTCCTAAATTATACAAATTAAATATAAAGTCCGGTTACATAATTTGAAATAAAGGAAAATAAATTCCTTTTTCATTGATTTTTTTCCAAGCATTGAGAAGCCATTTACCTACAAAATTCCACAAGTCCATTAGATAGATAAAATAGATAAATACTTACCTTGGCTTGTACTAGACGGATCGGGTCTTAGGCATATCATCCCTTCCTGGTTCTTGAAGATTTGACCTCAAATCCAATGATTGGATATCACAGAGGATGCTACAACACTTGAGATAAAATTCTATTAAAAATGCTTAAGCAAGCAATCCTTAGTAAGCACAAAAACATAGTTATCATAAAGTTGAAAAACTCTTAACCATCTATAATAACTCATTACATTTCAAAAAATTTAAATTGTTCATTTTAACAATTGTGAAAGCAAGCATTCAAGGTAAAAGCAAGTTTGATACAAGCATAATTGAACAATTTTATTTATCATGCCAAACCAACAAGAAAAATATTGAACCAAATGATAATCATCATTTTCAAAGAAACAACACTTAGGTTCAATCAATTCAAATCCTCCTAAAAGATAAGAGCTTAAAAATCAAGTTTAGAATAATTTCAACTTAAATCCAAAACTCAAAGAGATGAATTTTTCACTAAGCAAATGACTAGGATTTATCATTTAAAAATCAAGAAAACAATACTTGGTTTCATTCCATTTAGATAAACCTAGAACAATAAGAATTAAACCAAAATTATCATGAAATTCAAATTTAATCCAAAACTCAATAACTAGTTCATTCAAATAGCAATGAGAGTTAGGATTAATTCTAAACAAGTGGCAACAACAATTTTGGATCAAAAAATTCTTCTCTTAGTTCTTTCAACAAATTTAAATCAAGTTTAGACAAGGAATATTAAACATGATATCCAAATTATAGCAAGAACTTACAAGAAAGATTTGATCTCAAATATGCAATTCATCCAGAAATTCAAGTAAGGTTTTATGGGTACATACCTCATTGCTGAAAATTCATCCAACTCCTTGGTTTATCCATTGCCAATGCTCATTAAGGAGTAGGAAAGATAAACAATCATCAAAAAATAAAACAATATGCATATATTTTAATTTTATATTTACCTTGGCCAACAAATTAAACTAATTGGCCAAGCACTAGACGCTAAATTGAGACTCTAAATTCAAGTCTTAAATAAAGACACGCATTGTAAAACATTTATATAATATTTTAGATGCTTAGAAAATAAAGACACAATAAATTGCTTTTGGTCATGCATAATCTTAGATCACTAGATTAGTTGGCTATTCCTAATCAATGATGCATTCAATTTTCACAACAAGCAGCAAATTATAATGCTTAAGGAAAATCCTAAACAGTTTTATAAAAAAAACAAAGCAAATATCAAGTTTAAGCAAATAATACTCCTTCGGATTGACAGCAATTTCTTGGCCGAAGAAGACTCCACACCAGACCCAAAATAGACTCCACAAACACAGCAAACAAAAGAAATAAGCATAAACATGCTGCTACGAAAACAACAAAGAAAAAAATGCAAAAACAGTGCACATAACACAAAAAACAGCCATAAAATCCTAAACAGAAAATAGCACAATCTACGTCTGAATAACCTGAAATCTTAATAGAGGTTAGTTCACAATATGTTTAACATGCTGTAAAAATTCAATTCAAAATTCATTATGAACAGAGAATTATGCAAGTCTAAAGTAGGAACAAAAACCAGAAAAATGAGAAAAAACAAATTCTAAACAACTTAGATTCCTAAGCAGAAACTAGCACAATTCAACTCCAAATGACCTGAAATTTTAATAAAATGATAGTCAACAATATGATGAATATACTGTAAAAATTTCAAATCTAAATTTATTATGAACAGAGAATTATGCAACTGACAAAAAAAAACATAAAACACAAAAATTCTGAAATTTTCAAACTAGAATTTTAACCTCAACATTCTAGAAACGTCTAAACAAAACAATGCTAATTTAGACAACAAATTAACCCAACAAACTCTCTTAAACATGAGACATATAAAGATTAAACAAAACAAAAACACAAGCTAAAACACCAAACAATACAACAATTTCAGCAAAATAAAAACTAACATTAGAATTCAGTTTTAGCATTTCATTTTCTAATCTATTTTCTATGTAAATTAATTTTGCCAACACAAACCTAAACAACTAAACATGGTTCTAAAATCAGAAACAAACATCAAAAAACAATCACCTAATAGAATAGAAATTAAGATTCAAAAACACAACATCAGAATATGCTTTTATTCAAGAATAGCATCCTGAAATTAAACAGATACGAGACATGGTTAATTAATGCTAGCTAATCAGAAACATGAGGTTAAGATGACGAAAATTATATCGATTCATAACAGAATTGGAATCCTCAAGAAAACAACAAATTCCAAAGCATAGACACAACACAACATGCTGAAAAACAGCTTCTAACAAATCACAAACATATAGAACATGTTTTTCAAGAAAATATTCTGAAAATTAAACAGATATGAGCCATGGTTAATTAATGCTAGCTAATCAGAAACATGAGGTTAAGATAGCGAAAATTATATCAACTAATTGTCACAACAACGTAATCCAAAGAAATAGCAAATTCAAATACAAAACACATTACAAATAACACAGAAGAAAAATTATCACAAACAAATGCTCTCTGTCAACAGTTTCGAAGAGTCTTCCAAAAAAATGCAAACTAAAAGTGGACAGGAAAGTACCTCTTAAGCAAAGCAATTAACCGCTTCAAAATTGCCAATTAAGGAGGTCTTTTACCTTGTGAGATGGGCGCAAAAACCCACGAACAAGGGTTAGGAAAAACACACAAAACAGTGGACATATCACAAACAACAGAGAATTAACACCAGAAAAACCGACTTGAAAAACTTAAGGAAAACAGCAACCAAGATTTTCAAGCTAACGACCTTAAAAACCAAGTAGAAAACAGAACATAGGCTAAACGAAAACAAAACAAAAATGCTGACGATCGACACTAAAAACAGCAAACAAAACAGCAACAGTTCTAAACAGATGCTGCAAACATCAAGAAAATGTCCACCAAAACAGTGAAGGAAAACCAGAAACAGAACAGCAAATAAGATGAGTTCATGTTTAAGATATTCAAGAAAACTTTTGAGAAATAAAAACAGAACACACATGTTAAGACTCACTTAAACAGCAAGCGTGGGTTGCTTCTGGGCAGACACTAAACAGAAGCAATACTCAGCATGAAATAGGAACAAAACAGAAACATACTAAAAACAGAGGCATGCAGAAGAAAAATGACTAAAACAGAAAATGCTATTATCAGATGATTAACATCCTGAAAATAAAACAGATAAGTTCACATGCTTACTAATCATCTAACAAGAGAAACATTATCGGCTAAATATCAGGACATGAAACTAGAGGAAACAGCAAATTCAGAAAACAAAGAAATAAATCCTAAGCTAAACATGCTTGACACAAAAATTGAAAACAAATAAACATTGTAGCTAATGAGGAACTAGTTAACTCACTAAACAGAACACAACAACTAAACAGATTACATGTTAAGTTCTCGGACAGAAAACAGAACATGCTTCAACAGAAAACCAACGATCATCTATCTTAACAGAACCAAAAATACATGCAGGCGGATGCAACATGATGAACATGCAACATTTAAAACACGACAACAATGGACGAAAAACAACAGAGAGAGAAAAACACTCATGCAAACAGAAAACAGAAAAACAGAAAAACAGGGGGATGAAAAACAGAACCCGTGTTTGCAACCATTTGAGCACTTAGTCTCTGATACCAAGTGTTACGCTACGGGTTTGCAAATAGGGTTAGAAATGGCATGCAGAAGACTTAAAATAAAAACAACGATCGGTGCTCCATAATTTCTTGGGAGTTCAATATAATAATTTTTGACATCATGAATACGTGAAAATTCAAAAAAATATTATAAATAATTGTTCAATATAATACTCAAGAAATAAGAATATGTTTGTTTTGGGTTGCCTTCGAGATTTGGTACTTAAACAGGTCCAGTTAAGATAAAAAGTTACAAGCCCAGTCCATTCGTTTTGATTTTCCATTTGTTTTGATTAAAAGGGCTGAAATGGTAATTTACATATTTTCAAATCAACTTGAAATTTGGTCAGCTTGCATTATGGAGCAGGCCTGTCCTGTCTCTCAGCTGTCTTATGTGACAAGAAATTGCAGGCATTTGAGATTCAGGGGCCGTTTGGGCAGTGGAAAGATAAACTCGAATGGAAATTTCAGGGGTGACCCGCTATTTGCTTTGCTCTGTTCAAAAGCTACAAAATTTAAGAGAGGAAGAGAACTTTTTTCTCTCCACAAAGTCTGCATCCTCTGTTTTAGTTTCAGTCGGAGTTTCTTTATCCATTATCAATGCTAAGTGGGTGCAGTGGAAGGTCTGTCAAAGGACCAAACTTTGAACCTACAATCAAGTTTCATACAGCAGTGGCAGTCGCACATACGGATGACAGAAAATTGACCTTTTTTCTGAAGCGAAGCTAGACGGGGGAATTGGTTTGCGAGTATCTCTACTATTAAAGGGAAGGGTCTGTGCTAGGTGGCCGAGACCTGTGTCAATCCTTGAAGGTGTTTTGTATTCATTACGGTAAATATATATTTTTATTATGAACTCTTTCATAGTTTGACTTGTCTCATCGTAAAGGTATTTCGTACTGTTAATAATCCTTGAAGGTGTTTTGCATTCATTAAGGTAAATATATATTTTTATTATGAACTCTTTCATAGTTTGACTTGTCTCATCGTAAAGGTATTTCGTACTGTTAATAATCAGCATAAATATTGGCCCGAGTTGCTGATAAACGGAAATTTTCGGTTCGATTTTCGAGTTTAATGACAAAAACCCGAAAACCAGAACCGGACCGCACAAAACAGAGAGAAGCCCTAATTTTCTTTTCGTTCTATCGAGTGTCGAAGTTCAGTTTGGACTGTCTCGCTCGCCTACGCCGAAGCCAAATCTGAAGCCGAAGCCTTCTATCTGTCGTTTAATCTTCTCTCTCAGTCGACACCGACGCCTTCAATCTGAACCGGAGCTCTCTGAGACTCTGAGTAAGTACAGGTATTCCCTCCAGCTCATCATGCGTACTTCGTATAATTCTACGTTGTCCTCTATTTTACGTTCATTATGCTGCTGTTTTGGGAGACTCTTCGGGCGTGACCGAGAGCATTTGATTTTATTAGTTTTCCGAGCTACAACCTGCCAATCGTCAGTTTTGTTGTGTTGTTTTGTTGTTAATTTGGTGTTGCTCTTTATCTGAATTTTTCGTCATGTTACTGTTAATTTCCGAGAGCATGTTTTTTTGCTGTTAATTTTGTGGGTGTTTTCTTTAGTTGGTTTTTTGTTGCTGTTTTTATTGCTATTTTCCGATGTTTTTGTTGTTCTCTATTGTTTTTGTTGTTGTTTTTATTGCTATCCTCTATTGGATTATCTTTACTATTTCCTATTGGATTCGTATGTGGCTCAAGAGGTAAGTGACTTAGATGATGTTTTGGTTTGAGACTGGTTGAGTGTTGTGCTCTAACTTAGATGATCGTGGGATGCTTGCCAGTGGGTGATGGATAATACTATGATGCCAATGAATGCTGACTTCAAATATTATTATGATTTCTCTTCTTCTGTCCAGTGCCCTTGACTTAAAATTCTAGAATTTCCAGAGTTGAATCTCAGATCGAGCCATCATAAATACAGCTCTTTTATAATTTTATGTTTTTCTTTTTTCAAAAGGAGGTGAAAGTTGGTGCAAATGCATTGCGTTGTTGACAAAAATTGAAGTTTCGTTTGAAAATTTTTAGTTTGAAATTTTTTAGTTTGAAATTTTTTATTAAAAAAATATTTTTTAATGGGAAAACCGGAACCGGACCAGAACTGGAACCGAAATTCTGATCCGGTTCTGGTCCGGTCCTGTGATGACCCGAATGGACACGTATGAGGAGGAACCACCCAGTGCTCTGCGAATCCCGAGTGGGACTCGGGCTGGAGGGTGACGTGCTGGGTTAAAAACTCTGCGGGTTGGATTTGGGCCGGAGGGTTTGGTCGTAGAAAGGAGGGTCGTCACAATCCCATATCGTTTGGGGAAGTATGTGGAAATGAAACATATGTAAAGAGACTCTCTTAAGATAGTAAGACGCGTTTTGGAGCACAATTGGCAATGGATCCCATAAGAACTCCGAAGTTAAAAGTGCTTCGGTCAGAGTAATATCAGGTTGGATGACCGATTAGGAAGTCCTCGCCAAACAAAGTCGTGAGGGGAGGATATTGGGTCACGACCAATTTCTAGAGCAGACAATATCTTGTTGGGAAAAAAGGTAGTTGCAAATGGTATCAAAGCCTATACCCAATCGAAATGTGGCCAACAAGAACGTTGGGCCCCCGAGGAGGGGTGATTGTGATGACCCAAATTGACACATATGAGGAGGAACCACCCAGTGCTCCGCGAATCCCGAGTGGGACTTGGGCCGGAGGGTGACGTGCTGGGTTAAAACTCTACGGATTTTGAGTTGGACTTGGGCCGGAGGGTTCGGTCGTAGAAAGGGAGGTCGTCACAATCCCACATCGCTTGAGGAAGTATGTAGAAATGAAACATATGTAAAGAGACCCTCTCAAGATAGTAAAACGCGTTTTGGAGCACAATTGACAACGGATCCCATAAGAACTCCGAAGTTAAAAGTGCTTTGGTTAGAGTAGTACCAGGTTGGGTGACCGACTGGAAAGTCCTCGCCAAACAAAGCCGTGAGGGGAGGATATTGGGTCACAGCCCAATCCCCAGAGCGGACAATATTTTGCTGGAAATAAGGGTCGTTACAGGTTCGTAAAATTTTTTTGATGGTACCAGTCCTAAAAAATGAAAATCGAATATTATTAGTCCGGTCTTAATTTTTTTAAAACCGGACCGGATCGGACCACGTACACCCCTACCCCGCACTACATAACTCTCACGTAGCTTATTACCATAAAATTATCTACTACTAACATGTTTAAATAGTTTTGTCACATCATTTTCTTTTATTTCTCCTCTTGCCCCTTAAAAACTGAGACCTCTTCAAAAAATGTCTTCTCTTTATTTCACTATCAACAACAACCCAAACGATAAAATTAAGTTTATGTATATAACTAAATAGAACTATGACAAATAATAATTTTGTCATTATTTTATTTTACACATATAAATGCAATAAATAAATAGGATAAGGCCCAAATAAATTTATTTCCTCAATTTCTTCTATTTTCTCCTACTCCAGTCTACGTATCTCTTGTTTCATATCTAGATTCTAATTATTTTCAAGTCATCATGCAAACAAATTTTAAGGTGTAATTTTCTAGCATCACTGTCAATAGTTTTCAAATCAACATTATAAATTATTTCTCAAATCTTGAGTAGTTGTCTAGTATAAGAACTTTAGAAATCGTCGTAATGACCTAGACATTCCAAATTATTTAAATTTTTTTTTATAAGAATATCTCTTCACATATATATTCAAAATTCTAGAAAAAAACATGAGATTTATTTTGGTTACTAGAATTTAAAACTTGACTATAAATGTTCATATCAATCGTAGAAGTGCTAAAGATGTGTCAAGACCTTAGGGCAAATGGAACAACTCTTCATACGAAGAAATCGCAAAAAAAAACTTGCTTACTAAAGTATAGACAATAATGATGTCATAACGAAAGACATGAAAAAATGTATCCAAGTTAAAAAATCTAGAAGACAAAAATTTCATTTTTTTCTAAATTTTTTTGTGGGTTGGATTCTAGATGAGGTGGATTAGACTATGGAAGCAAACATATACTATCTTATGGACTTGAAATCGGATCACCTAGTGGGATGAGACAAACTATTTTGCGTGGAACATGAAGAAGTCATACAACTTACGACCTTGAGGAATAGGTCGATTTCCAATGGAGGAGTATTGTTAGGAAATAATCATAGGAGTATTTTGATAATTATATAACATGTTTATAAACTTAGTTTTTGTTAGTTCATGGAAAGTTATGGGAGAGTTAAAGTTAGTAATAGATGGTTATTATACAAAGAAAAGGAGAGTGTAAGATAGGAGATTGTGATAATGATTATTGATGAAGAAAAGTTATTGATAGAAAAATAGGATTTCCGAATCTAGCATTGTTGCTAAAATATGTGGTTAGTTTTAAGATTTCGTTTCATGTAATTTTCATTTATTTAATGTAACGGAATTTTCTACGAATCAACCTAGCACTATTGATAAAGAGATGCTAAAACATGTTATACATGAGATCCTAGTTTGAAAGCCGAAACATATTTGCACCGCGAATTAATAAAACGACCTTTGTGAAAATTAGTTTCTAACAACCTGAAGATGAATCATGAAGAGTTCTTCTAACAAATACAGTTGTTTTGGTTATGTCTCATTTATTATGTTTTGGTTACTTTTGTTTAGTTCAAAACTTGTCAAAAATTTGAAATAGTTGTTCTACAAAATTATCTACTACTAACATGTTTAAATAGTTGTGGCACCTCCCTACTTTTATTTCTCACATTGCCCCCTAAAAACAAAGATCACTTCGAAAAATGTCTTCTCTCTATTTCACTATCAAAAACAATACAAAATAGTAAAATTAAGTTTATGTATACAATAACTAAATAGAACTATGACAAATAATAATTTTACCACTATTTCATTTTACTCATACATGCGATAAAGAAATAGGATAGACTATTGGCCTAAATAGATTTTTTTTCCCTATTTCTCTTTACTATTTCTTCTCATTTCTCTACTTCAATCTACGTATCTCTTGCTTTATATCCTGATTCTAATTATTTTTAAGTAATCATGCAAATAAGACAAAGAAATAGGGTAGACTATTGTCCTATATAGATTTCTTTCTCTTATTCCTCTATACTATTTCTCTCTTTCCTACTGTCATATAAATATTCTAATTAGTTTCAAGGCATCATGTAAACCAATTTCAAGATGTAATTTTCTAGCACCACTGTCAATAGTATTCCAGTCAACATTACAAATTCTTCCTCAAATCTTGAGTAGTTGTCTAGTACAAAAACTTTAGAGATCGTAATGATTTTGACATTCCAAACTATTTAAATTTTTTTTATTAGAATATCTCTTCACACATATATTCACAATTATTGAAATAACATTAGATTTATTTTGAATACTAGAATTTAAAACTTGACTATAAATGTTTATATCAATAGTAAAAATGTTAAATATGTATCAAGCCCTTAGGGCAAGTCGAACAACTCTCCAAAAGAAGAAATCGCAAAAAAATTGCTTACTAAAATATAGACAATAATGATGTCATCATGAAAGACATGAAAAAATGTATTCAAGTTGAAAAATCTAGAAGACAAAATAAATTTCATTTTTTTTCTAAAAAATTTTGTGGGTTGGATTCTAAATGAGGTGGATTAGAATATCGAAGCAAACATACACTATCCTATGGGCTTGAAATCGAATCACCAAGTGGGATGAGACGTAAACTATTTTGTATGGAACATGGAGAAGCCGTAAGCTTACGGCCATGAGGAAAAGATCGATTTCGAATGGGGGAGTATTGTTAGGAAATAATCATAGGAGTATTTTAATAATTATATAATGTTTTTATAAACTTAGTTTTTGTTAATTTCTTTGAAAGTTATGGGAGAATTAGAGTTAGTAAGAGAGGATTATTATACATCGAAAATTGGAGTGTGAGATAGGAGGCTGTGATGATGATTATTGATGAAGAAAAAATTTTGATAGATAATTAAAGTTTCCGAAACTAGCATTGTTCATAAGATTTGTGGTTACTGTTAAGATTCTGTTTCTTGTAATTTTTGTTTATTTAATGTAATAGAATTTTCTATGCATCAATCTAGCCCTATTGATAAAGAGATGTTGAAACACGTTATACATTGAAATCTTTGTTTGGAAGCCGAAACATATTGCACCGCGAATGAATAAAATGACCTTAGCGAAAATTAGTTTATAACAACATGAAGAGTCCTAAGAGCTACACATGTTTTTTATCTCCTTCATTATGTTTTGGTTACTTTTGTTTAGTTAAAAATTAGTCAAAAATTTTGAAATAGTTGTTCCACAAAATTATCTACTACTAACATGTTTAAATAGTTGTACCACCTACTTACTTTTATTTCTCACTTTGCCCCCTAAAAACTAAGATCTCTTCGAAAAATATCTTCTCTCTAGTTCATTATCAAAAACCCAAGTGGTAAAATTAAGTTTATGTACATAACAACTAAATAGAACTATGACAAATAATAATTTTGCCACTATTTTATTTTACACATAAATGTGATAAAAAATAGTGTAGAATATTGACCTAAATAGATTTCTTTTCTCCATTTGCCTCTACTATTTTTTCTCATTTCTCTACTTCAATCTATGTATCCCTTACTTCATATCAGATTCTAATTACTTTCGAGTCATCATGCAAATAGGATAAACTATCGTCCTAAATAGATTTCTTTCTCTTATTCCTTTATAATATTTCTCTCTTTGCTACTACTCCAATCTAAGTATCTTTTGTTTCATATACAGATTCTAATTAGTTTCAAGTTATCATGTAAACCAATTTCAAGATGTAATTTTCTAGCACCACTGTCAATAGTATTCAAGTCAACATTACAAATTATTCCTCAAATCTTGAGTAGTTGTCTAGTACAAGAACTTTAGAGCGCATAATGACCTTGACATTCCAAACTATTTAAATTTTTTTTATCAGAATATCTCTTCACATATATATTCAAAATTCTAGAAAAAAACATTGGATTTATTTTGACTACTAGAATTTAAAACTTGACTATAAATGTTCATATCAATCGTAGAAGTGCTAAAGATGTGTCAAGACCTTAGGGCAAGTGGAACAACTCTCCATATGAAGAAATCGCAAAAAAACTTGCTTACTAAAGTATAAACAATAATGATGTCATCACGAAAGACATAAAAAAATGTATCCAAGTTAAAAATTTAAAAGACAAAATAATTTTTTTTTTTTTTTTCTAAAAAATTTTGTGGGTTGGATTCTAAATGAGGTGGATTAGACTATGGAAGCAAACATACACTATTCTATGAGCTTGAAATCAGATCATCTAGTGGGATGAGACGTAAACTATTTTGCATTGAACATGGAGAAGCCATACGACTTACGACCTTGAGGAAAAGGTCGATTTCGAATGGGGAAGTATTGTTAGGAAATAATCATAACAATATTTTGCTAATTATATAATATGTTTATAAACTTATTTTTTGTTAGTTTCTTGGAAAGTTATTGGAGAGTTATAGTTAACAAGAGAGGGTTATTATACTTAGAAAAGGGGAGTGTGAGATAGGAGGTTGTGATGATAAATATTGATGAAGAAAAGTTATTGATAGATAATTAGCGTTTCCGAATGTAGCATTATTGCTAAGATTTGTGGTTAGTTTTTAGATTCTGTTTCTTGTAAATTTCGTTTATTTAATGTAACGGAATTTTCTACGCATCAACCTATAGCGCTATTGATAAAGAGATGCTAAAAACATGTTATAGATTGAGATCCTAGTTTGGAAGCCGAAACATATTGCACCGCAAATGAATAAAACGACCTTTGTGAAAATTAGTTTCTAACAACATGATGATTCATGAATCATGAAAAGTCCTTCTAAGATGAATCATGAAAACGAAGATTTCTTTCTCTTATTCCTCTATACTATTTCTCTCTTTGTTACTACTTAAATCTAATTATCTCTTGCTTCATATACAGATTCTAATTAGTTTCAAATCAACATGTAAACTTATTTCAAGATGTAATTTTCTAGCACCACTGTCAATAGTATTCAAGTCAACATTACAAATTATTCGTCAAATCTTGAGTAGTTGTCTAGTACAAGAACTTTAGAGATCGTAATGACCTTGACATTCTAAACTATTTAAATTTTTTTTATAAGAATATCTCTTCACATATATATTCAAAATTCTAGAAAAAAACATTGGATTTATTTTGACTACTAGAATTTAAAACTTGACTATAAATGTTCATATCAATCGTAGAAGTGCTAAAGATGTGTCAAGACCTTAGGGCAAGTGGAACAACTCTTTATACGAAGAAATCGCAAAAAAACTTGCTTACTAAAATATAAACAATAATGATGTCATCACGAAAGACATAAAAAAATGTATCTAAGTTAAAAAATCTAGAAGACAAAATAAATTTCATTTTTTTTTTCTAAAAAATTTGTGGGTTGGATTCTAAATGAGGTGGATTAGATTATGGAAGCAAACATACACTATCTTATGGGCTTGAAATCGGATCACCTAGTGGGATGAGACGTTAACTATTTTGCATGGAACATGGAGAAGCCATACAACTTACGACCTTGAGGAAAAGGTCGATTTCGAATGGGCAGCATTGTTAAGAAATAATCATAGGAGTATTTTGATAATTATATAATATGTTTATAAATTTAGTTTTTCTTAGTTTCTTGGAAAGTTATTGGAGAGTTATAGTTAACCAGGGAGGGTTATTATTATACATAGAAAAGAGGAGTGTGAGATAGGAGGTTGTGATGATGATTACTAATGAAAAAAAGTTATTGATAGATAATTAGCGTTTCCGAATATAGCATTGTTGCTAAGATTTGTGGTTAGTTTTTAAATTCTGTTTCTTGTAAATTTCGTTTATTTATTGTAACGGAATTTTCTACGCATCAACCTATAGCGCTATTGATAAAGAGATGCTGAAACATGTTATAGTTTGAGATCCTAGTTTGGAAGCTGAAACATATTGCACCGTGAATGAATAAAAAGACCTTTGTGAAAATTAAATTCTAACAACCTGAAGATGAATCATGAAAAGTCCTTCTAAGATGAATCATGAAAACTAAGATTTCTTTCTCATATTCCTCTATACTATTTCTTTCTTTGTTACAACTTAAATTTAATTATCACTTGCTTCATATATAGATTCTAATTAGTTTCAAATCATCATGTAAACCAATTTCAAGATGTAATTTTCTAGCACCACTTTCAATAGTATTCAAGTCAACATTACAAATTATTCCTCAAATCATAAGTTGTTGTCTAGTACAAGAACTTTAGAGATCATAATGACCTTGACATTCCAAACTATTTAATTTTTTTTTTTATAAGAATATCTCTTCACATATATATTCAAAATTCTAGAAAAAAACATTGGATTTATTTTGACTACTAGAATTTAAAACTTGACTATAAATGTTCATATCAATCATAGAAGTGCTAAAGATATGTCAAGACCTTAGGACAAGTGGAACAACTCTTCATACAAAGAAATCGCAAAAAAACTTGCTTACTGAAGTATAAACAATAATGATGACATCACGAAAGACATGAAAAAATGTATCCAAGTTGAAAAATCTAGAAGACAAAATAAATTTTATTTTTTTTTTTCTAAAAAATTTGTGGGTTGGATTCTAAATGAGGTGGATTAGACTATGGAAGCAAACATACACTATCTTATGAGCTTGAAATCAGATCATCTAGTGGGATGAGACGTTAACTATTTTGCATGGAACATGGAGAAGCCATACAGACTTACGACCTTGAGGAAAAGGTCGATTTCGAATGGGGAGTATTGTTAGGAAATAATCATAAGAGTATTTTGATAATTATATAATATGTTTATAAACTTATTTTTTCTTAGTTTCTTGGAAAGTTATTGGAGAGTTATAGTTAAAGAGAGGGTTATTATACATAGAAAAGGGGAGTGTGAGATAGGAGGTTGTGATGATGAATATGATGAAGAAAAAGTTATTGATAGATAATTAGCGTTTCCGAATCTAGCATTATTGCTTAAGGATTTGTGGTTAGTTTTTTAGATTCTGTTTCTTGTAAATTTCGTTTATTTAATTGTAACGGAATTTTCTACGCATCAACCTATAGCGCTATTGATAAAGAGATGCTAAAAACATGTATAGATTGAGATCCTAGTTTGGAAGCCTGAAACATATTGCACCTGCGAATGAATAAACGACCTTTGTGAAAATAAGTTTCTAAAACATGATGATCATGAATCATGAAAAGTCCTTCTAAGATGAATCATGAAACGAAGATTCTTTTCTCTTATTCCTCTATACTATTTCTCTCTTTGTTACTACTTAATCTAATTCTCTTGCCTTCCTATACAGATTCTAATTAGTTTCAATCACCATGTAAACCTAATTTCAAGATGTAATTTTCTAGCACCACTTGTCAATAGTATTCAAGTCAACATTACAAATTATTCGTCAAATCTTGAGTAGTTGTCTAGTACAAGAACTTTAGAGATCGTAATGACCTTGACATTCTAAACTATTTAAATTTTTTTTATAAGAATATCTCTTCACATATATATTCAAAATTCTAGAAAAAAACATTGGATTTATTTTGACTACTAGAATTTAAAACTTGACTATAAATGTTCATATCAATCGTAGAAGTGCTAAAGATGTGTCAAGACCTTAGGGCAAGTGGAACAATTCTTCATACGAAGAAATCGTAAAAAAACTTGCTTACTAAAATATAAACAATAATGATGTCATCACGAAAGACATAAAAAAATGTATCCAAGTTGAAAAAATCTAGAAGACAAAATAAATTTATTTTTTTTTTCTAAAAAATTTGTGGGTTGGATTCTAAATGAGATGGATTAGACTATGGAAGCAAATATACACTATCTATAGGGCTTGAAATCGGATCACCTAGTGGGATGAGACGTTAACTATTTGCATGGAACATGGAGAAGCCATACAATTTACGACCTTGAGGAAAAGGTCGATTTCGAATGGCAGTATTGTTAAGAAATAATCATAGGAGTATTTTGATAATTATATAATATGTTTATAAATTTAGTTTTTCTTAGTTTCTTGGAAAGTTATTGGAGAGTTATAGTTACAGAGAGGGTTTATTAGACATAGAACAGGGGAGATGTGAGATAGAAAGTTGTGAGGATGATTATTAATGAAGAAAAGTTATTGATAGATAATTAGCATTGTTGTTAAGATTTGTCGTTATTTTAGATTACGTTTATTTAATGTAACGGAATTTTCTATGTATCAACCTATAGCTCTATCGATAAAGAGATGCTAAAACATGTTATAGATTGAGATCTAGTTTGGGAAGCTGAAATATATTGCACCGCAAATGAATAAAACGACCTTTGTGAAAATTAGTTTAGACAACCTGAAGATGAATCATGAAAGTCCTTCTAAGATAAATGATGAAAAGTCCTTCTAAGATGAATCATGAAAACTAAGATTTCTTTCTCTTATTCCTCTATACGATTTCTCTCTTTGTTACTACTTAAATCTAATTATCTCTTGCTTCATATACAGATTCTAATTAGTTTCAAGTCATCATGTAAACCAATGTCAAAATGTAATTTTCTAGCACCATTGTCAATAGTATTCAAGTCAACATTACAAATTATTTCTCAAATCTTGAGTAGTTGTCTAGTACAAAAACTTTAGAGATCGTAATGACCTTGACATTCCAAACTATTTAAATTTTTTTTTATAAGAATATCTCTTCACATATATATTCAAAATTCTAGAAAAAAACATTGGATTTATTTTGACTACTAGAATTTAAAACTTGACTATAAATGTTCATATCAATCATAGAAGTGCTAAAGATATGTCAAGACCTTAGGACAAGTGGAACAACTCTTCATACAAAGAAATCGCAAAAAAACTTGCTTACTGAAGTATAAACAATAATGATGACATCACGAAAGACATGAAAAAATGTATCCAAGTTGAAAAATCTAGAAGACAAAATAAATTTTATTTTTTTTTCTAAAAAATTTTGTGGGTTGGATTCTAAATGAGATGGATTAGACTATGGAAGCAAATATACACTATCCTATAGGCTTGAAATCGGATCACCTAGTGGGATGAGACGTTAACTATTTTGCATGGAACATGGAGAAGCCATACAATTTACGACCTTGAGGAAAAGGTCGATTTCGAATGGGGAGTATTGTTAGGAAATAATCATAGGAGTATTTTGATAATTATATAATATGTTTATAAATTTAGTTTTTCTTAGTTTCTTGGAAAGTTATTGGAGAGTTATAGTTAACAAGAGAGGGTTATTATACATAGAAAAGGGGAGTGTGAGATAGAAAGTTGTGATGATGATTATTAATGAAGAAAAGTTATTGATAGATAATTAGCATTGTTGTTAAGATTGTCGTTAATTTTTAGATTACGTTTATTTAATGTAAAGGAATTTTCTACGTATCAACCTATAGCGCTATTGATAAAGAGATGCTAAAAACATGTTATAGATTGAGATCCTAGTTTGGAAGCCGAAACATATTGCACCGCAAATGAATAAAACGACCTTTGTGAAAATTAGTTTCTAACAACATGATGATTCATGAATCATGAAAAGTCCTTCTAAGATGAATCATGAAAACTAAGATTTCTTTCTCTTATTCCTCTATACTATTTGTCTCTTTGTTACTACTTAAATCTAATTATCTCTTGCTTTATATACAGATTCTAATTAGTTTCAAATCAACATGTAAACTTATTTCAAGATGTAATTTTCTAGCACCATTGTCAATAGTATTCAAGTCAACATTACAAATTATTTGTCAAATCTTGAGTAGTTGTCTAGTACAAGAACTTTAGAGATCGTAATGACCTTGACATTCTAAACTATTTAAATTTTTTTTATAAGAATATCTCTTCACATATATATTCAAAATTCTAGAAAAAAACATTGGATTTATTTTGACTACTAGAATTTAAAACTTGACTATAAATGTTCATATCAATCGTAGAAGTGCTAAAGATGTGTCAAGACCTTAGGGCAAGTGGAACAATTCTTCATACGAAGAAATCGTAAAAAAACTTGCTTACTAAAATATAAACAATAATGATGTCATCACGAAAGACATAAAAAAATGTATCCAAGTTGAAAAATCTAGAAGACAAAATAAATTTTTTTTTTTTTTTCTAAAAAATTTTGTGGGTTGGATTCTAAATGAGATGGATTAGACTATGGAAGCAAATATACACTATCCTATAGGCTTGAAATCGGATCACCTAGTGGGATGAGACGTTAACTATTTTGCATGGAACATGGAGAAGCCATACAATTTACGACCTTGAGGAAAAGGTCGATTTCGAATGGGCAGTATTGTTAAGAAATAATCATAGGAGTATTTTGATAATTATATAATATGTTTATAAATTTAGTTTTTCTTAGTTTCTTGGAAAGTTATTGGAGAGTTATAGTTAACAAGAGAGGGTTATTATACATAGAAAAGGGGAGTGTGAGATAGAAAGTTGTGATGATGATTATTAATGAAGAAAAGTTATTGATAGATAATTAGCATTGTTGTTAAGATTTGTCGTTAATTTTTAGATTACGTTTATTTAATGTAACGGAATTTTCTATGTATCAACCTATAGCTCTATCGATAAAGAGATGCTAAAAACATGTTATAGATTGAGATCCTAGTTTGGAAGCTGAAATATATTGCACCGCAAATGAATAAAACGACCTTTGTGAAAATTAGTTTATAACAACCTGAAGATGAATCATGAAAAGTCCTTCTAAGATAAATGATGAAAAGTCCTTCTAAGATGAATCATGAAAACTAAGATTTCTTTCTCTTATTCCTCTATACTATTTCTCTCTTTGTTACTACTTAAATTTAATTATCTCTTGCTTCATATACAGATTCTAATCAGTTTCAAATCATCATGTAAATCAATTTCAAGATGTAATTTTCTAGCACCTTTGTCAATAGTATTCAAGTCAACATTACAAATTATTTCTCAAATCTTGAGTAATTGTCTAGTACAAGAACTTTAGAGATTGTAATGACCTTGACATTCCAATCTATTTAAATTTTTTTTTATAAAAATATTTCTTCACATATATATTCAAAATTCTAGAAAAAAACATTAGATTTATTTTGACTACCAGAATTTAAAACTTGACTATAAATGTTCATATCAATCGTAGAAGTGCTAAAGATATGTCAATACCTTAGGGCAAGTGGAACAACTCTTCATACGAAGAAATCGCAAAAAAAACTTGCTTACTAAAAGTATAGACAATAATGATGTCATCACGAAAGACATGAAAAAATGTATCCAAGTTGAAAAATCTAGAAGACAAAATAAATTTCATTTTTTTTCTAAAAACTTTTTGGGTTGGATTCTAAATGAAGTGGATTAGACTATGGAAGCAAACATACACTATCCTATGGGCTTGAAATCGGATCACCTAGCAAGATGAGACAAAAACTATTTTGCATGGAACATGAAGAAGCCATACGACTTACGACTTTGAGGAAAAGGTCGATTTCGAATGGGGGAGTATTGTTAAGAAACAATCATAAGAGTATTTTGATAATTATATAACATGTTTATAAACTTAGTTTTTGTTAGTTTTTTAGAAAGTTATTAGAGAGTTATAGTTAACAAGAGAGTGTTATTATACATAGAAAAAGGGAGTGTGAGATACGAGATTGTGATGATGATTATTAATGAAGAAAAATTATTGATAGATAATTAGCGTTTCTGAATCTAGCATTGTTGCTAAGATTTGTGATTAGTTTTTAAATTCTGTTTCTTGTAAATTTCGTTTATTTAATGTAACATAATTTTCTACGCATCAACCTATAGCGCTATTGATAAAGAGATGCTGAAACATGTAGTTTGAAAGCCGAAATATATTGCACCGGGAATGAATAAAACGATCTTTGTGAAAATTAGTTTCTAACAACCTGAAGATGAATCATGAAAAGTCCTAAGATGAATCATGAAAACTAAGATTTCTTTCTCTTATTCTTCTATACTATTTCTCTCTTTGCTACTACTCCAATCTAAGTATCTCTTGCTTCATATACAGATTCTAATTAGTTTCAAGTTATCATGTAAACCAATTTTAAGATGTATTTTTCTAGCACCACTGTCAATAGTATTCCAGTCAATATTACAAATTATTCCTCAAATCTTGAATAGTTGTCTAGTACAAGAACTTTAAAGATCTTAATGATCTTGACATTCTAAACTATTTAAAATTTTTTTATAAGAATATCTTTTCACATATTTATTCAAAATTCTAAAAAAAACATTAAATTTATTTTGACTACTAGAATTTAAAACTTGACTATAAATTTTTATATCAATCGTAGAAATGCAAAAGATGTGTCAAGACCTTAGGGCAAGTGGAACAACTCTTCGTACGAAGAAATCACAAAAAAAACTTGCTTACTAAAGTATAGACAATAATGATGTTATCACGAAAAACATGAAAAAATGTATCCAAGTTTGAAAATCTAAAAGACAAAATAAATTTTATTTGTTTTTCAAAAAAAATTTGTGAGTTGGATTCTAAATGAGGTGGATTAGACTATGAAAGCAACCATACACAATCCTGTAGTCTTGAAATCGAATCACCTAGTGGGATGAGACGTAAACTATTTTGCATGAAACATGGAGAAGCCATACGACTTACGACCTTGTTGAAAAAAAAACTAAACACCTTAATAGTGGGATCGACTAAGCATGTATAACAAGATCAAAAACAGGTTTTCCTCCTGGGACAGCAACGTTCTACTTTAGGTCTCTATTCATTCAAGCAAACTCCTCACGATAGGGATAGATCAACATAAATTAAAGGCAAAGAGACTCTTCCTAATAGGGATAGACCAACAAATATTAGATGCAAATAATAAAATTTTCCCACTCCATCCAAAGGTTGTGAATTTTGTTGGCCACAATTCACCAAAAAAAAAAAGTTCAGTAAAAAAAAAGACATTTTAAAATACTATAAACATATTGATAAAAATAAAAGCTACCTCAAAATTTTTACTATGACAATGAATTAATCGTGAACCAATGGAGTAAAGAATAGTTCAAGATAATAAAATTATAAATATAATAAAATTATAAACAAATAATAAATAAATAATAAATAATAAATAATAAATAATAAATAATAAATTATAAATTATAAATTATAAATTATAAATTATAAATTATAAATTATAAATTATAAATTATAAATTATAAATTATAAATTATAAATTACATATTATATTATTTGGAACTATGTTTCACTTCGTTGTTTTATAACTCATCCATTGTCATCGCCAATTTTTGAAAATAGACTTCATTACAATCAATATGTATTCAGTATTTTTAAATGCTCTCTGCTTATTTAATTTGTTTGTAAATGTTACTAAAATTTACAACCTCTTGATGGAGTACGAAGACTACCATACATTAGAACTATCTACTTATTATAAAATAATTTGATTTTTTCTACTTATTTCGCTCACCACCTAACCTCCTGCCATAAGTAATATGATTATATAATAAAAAAGTTCAAACACTATCTTTTCCCTTTATATTCCACACCAATATCAACAGGACAAACTTTTAGTGAGGTTTACTTATGCGAGAAGAAAAAAGTAGTTTTGAAGAAAAAAGTAGTTGTTGTTAGTTTGTTTTAATAAATTGAATCGGGTAGTTGTCCAAGCAGCAAGAAAGAAAAGAAGAGTAAAAGGAGAGAGATTGGTGGGAGAGAAGGGTGTGAAAGTTGTAAGAGAGTTGAGTGTAGTATTCTGGTACACTATCCAGGAAGTAAGTTCCTAAGGGAAAAGAGTTAATTCTCCTCGTGTAGAACTTGATTTATTGTATCAGAGATTTTTTCAATAATAATTTTGATTTCTTCATCTGTGTTTGCCTATATTGTGTTGTAAATTTCTCAGGATCTATCACAACACTATGTATAATAAGGTAAAATAATGTATTAATTCTGATGTATTTGCATGCCGTTGGTATATGTTACTCACTAGTTGATGAAATCAGCAGAACTATGTAAACACCATATGAACATGCAAATGTAAATAAAAGAAAAAATTAATTACCTTAAAGAAAAAAACAATTTTCTGTGGAAATATTGGATCTAATATATGCATCCAAAATGTAAATATTCGTTGGAAGCTGGCGTAACTTCAGTACCTGCCACTACAAAAAAGAAAAACAAACATTTACAAGTGTCAAATGAAAATTAATCACTAATGTTAAAAAATAAATGTGACCTAATTATTGAGAAAAGGAAAAAAGACATTGTAAAGTTTTCAACTTGGAGAGATAAAACATTAAAAAGTATTTGATCAACAAAAATCAAACAACAATACATACCACAATCGATTTTTTGAGGCATAGAAAATCGTGGAAAACGACCTTACTCGATCAACTATGTTGAACTTTACTCAATACATATGTCTAATTTGGTTTATTAGCCAATACGTTTCCCTTATGTAATATTTCACTAATTTAAGGCAGCTTGCAATTTTCTAATTGGCAAAAGATCTCTCATATATAGCTACCAAAATCACAATTGAAACTAATTAGAAAATCACAATTGGAATGAGTGACATATTACATTACAACAAATTTTTTAAAATATGCACAATTTAATTATTCGTTCATTACATTATAAACTAAAAAAGATTTTATGATCTTGATCTGCCATCACTTCCATATTGACTGACATCAAGAATTTGCCCAATTATTTTGGATTCATATGCCACATCAATACCTTTTATGCAATGCATCTAATTTTCAGACCAACTCAACAACACAGAACAAATTTGTACTCAATTGCGTATACTTGTCAGGAACCATCATGAAATAGATTAATTAAGGAATAATAATTCAAATTGATCAATCCAAAGACCTATTAGAACTTGAAAAAGTATGATCAAGATGTGTAATACCATTTTATTCATTACTCATCTTACTTTAGTGGTCTTTAAGCTTCTTCATTCTGCTTCATAAAATCCACAATTTTGCATTTTCAAAACTACAATCATACCATTCTAAGACTGATAACTCCGTTGATGCCCTATGTTATAAACACTAAAAAGAATATAAATATCTAAATAACAATTACAATAGAATGTGTAACAACCAATAGATGACATAACAAGTCTTAGTTACATCACAAAATAACCCCAATAAGTTTTACTACTGGACCCATTTGGTAATAAACTTAATATAATAATTTTTGACGTCACATGAATACGTGAGAATATAAAAAGTCTAAAAAATAGTTGTTGAGTATAATACTTAAGAAATAAGATGACTCACATGTTTGTTTTTGGGTTGCCTTCAAGATTTTGAACTTCAAGTTTTTGGGTTGCCAATCATATGACTCCTGTCATGATATGACTGATAATTCAATTATCTTAAACTGACAAAGAATATAATTCTTACAAAAAATACAATACAACAAAACATCAAGCTACTTGCTTTCATTAGTTCAGATACTGGGCATGCTCCACTAGAATGCATAACCTAAACATGCCTAGCAATGCCAATTATCAAATGTCAAAGGACTCCCAATAAAAGAAAGGAGCATGGGTCATTGAACTTTAACTAATTCAATGAACTTTAACTAATTCAATTTCGGATATCAGCCATGATTCTGGGGACACTTTACCTCCATTCCTGCTTGCACAAAAGGCGCAAAGGAAACAACCAAAAGAAATGATTGAAACAACAAAATTGAAAAATAAAAGAAGTGCGGAAATTTGATTTATGACCACATTGAGAGTGGGATGGTAATTCTTTTTCTCTTGCAGATAGGGATAACATTGATTAAGACTTCTAACTTTTTTCTGAAAAAAAAATAGAATGACAATGAAATACTACACAGCAAAAAAAAAAAAAAAAAAAAAAAAAAAACGTAAAAGTGTGCTGAAACCTGTGGAGTTGTAATCAAGACGTGAAAGAAAATACACCAAACAAGAAAGATAAATTAATTGACATGTCTTGACCACTAAAAGGAATAGATAGGAGAAAAAGCATATTGAAAAGTAAATCTCTTGGTTATATCAAACATTAAGCAAAGTCCAACCTACAAGAATTTCAACTTCACAAAACCTGGTAGGGATTGTTCTTGTTAAGCATTTGCTCCGACTGAACCCCCCAAAGTGACCTTCCAAAAACGAGTACAGTCTAATCAACGGATTTGGAACATTCGCCATTCCTATTTAATATTGCGTTCGTTAACCCTAGTAATCTGAAGAAAAAAAAAGTACCAAGAGAGAGAATTTGAGGAAAGCATTACCTGAAAAGGCACGATTCGAAGTCGCCCTTTCTCTCCCCTTAGGGCAGTGGTTGCTCCTGGAGAAGAGATCCACATAGTTCAGCGATCCAGCAGAGATTGATTCAAAGATCCGATCGGAGATGATCGCAGAGTCTACGGATTTGGAATATTCGCCGTCGGGGAAGTGGTACGCTCCGATTCCTTCAGAGGGACTTCTGCTCTCTTTCTAACTTTTCAGCGACGAGAGTGGCGGGATAAGTTGTTTTATATATATTGCTACGAAAGAGCCGTTCCCCCGAAAACGCTTAATATTCAAAACTACGACAGATGCATCTGAAAACCTAGTAACAGAGGCCCACAGAATATGGTCTCACTTTACATATCCTTCCAAGTCCAACGAAGCCCGTCATTCAGCTCACTATAGCTGCCAATTTGTAAATTTCCCCAATTTTAAATTAATAAATTATTTTAGTACATTTTTTTAATAAACAGTAACATTTAGAATTCACACAATGAGCTAACATTTTGAAAACTTTGCAGATACCAACTACCAACAGGTGCCAAGAAAAAAAAGTTGATTATCGATTTTTGAGACAATATTAATTTCATTATCAACACGTGAGATTTAATTTTACTTCGACAGGTGCCAAGAAAAAAAGTTGATTATCGATCTTTGAGACAATATTAATTTCATTATCAACACGTGAGATTTAATTTTACGAAGTAAGGAAGATTTATCTTTTTAATTTAGTTCTATATAATCAAAGAAAAATTAATTTAGTCAATGCGTGTTTTTTTCTTGAAAATGACTTTTTTCTATCTCCTCTCTTATTCATCATTTTTTGACTATATTTCTTTTTTGATATAAAAAGTATATCGAAATAATCTTCAAAGTTTGAAGTTCAAACGGAATTAATAGTAAATAAACTCATAGAATTTTCATCACCTGCATTTGTAGCACTTTCATTGATATCATTCATACATGGTTTCCAATCATGATGATGTTTTGAATTCCAACCCGAAGATATCTCCATAATATCCGTATACTTCTAACTATCAATTTATTTTGAAATAGATGCACACAAGCATACTAGATTAAAATGCATGGAAAATTCACATATAATTTTAAGGCTTGAAACGAAAGATTATAATGTAGCATCAAAATGAGAATGAAGTTGAAAGAATAGACTTTCCACGTAACAATGACAAACTTATGCACAAAGTTGATACATCCAACGCCAACCTCAACTGCAAAATATGGCGATGAGGATATAATATGAAACATGTGTGACAAACATAGAAGAAAAATAAACCTCCTCGTAGTCATCATATTAAGTATGCAAGCAAAAAATATTTCCCATATGTAAGAGTCATTTAACTGAAAGTAACGAAGAGCATGAAGTAGCGAAGAGCATGAAGTAGCAATCCTGAAGTTATAAAGACGAACCTTATCAGGAAGGTGGAATAAGTGTTATCGAAAAAAAAAAAAGTAAATATAGGACTAGATGGAGTTTGGGTTGGGATGTTTCACCCGAAGATAATATTGTTTTCTGACAGTGGCTGTGCGAGACAGCGACAGTGCAAGCTCCGCACTCGGCACTCGGCGTTGAGCGAGATAGGAGAGTGCGAGACTAACGAGAGTGCGAATATGTCTACGCGACTATGCGAGAATGGAAGTGGAAACTAGGAAAACGAGAAAGAGAGAGCGAACGGAGAACCGTTTTACTGCCTAGATAAATAGTTCATAAGATATATTATAAGCAGAAACACGTATTCTAATTTGGTTATATTTGGGTCTTTATATTTGTATTACTGCATCACTCATTAGCCAGTACAGACAACTATATCCATTTTTATTCATATAGATATAGCAGTACCATTCTAGTTGAGCACAATCGGAAAGAATACCACCTATAGGATTGAAAAGCACAACGCAGGGAATCCAACGCCTCAAGTTCGGATCAAAACCGGCACCTTTTGGTCACCCAATCTTCTTGCCAAAGCTCAAAAACCCAGCCTTTTTCTCTGTCACTCGTTCTCACCTTTGTTTTTTAATGATTCACATGAGATAAAGCTTATAACAGAAACTTCTCTTCTATGTTGCTATTGGGCTTAATGCCCACAATAAGTCTAGCCCAAAAATATGGGCCAGACATATAAAACACCATTCTAAACTTTCATGAATGGATTTAATTTTCTATGTCAAAAGAACCTCAAACATAGATGCCAAAGTCAAAAGCACCATATACATGGTTTTAATTTCAATTATGTTTTTAATGTTGTCATTAATGAAGCAAGAAATATTATCAGCTAAAGTTAGAGAGAGGCTCTCTAGGTGGTCTTTGGCTATGGAGGTGGAGACAAAGCTCTCCATTGATCTCTTGTTCACTGTCCAGTCTTGTGATTGCATACTTTTTCAATAGCAAGATCTTCAACCCTTCTTTTCTATTCTTTGGTCACCATTCATATTATGGTATCATTCATACTCATGTGTATGAGAAAAGCCACTAACACGTGTCATGACACAATGGATTGAATAGTTTGATGATAACTAAGATCAAACAAAAGCAAATAGAACACGGTCTACACGAACTTCAACAATAACTGATGGTTATGTTTCCATAACAACCATGTTCACAAATTCAATTCAAAATATCAATATTTTAAGGCTAGATATATATTGAACAAGTTTAAACACTATCAAGTGTTTAGGATTTTAAGGTTTTAGGACTCTAGGGTTCTTGGCTGTGGGGTATAGGTTGAAGGCTTAGGGCTTAGGGCTTAGGACTTAGGGGTTAAGGTTTCTGGTTTGGGATTTAGGGTTGGGGGGTTGAGGTTAGGGGTTTATAATCAGTCATCAAAATAATATTCTAAATAAACGATCAATCTCTCATCCAGAGGGAGAGTTAGTTAAACATAATTGAATGAAAAATAGTAGAAATAATGTTGAACATAATACTATTAAAGAAAATAAGTAGATAAAAGAGAATATCTGTTTCCGGACGTCACCGTTGTGGCGTAATACGTGTGTTGGTATTCTCATCCGGGGTTAGAAATCTTCTTCAATCTCTCTCCAAAAATTCCTCTCATGGCTGCCAGAGGGTCCTCAAATTGTCTGAATAACATCTATTTATAGAGTCGTGATTAGGGTTTCCAAAATCTCTGAAGCAATCTTTCCAAACATGCAAAATCTTGTAATTTCGAAAAGTGAACCTATTCTTGCGCCGCGACTTAGACTTCTATGCAGCGGCTTAGACTGTTATTTCTCTTTTTTGCTGCGACTTGGGTTCAATCAGCAGGATGGTCCGCGGCTCAGGCTATTACGCGCCGGGGCACAAACGTCTCATTTCCTTTACTTACAATGATGCAAATAACTCTTATTTTCATAGAGTTATCATGCTCAATACCTCGCAAGGGAGGTAATCCTTGAGGAAGAACTTCGAGGAAAACATATTGGAATGCTTCTATTGGAGAAACAACTTGCTCTGATATTACTTCCAAGTTGTCAATTCTATCTCAAAATAAGATTGTAACGACCCCTTATCCCAGCAAGATATTGTCCGCTCTGGGGATTGAGCCGCAGTCCAATATCCTCCCCTCACGGCTTTGTTTGGCGAGAACTTCCCGGAAGGTCACTCAATCTGGAATTGCTCTCGCCGAAGTACTTTTAACTTCGGAGTTCTTATGGGATCCGTTGCCAATCGTGCTCCAAAACGCGTCTTGCTATGTTAGAAGGATCTCTTTACATATGTTTCATTTCCACATACTTCCCCAAGCGATGTGGGATTGTGACTACCTCCTCTTTACGACATGTCACCTTTCGGTTCGCCCGCACGGACGTACTGCCATCCGGGTTCCGGTTCGTGCAGTCATCGTACATATACTTACATATCCGGGTCATCACAATCACTCCCCCTCGGGGGCCCAACGTCCTCGTTAGCCACATTTTCGGTTGGGTACAGGCTCTGATACCATTTGTAATGACCCCTTATCCCAGCAAGATATTGTCCGCTCTGGGGATGGGGCCGCAGCCCAATATCCTCCCCTCACGGCTTTGTTTGGCGACAACTTCCCGGAAGGTCACCCAACCTGGAATTGCTCTCGCCGAAGTACTTTTAACTTCGGAGTTCTTATGGGATCCGTTGCCAATCGTGCTCCAAAACGCGTCTTGCTATGTTAGAAGGATCTCTTTACATATGTTTCATTTCCACATACTTCCCCAAGCGATGTGGGATTGTGACTACCTCCTCTTTACGACATGTCACCTTTCGGTTCGCCCGCACGGACGTACTGCCATCCGGGTTCCGGTTCGTGCAGTCATCGTACATATACTTACATATCCGGGTCATCACAATCACTCCCCCTCGGGGGCCCAACGTCCTCGTTAGCCACATTTTCGGTTGGGTACAGGCTCTGATACCATTTGTAATGATCCTCCCCTCACGGCTTTGTTTGGCGACAACTTCCCGGAAGGTCACCCAACCTGGAATTGCTCTCGCCGAAGTACTTTTAACTTCGGAGTTCTTATGGGATCCGTTGCCAATCGTGCTCCAAAACACGTCTTGCTATGTTGGAAGGGTCTCTTTACATATGTTTCATTTCCACATACTTCCCCAAGCGATGTGGGATTGTGACTACCCCCTCTTTACGACATGTCACCTTCCGGTTCGTCCGTACCGCCATCCGGGTTCCGATTCGTGCAGCCATCGTACATATACTTACATATCCGGGTCATCACAAAGATTAACACCAATGTCTCCATACTAGCTATGGCATTCTTCAACTCATTCTTGGATATATATATAGCATCTCCTTATCTTTCTTTTCCTTCATAATTTGATAGACCGAAACAAGTTGCTCTGGTATAAGAGGAGACAACTTGATAGCTCTTTCTCCGATCTTGAATGTGTAGTAATTGGTAAAACCATCATGCATAACTTTTCTATTATATTGTGATGTGCTTCAGAGCCAAAGCCTGATCAAAATTTAAGACCCAACAATTCCATGAAACCAAAGCTCAAACCAATATCCAAATTAAGGCCCATGATATAATTAACTTGTTTTCTAACAAGTTTATTTCTTTTGTAGGTGAATGCTGTAGGATCGAGATTTGTCTAAGAGGGGGGGTGAATTAGACTTTTTAAAACTTAATTTGATAAACAATATAATTTCTCTCGATTTGGTTAAATGCTTACAGCAGACAAACAAATAAAGTAAAGAGTAAGAGAGAAATTAACACCAGAGTTTTAACGTGGTTCGGCTCAACCCAGCCTACATCCACGCTTCAAGGTTCACCCCTTGAAGATCCTTAACCTTCTCCTCGAGAATAACCTGATCGGAATTTCGGGCTCCGATCAACTGCCTTTACACTTCAGGATTATACTTCACGGGCGATAATCCACAGCCTTTACAGATGATTTGAGTTTGTAAAAATATAAAGCTCAGACTACAACCTCACAAAAGTGAATCTCAAGTTAGGATTGAGAGATGTAGAGAGGAATACAGAGTGTGCAATAACTTTCGCAGCTAGGGCTCAGAATTCAAATTTGGCAAAAGTTAGTCTTCGAGCCTTTTCTTCTGCTTATATACTCTGTATGAATTTGCTTCATAAAATTGAATGCTTCTTTCTTCAAAATGGAGAAAAGTTACCGTTGGGAAGCATCCGTACTGAAGCAGCTATCCGTTGCGTCTGAAATTGTTGTTCGTCGTCGCCATTAAAGGTCTGGAGTTAATGCTGAAAACGACGTCACTGTAGCTTCGCGGCTAACTTTGAATTCTGGCGGAAGATTACCGGAAGATGTAGCTTCAAAACACTTGACACGTCATCGGAATGAGTAAGCTTCAAAACGTCACCGGCATAAGTGTCTGGAAGCTTCATCGGCAGGCGCAACGTGAAAATCCGTCGGCAGATGCATCGAAGTCCATCGGCATGTGCAGCTTAAAAGATATCGGCAGGTGTAGGCGCTGAATTCCATCGGCAGACGCATCCTTAAATTTCACCGGCACAGACAATCTTCAAAGCCATCGGTAGATGTTTCTTTAAAAGCGCCATCGGCAGAAGTCTCTTTAAAAACCATCGGTAGATGAACTCATGAAAATTGTCGTCTAGTGATCGGCATGAGCAAGCTTGAACGTCATCGGTGTGAGTAGCGTCAAATGCTATCGGTAGATCCATCTTGACACATCATCGGCAGATATCTTCAAAACCACTTAGGCAGATGAAACAAATAAGCACTGACTACGTCATCGGCAGATGTAGCATATGAGAACTTTGACACGTCATCGGCATCTGTCTTCAGAAACGGCTATATCGGCAGGGAACATGTACTGATGACACTCAAGGCATATGTCTTCAAAGATCATCGCAGATGTAGCATATGAGAACTTTGACACGTCATCGGCATCTGTCTTCAGAAACAGCTATCGGCAGAGAAAACATGTACTGACTTGACACGTCATCGGCATATGTCTTCAAAGACGCTTTCGGCAGATGATAACTTCTAAACGACGTCTTCTTCTGTTTAGCAATCGCAGAGGCTTCCACTTTTTATTATAGTCATCGGTAGAAGCACGCGTTTTACAGCCCTGTTTTTCTGTTCTGCTCTGTATACTCAAACCGATTTTATTAGACAACTAAAATACCCTTGTTCAGGGTATTGTCAACCAAACATGTATTGATAATTCTTATTAAATACACATAATCAAATTGTATACTTAATACACAAATACATAATCAAAAACAAATTATGACTTAAACACTCTATAAGTCAACAAATGCAACTTGAAGGCTTGGATTGGAGCCCAATGCACAAGTATAGGCCCAAGGAGGCACGACTCAAAGTTGCTCAAGATCAAGAGGAAATTTGTTTTCCCTTGGAAAAATCCGTGTAACGAAAATTATTGTATTTTGTGGCAAACTCTAGCTTTTTTTGTAATATTGGCTAACACTAGTCTTATATAGTTGCATGCATGCATTAAATGAATTCTAGGGTTAGATGAATGATAGGATCAGTGCTGGCTTGAGCGAGATTAATTAAATGAGGGAAAACTTGCATAGAGGTAGGGGCCCCCTTGGTTCCACATGGCAAAGAGAAGCACCAAGGTTGGCACACACCAAATGTAACACCCAGAATTTTCGTTTATACGATTTTCTTTATTTATTATTTGCGTGTCGTTAAACGGCGGAGTTGTAGTCAGAATCAAGAGCAAAAAATTTACGCGGGTAACAAAGAGATTATTTTGAGGCAATCCAGAATGTTGGATTTATAATAATCTGGCCGAAAACAGATTTAATAACCATTAGGTTAAAATGTTAAAGATTGAGGGTGATATGGTAATTAGGTTATTATTATTATTATTATTATTATTATTTTTATATAAAACAAAACTTCCCCTGCTTTTCTTCTCCCACGAAAAAACTTCCAGAGAAGTTTTCTTGTCCCTCCTTCTGGTTCTGCACGCCGACGCCACCAACGACGGAGTTTTCTCCTCCGATTTTCGTCGTTCCTTTCCTCTATTTCAACAATTAAGGTGAGTTTGTATGGTTTGTAAGTTTGGTTTTCAGTTGAGGAGAAATTTGTGGATTGGAGATTTAGGGTTTTGAGATTTGGATGTATTGTTGGATTTTTAATGTTTATGGTTTACAATGATTGAGTTTTGAATGAATTGGAAGTGAGAAATCATGAATGCCTGTTAGTAATATAAATATCGTTGTACTGCATAATTGGGCTCCGAATTTCTGAGATTTATCATGGGTTTCGACTCGATAATGGTTTATAGCATGCTAAAGTAGACGTTATGAGTGACCTATAGGCGTTTGAATCATCAAATTTAGATTTAAGTTGGAATTGTTACGAATCTTTGAATATTGGTGGAAGTTTAATAAATTTGGGAATTTAGTTTTGAACAAAGCAGGTTCGGTTTCTGCTAAATTCGGCTGTGTGGTGGTGTCGTTTTGGGTAAATAGATAATGCTTTTAGAATCTAGACGTCGTAAGGTGTCCATAGTATTTTGAAACGTCGAAATCAGACGAGTATTGGGTTAGATATAAATTTTTGAATTTGGTTAGAATATAAAGCTAATTCGGGTTTAGCTGGAGTTTACGATTCTTGTACGAGTTTATGATTTCCATTTTAGAATTTCATGAACTGGACGAAGTTAAAATTAATGAATGCTATGGATTGACTTAGGTGACAAAGCTCGAAACGAAGTGCCGGGTGTGCTACGGACGACAGGTAAGTTCTCATGACTTACTAGGGCCGATTGGCCTACACCGTACGTCGATGTCGCGTCGAGGATCATTAGTGAATTGTTTGTTTATATGCTTTGGTTCGGTAGTTAAGATTAGTTCTTTTATAGGTTATGCGTTTTTATTGTCTTGATGGTATATATGTAGAATGTAGATTATGTTTTCGTTGTCTTGATGGTACATATGTTAAATGTTATGTTATGTACGTGTTCATGCATCATGGTTTTTAAAAGAGCATAGAAAATGAACTTCCGCACGATGTTTTCATGAAAAGGGATGTGGCCTGAAAGGGGGCTATTGATCTATTGTGTAGGCACAAAGGGGTCTGTCACAATACCACATCGTCTGAACTAAATGAATCTACGTAATCTGTTATCTGGTCACGCGAGGTGGGGCTCAGGCATGGCTGTTGTTTTTGTGAGCATGTATCCCCCTCCACTAGATTGAAAGGGTTGTCCGACCGCGGGATGAATCCTTTCCTTTTAGCGGGCTGATATCTCGGTGACAATATGTTTGCGATGTAATGATAAGAAAATGTTGCATGATTTCTGAAACTCATATGCACAGCATGCATTGCATTTATGAAACTTACTGAGCCTTCAGCTCATAGTGCGTCTGTATGGTATAGGTGATCAGGATATAGGTGAGGATGAGGTCCCTCCACCCGAGGAGTGATGCGGTTGACGGAGGATGGATCGTGGTGGTGTGCTGGCGCAGTCGAGGCGTTTCATGACCCGTGGGAACGTATATAGGTATTTTGGGTTGTTTTTGGATAGAAAATGTTTAGGTAAAATTATTTGTACAGGTAGAACATTATAGGATGTTTGGAGCTGGACTAGTTGATAGGTTTATGTTTTAAAGCTTTTAAACGTTTTGGAAAACTTGTTTTGTAAATGTTTGGTATTAGGAAAATGTTCGGTTTTTAAATATATCTACGCGGTTTGTTTTTATGAAACTAGGCTATGTTTTTTTAAACGTGTTTTGAGTCGTTATTTTGGATGAGATTTTGAATGAATTTATGTTGGAATGTATGGTTGAGATGTAGGTGAAATTGTGTTGAAGAATTGTTAAGTTATGTTTATGGTTGTAGGAGCATGAAGGGTAAATGAAAGAAGGGGAAAAGAGAAAGGAAGGGAGAGGGGCGCCGAGCTCTCTGGAAAAAAATTCCAGAGAGCTTGGCGATCGATCGCCCAGGGGGTGGCGATCGATCGCCTCCCTCTCCTTGGTCGCGCCCAGCGATCGCTAGGCAATTGGGGGCGATCGTCGAATGGCGATCGATCGCCTGTTTTGGGCGATCGATCGCCCCTCGTTGTTTTCATCAGGCGATCGATCGCCTGTTTTGGGCAATCGATCGCCCCTGCCTATTAGGGACGAAAATCCCTTTTTGCCCCCTGTTTCGTTGGTTTTCACTGCTTCATACGTTTTTAAGTTTTATTATGTTTTCTTTTAATTGTTTTAAAGTTTTATTAAATGGTTTTCAGAATAGATTCGAACGTCGTTAAAAAATTTCTATTTTGATTTCGATTTTGACCTAACAAGTTTTAATTCCGTTTAAATACAATTAAAGTTATTAGGAAAAAAAAATAATACGGGAAAATAGGGGTACAGTTGAAGGGTCGTTACACCAAAGGGTAGGGGACAACCACTTTTTAAGCAAAATTCTTCATCCATTGAAGAGGCTCCTAGCTGAAGATTCAAGGAAGAATGACATGGCTTCATCTCATCAATTGATTAAGGGAAATTGTTGCATTTTCGGCCATCTATTTCAAGTCACACAGATCACCATTTTTGGCCACAAAATCCAAACACTTTTGGGTGCCAATTTGAAATCCAAAACTCAGCCACCTTAGGTCTATAAATACATGGCAATTGGTGTTTGTAAAAGCTTGTTGATGAATGAGAATTGAAGTTTTTGCTTAAGGAGAAAACCAGTTGGTTTTATCATTGCCAAAAGGTAAGTGCATGGGTTATTTTCAACCATGAGAAGAGCGCCTCTTTTGCTCACAAGACCGTGGTTGCTTGGTGAGTAATATCCCCACCTTCTCTCCTCTCTCACAAGAGTAGGAAAGCAGAAGAAGGTGGTTGAAAACCAACCTCCATCGCTGTCATTTCT
>CM039515.1:43657239-43659454 GCA_022432975.1 Begonia masoniana
GTTAGGGTTTTAGGGTTTAGGTTAGGTTTAGGTTAGGGTTTTAGGGTTTCGGGTTCGGGTTCGGGTTTCGGGTTCGGGTTTCGGTTTAGGGTTTCAGGGTTTAGGGTTTGGGTTTAGGTTTAGGGTTTTAGGGTTTAGGGTTTCGGGTTAGGTTTAGGGTTAGGTTAGGGTTAGGGTTCGGGTTCGGGTTAGGGTTTGGGTTTAGGGTTTGGGTTTAGGTTTAGGTTAGGGTTAGGGTTAGGGTTTAGGGTTTAGGGTTAGGGTAGGGTTTAGGGTGTAGGGTTAGGGTTTAGGTTTAGGGTTTCGGGTGTAGGGTTTAGGGTTCGGGTTCGGGTTTAGGGTTTCGGGTTTAGGGTTTAGGGTTGAGGGTTTAGGGTTTAGGGTTTTAGGGTTTAGGGTTAGGGTTAGGGTTTTCGGGTTTAGGGTTTAGGGTTTAGGTTTAGGGTGTAGGGTTTAGGGTTGGGTTTAGGGTTAGGTTAGGGTTTTAGGGTTAGGGTTAGGGTTTAGGGTAGGGTTTAGGGTTTTAGGGTTAGGGTTTTAGGGTAGGGTTTAGGTTTAGGGTTAGGGTTTAGGGTTTCGGGTTAGGGTTAGGGTGAGGGTTTAGGGTTTTAGGGGTTAGGTTTAGGGTTTCGGTTTCGGGTTTCGGTTTAGGGTTTAGGGTTTCGGGTTTGGGTTTCGGTTTAGGGTTTTAGGGGTTAGGTTTAGGGTTTAGGGTTTGGGTTTCGGTTTGGGTTTAGGGTTTCGGGTTTTAGGGGTTAGGTTTAGGTTTCGGGTTTCGGTGTTTCGGGTTTAGGGTTAGGGTTAGGGTTTCGGGTTTTCGGGTTTCGGGTTTCGGTTTCGGTTTCGGGTTTGGGTTTCGGGTTTCGGGTGTAGGGTTTAGGGTTTCGGGTTTCGGGTTTAGGGTTTCGGTTTAGGGTTTTAGGGTTTAGGGGTTTATGGTTTAGGGGTTTAAGGGTTTAGGGTTTCAGGGTTTAGGGTTTAGGTTTAGGGTTTCAGGGTTTCGGGTTAGGGTTTAGGGTTTAGGTTTAGGTTTAGGGTTTAGGGTTTAGGGTTAGGGTTTCGGTTTAGGGTTTAGTGTTTAGGGTTTAGGTTTCGGGGTTTCCGGTTTCGGGTTTAGGTTTAGGTTAGGGTTTAGGGTTCGGTTTAGGGGTTTAAGGGTTTAGGGTTTCGGGTTAGGGTTAGGGTTTCGGTTTAGGGGTTTAAGGGTTTAGGGGTTTAAGGGTTTAGGGGTTTAAGGGTTTAGGGTTAGGTTTAGGTTTAGGGTTAGGTTTAGGGTTTCAGGGTTTAGGGTTAGGGTTTGGGTTTAGGGGTTTAAGGGTTTAGGGTTTCAGGGTTTCGGGTTTACGGGTTTCGGTTTCCGGGTTTCGGTTTCCGGGTTTCGGTTTCCGGGTTTCGGTTTAGGGTTTCAGGGTTTCGGGGTTTCCGGGTTTCGGTTTCGGGGTTTCCGGTTTCGGGTTTCTGGTTTCGGGTTTAGGGTTCGGGTTCGGGTTAGGGTTTTAGGGTAGGGTTTAGGTTTCGGGGTTTCAGGGTTTAGGGTTTAGGGTAGGGTTTAGGGTTGAGGGTTTAGGGTTTCAGGGTTTAGGGTTTCGGGTTTCTGGTTTCGGGGTTTCAGGGTTTAGGGTTTCGGTTTCGGGTTCGGTTTCGGGTTTACGGGTTTCGGGTTTACGGGTTTCGGGGTTTCAGGGTTTCGGGGTTTCAGGGTTTAGGGTTGAGGGTTGAGGGTTTAGGGTTTCAGGGTTTAGGGTTGAGGGTTTAGGGTTCGGGTTCGGGTTTCGGGTTTCGGTTTCCGGGTTTCGGTTTCCGGGTTTCGGGTTAGGGTTAGGGTTTCGGGGTTTCAGGGTTTCGGGTTCGGGTTTCGGTTTCCGGGTTTCGGTTTCGGTTTCGGGGTTTCAGGGTTTCGGGGTTTCAGGGTTTAGGGTTCGGGTTTCGGTTTCCGGGTTTCGGTTTCGGGTTTCGGGTATTCGGGTTTCGGGTTTAGGTTTAGGGTTTCGGGTTTAGGTTTCGGGTTTAGGGGTTTAAGGGTTTAGGGGTTTAAGGGTTTAGGGTTTCGGGTTTTAGGGTTTAGGGTTTAGGTTAGGGTTTAGGGTGTAGGGTTTAGGGTTTTAGGGTTTCGGGTTTACGGGTTTCGGTTTCGGTTTCGGGTTTAGGGTTTGGGTTTAGGTTTAGGTTTAGGGTTAGGGTTCGGGTTTAGGGGTTTAAGGGTTTAGGGTTTAGT